>CM033633.1:27414012-27871761 GCA_019453435.1 Rhinogobius similis | reverse complement strand
TTTATTTATTACAAAATACGTTTCCCGATAAGGGTAATGTTTATTCTTCATGTCTTTGAGCACAGTATAACTCCTAAACTCACCGTTTGCTCTTGTAGATGTTGAGGGTTATCAAGCTGCTGTTCTACATTAAAATTAATGGACTATTTCCCCCACGGAGGTCTGGTAGTGGGTGTTGGCTGTAATCTATGCACTTTAATAGAAAGAACATATAGTGTTTCAGGTTTCACTCCATACAAAAGCCTATGTATAGTGTAATAACGTCTTTTCTCCAATTCAGAAGTAGTAGAAGTAGTAGAGGTACAAGTATGAAGTATCTCCACATCTACAAGGCAACAGTGGTAAGAAAAGGTGTGTGGTTTCCCTTTAAAGCTCTTAACCTTTCGATCGCACAGTTCATTCGATCAAACGCCTCTTATCTATGCCCCAGTTGTGAGCCTTTGAACCTCTTCTTACCGTTACCTCGGAGTGGACTGACCAGTGTACATCATTATGCAAGTCAGGCACCTGTCAAACATTACTTTTTGGGACCTTTACCCATGTATAAGTCCATCGAATTTGTGTGAGTTTGTCTGAAGTTTGGCGTTAGCTGTTGTGCAACACTGTGACTAATAATTCTCCATCGGAGCGTTAGCATCTCCACCAACCTTGAACGTTGAAGTTAGTCATAAAATTAAACAGTAAACAGTGAAATCTGGGGGTGTGTAGAAGTTGTAAATGTGTTATTTGCTTTGAAAATATCTTTTGTTTTTCAGATTGTGTCAGATCCAAGGGTACGGATTGAGCTGGCCCTGCGACAAGCTGGTTTACACAACACCATGTACGCCAAAGACGTGCTATCAACAATTCCACCACCCAAACCTCCCAGAAGAGACACAAAATCTATAATTAAACTCTGATCGAATCTTATGTCTTCATATTAATGGAGACTTTTTTTTTTTCAAGTACATAGTATTGAACTATAACACAAGCATTGATCTAACACGACTTGGTAAAAGAAACAGGTTCATTCACTTCCTGTTCAGAACTGCATTTCACAGTAGCAGGTAACGGATTGTCATTTATGTTTTTATTCATTCATTCATGCATTCATTTTGCATATGTACCCTTTAAAGCTGCCCTAAACCTTCATGACAATGTTATTGCTTTATCTGGAATGTTCCACAGTACAGCATTTATCTTAGATTCATCCAATCTTATTGCTAAAATAAACAACAACCTTGAAAACATGCATTCTTACTCCACTCCACAGATCTGGTTTGTAACTTGGCCTGGTGGTGCCTCCTGCTGTCTCCATGCAGATGTGTTTTATGTTTCATAATGTGGAACACTGTAGACAGTACAGCTGTTAAGTACAATGTCAATATTATCATAATATTTGACTATACTGTATTACAATCATTTCAAGCTAAAACAAATATTTTCATGACTCATGAAAAATAAAAACCAAGGTAAATTTAGACTGAATAAGAAAAAATATGAATAAATGAATGTCAGATGGAGGACCTTGGTGTTGTTACAAAGACAACAACACCAAAATTTGTCTAAACCACCACTTCGGTCTATCTATATATATATATATATATATATATATATATATATATATATATATATATATATATATATATATATATATATATATATATATATATATTATTCATTAATCAATTAATTTTTTACCACTTATTCCCGTTCCCAGGGTTCCCAGGGTGACTGGAGCCTATCCCAGTGACTTTGGGCCTTAGGCGGGGTACACCCTGGACAGTGGCCAACTTGTCGCAGCTGACACAGAGACACGGACATTGACAGACAACCATTCACTCTCACATTCTTATATATATATTATGTAGTCCTATATTACAAGCAGGAGGCAGACCATCATCCGCCAGAAGTTCCATAACGCACCTTTAAACTTCCAGTCCATACTGTCCATACTGTACCAAAACATCTCCACATGTGGACATAAGTAGAAACAGAAAGTCAGTGGTGGATGAGGTAACATCACCCTGACCGTTCACTGCTATTGTACATATTTGTGTAGATTTGTGTACAAAGTCAGTGGGTGAGTGAGAACACATACCTTGGATTCGGGCCAACTACCCTGTTGGAACGCTGTCAGATATGGTATGTGATTAAAGTACAAAGAGGAAGTGGAAGGCAGTCGAGCAGACGGACAAAGAAGCCACATAACAAGCTGTCACATAATGTCCTCTCATCTGTCAATACTGTCAGAGAACTTATATAAGACTGAGATAGTGTCTGCATGTAGGTGAGATAGGAGAGGTAGTTGTATAAATGTACACACAGATAAAAACAGTCTCAATATATATTTTAAAATATTGATAAGCTTGTTTTTGACCTGTGCGTCATGTGAAATGTTTTGTATGTCATAGTCCCATACAACATACTGGAATTACAATTGTTTGTGCACTTAAAGGGACACATTGTGCAAAATCAACTTTACCGAGCTTTTAACCTTTGTGCAATGGTGTTTCCTCATCATTCGTTGACTCAAAGTTGTATCATGATTGGTCATTGAATGTTTGAGTTAATGCTAATGTTAATGTTGGTGCTCAGAAAATTCCCGTTTTCACCTACCCCCCACCCACATCCTGTGCTTGTTGGGATTTTTGTTTATAAATATGACACTCCTATGATACATGCTGGGTTTTAAAATGTCTCATAGATGCTTAAAAAAAACACACAAAAAAAACATGTAAATGACAATGTGCTGCTTGTCACGGAGAGATTTCACCATGAAGAGGCGGGGCTTATCAGTAAGATTGAAGTTTTGAACAGGAAGTCAATGGACAAGTGTCTATTATTAGGCCTTTTTTTGGTTCATATAAAAAATGTGCAATTATCAAAATGTAAAATGATTATCTAAAAATATTTTGTTAAATACCTTGAAAAATATGGATCTATATTGGAAGCAGCCTTGCCTCTCCGCAAACCTGGCTCATAACTTGGCACACTTTTGTCTTTAAGGAGATATTATTAAAGCTTTAACTTGCCAGACAAAAGAAAAATCTCTGGAAAACAAGGTCAACATCAACGCAGTGAGACTGACTAATAAATTGAGTTATTTACTGCAGTGTAAGTCTTCAATATGAAAACATTACGCTTAACCGATCATGTACATTGCTCCAAATGAAATGACAAAAACTTGAACAATATGTTTGCATACTGTTAAAAGTTTATTTATTTTTCATACATCAATTGCAAAACATATGACACTTTTATTATGATTATAAAATTGATCTCTTCTGTTCAGTAGCACCAATATCTTTCACTGTAACAAACTATATAAAAAGTGACTAAACATACAGTAATACATAAGTAGGTATACAATAAATGATCAGACAAACTACTCTGAGAACGTTTAAATAACTGTAGAATATATATATATATATATATAGATAGATAAACTACGTACATTATATTTACATATTCACAATCCAGAATCAGAATAAATTAAGCGATAAGTCCGAGGCGTTTCTTGATAAAGTAAGAGACTAAAATCTGAGGTCTTTGCTGGTACTCCACGAGAACGTCATGAGGCGAAGTGATCTGGTCTCCTTCAAAACGATTCAGCAACGTCACGCAAATCACAGCCGCTAAGAAGGAAAGACAACGTAGAGTGAGTATAAATAAATGTAGGATTTTATGCAATTTCATGTACATTTCAAATTGTACCTTTGAGACCGCAGACTCGACACATCGCAGCGAACACTGTGGATTCCATCTCGATGTTCCTCACTCCGGCGTCGTAAGCCTTTCTCAGGTATTCCAGTTTTTCTTCGTTGGAGAAAGAGCAGAGAGCGCCATCTAGTCTGCCTTGACCTAAAAGTTTAAAAAAAAGTATACATAAATGACTTCGCTTAATGTCATGTAAAACGGCTATTGGTTGCCTGTTCATAACACTTTAAATTGTACGTTTTATCCATGGGTTTCAGAGGAGAGCAAAATTTAAAGGGAAAATATTATGCATTTCTTGTATTGTTATTAGCCTTTAAACATGCTTGAGTACCTTCAGTCATGTTTTTGAACAAAAAAAAAAGTTCATTATAAACTAATTGAACATCTGTATCTCTGCTGTTTGCCCTGGGACTTACTGAGTTTAAGTAACGTCAATTGTCGAAAAAACGTCATTCATCATGGAGAATTTTTTTTTTAAAGGTCGGTGGGGAAAGGACTTTCAAACCAGGATATGTTTTTGATGAGGGAACGGTGTTAGAACATTTTTAAAAGCAAAAAAAAAAATCCCCATAACACAACACGTGTCCTTTAAAACTAAATATTCTATTATCAAAGTCCTGAAAAAATGTTGCCTTTAAAGAGACAAGATAAAGGCCTGTGTCTTCTCTGTCTGCACAAAACAAAAACAAACACAAGTGATATTTGCCTGTTGAAACCACTTATAATTAATATGACATGTTTGTGGACCCGATCCCTAATGAAAAATGATTTTGCGTATTCTCCGTTTGCCGTCTGAGAATACAACATCGACCCCGGAAAGCGTGAAAGCGAGTTGCGTTCTACCTTCGTAAAAGTCGTGGGTGCACATGGTGTTCCCGATGACGGTGGGCAGGTTAGGGATCTCGGCGGAGTACTTGAGGAGCTCGTTGGACACGCCCTCGTCCAGCTCCGTGCTCCTGGTGATGACTTTACCCAGAACCACCTGCTCAAACTTGGCCTGGAAGGAGTAGTCCACAGCCTTATCCGTGATGACCACCGTCCCTGCTGGAAGGCCTGCACGAGCAGAGCAATGACGATTAATAAAAGTGACATTTGAATTTAAATGTTATTGGAATGCTAATTATCTTTAGAGTAGGGCTGCAACTAATGATCATTTTGCTAATAGATTAGTCTAATGATTATTCTTTGGATGAATTAAAGTTGTACAGAATGCAAAATACCCACGAATATGAGAATTAAATCAAGATGAAGCTAAAGTGAAGCCATGCGAGGATGTCCTGCCCGAGGATTTATCGAATGTATGTTTTAACAATAAAACATAGATATTACACATATCTTGAGCTATTTTGATGTATTCACTGCTCTGTCAGTGTCATAAAACTTCTTCTCTCAGTTCATGACATGTTTAGAGTATAGTCCATAAGCGATTATTCAATTACTAAAATAGTTGACAATAGTTGATTAATCGGTTACTTTAGAGAGCAAGTGCAATGTAACTGGTGTGGGTCGTACAGAATGCTTTACCAACTTTACCATACAAAATTGCCAGTGCACTACTGAACCTGAAGTAAACTAGATACCGGCCAGGTCTGAACCGGGATCAAACCAGGTCTAAAGCAGAAATAAACGAGGACCAGAAAAAGTATAAACTAGTACTAAATGTCTTGGCTGAAAACGTACTGAGGCAAGGGTTTAACCAGCTCTGTGCCAGTTAGAGGGCTAATACTAATTGTTAAAAGGCCTGTACTTGATTTTCTCTCATTCTAGTCAAGATAAAAACCATTTAGCCTACATCAGGCCTATTCAACTTACGGCCCGGGGGCCTGATCGGGTCCTCCAAACGCTCTGATCCGGCCCATATTTCAAATATAAAAACCTATATTTTCTCTTGTTTATTGGTTAAATTCTGGGTTAGTTCTAGTTTATACTTTTTTTTGGTCCTGGTTTAGTTCTGCTTTAGACCTGGTTTGATTCTGGTTCAGACCTGATTGGCATCTAGTCGTAGTTTACTTCTGCTTCAGTACGATTTTGTTTAGCAAAGTTGGTCAAACGTTTTGTATGGTGGAGGTGCATTGTGGCTTTTTATTAAGTTGAATAGCCCAAGCCAACATCATAAAGTGTATGGTAAAAGCTGCCAAATAAGAAATATATTGAGACCGTTATATATATTTTTTACATTTTACAAAGCATGTTGTTGTGTATCAACTAATAGAGAAACTACTGACTGGGACACTTTTCGTCAAGCACACTGTCCGTTAAGATCAAGGGAAACTGCCAGGCACTATCTCAAACACTAGATCCCCGTTCATGATACAGTGACAAAAGAACACAAAAAGGGCAAATATTGGAGAACTATACGGAAACAACCACACTTTACAGCCTATCTCAGATACCTCAGTTGTTTCTGTGTCATGGTGCAACATCAGAGTGACAGACAAGACCAAATGGGCGTGGTTAAAAGTTCAAACTCAAATGTCCTTTAAGTTATGCAATATTATGAAACAGTGCATTAAAATGGTCAAATTTGCCAATCAGATATAACTAAGATTCAACTTAGCTAGGCCTAGGACAAGAAACAGGACTAACGCTTTGTCATTTATCATTTCAAACCAAACAATTGCCAATCATTTGTTGTTGTATCGTCTAAAACGCAGCTCTGCCAATTCTGATTCCTTACCGACTCCTCCTGAAGTACCAAGACGGAAAAGCACCACGTCCCGGCACTGAGCGTGGTGCAGGAGTTTGATCAGCTCGTGCAACATGATGGAGATGGAAGGGACTCCCATGCCGTGCTATTCAAGAAACAAGATTATCAGTAAGCGATGTTTGCATAAAACCTCAAATAACCGAGTGCACTGGATACTTACGCTTATGGAAAGCACTGGCCCGACTTTGTACATGCAGTAGCGGTCGGTTCCTTCGCAAATGTCCTGGATGTCGTCGAGGTTTCCGGGCAGTGCCAGCTCTTGGTGGATGAACTGGGCAAACGCCTTCATGCGGTTTGCACTACCGCCGACGCACACGAACTGCAGGACAGACAGAGACGTCAGCACTCATTTTTAATTGGAATTTCGTCGCGTTTCTTGCCGTACAAACCTTGATATCTCCAAACATTTCGGGGAGGTTGTGAGTCTTTGTTCCCAGGCTGAAGTGGTAAAGAATGTCCTCTTCCATCGTGAACAGATTGGGGTTCTTCACGTGGACTTGATCTCTGAAAACAATTGAAAAAGTCAATTCATAAATGGAAATAAAGCTGAACATTATCAGCTTAAAACATTGGCAGCAACGGTACTTACTTGATATAGTCCTTGTGCTCATTCCCCATGCAGTTTAGCAGAATCGGAGCCATGGTTGTCAGAAGATGTCACGATAAATTCCTCAAAACTTTGCAATAAAAATCTTCCCGTCAGTTGTGGCAGATATCCGAATACGAGCTGTGTCTCTATGCCCGGCTTTTATAGTGTCCGTTATCTCTGCACTGATTGGTTGCAGAAAGAGGAGTTCTTGTTCTCTCGCACCCACCACCCCAAACAAACAGAACGGGAGCAATCACCTCAAAGATTACGGTTTAAAGTGCCACGCCGAGTGAAACCCAATCAAAACAGACCCGCCGACGTAAACGCTGCGACAATGGTTAAACGGCTTTGTCATGTAAAGCAAAAGCAAAGCAGGGGAGTTTGTGTTATGAAAACCCAAGCCGAGATAACCTTTAGCATTGGAATGTGTTGGGAAAGATTGATCATTTATTACGTAACAAAAGACGCATTTTCTAATCATATTTATTTAAACTGCAGCTTTATATATAAATTCATACAAAAACCAGGGTAAACAAATCCTGTCCATATTTACAGAAAAAAAACAGGCAACATACAGCGAAATCTAATCAAACTTAAAATCATGTTTGTAATATTACTATATATTACTAAAATATTAAATTGTTGCCGTGATATATGGGACTTTCTTCACTTTAGGCGATGATTCTGTGGAAATAGAAAAAAATCTGTTAAAAGCAAAAATAATCACTTTTGGTTAGTGTTGTATATAATAATCTTTTTAGACAATAGACTTACATTTTCAACACAAAATAATAATAATATTTCTATATGTTACCATGTGATTTTATATTAGTTCCGAAAAAGCTCATTCTAAAACTGGAAAAGGCCACATTTTCCCCATTTATGTATTTTTTTAATTATCGATACTCAAATGAGCATCTAGTTTTAGTATTGATTAGGATTTGATTTTTGATAAATCTGGTTGCAGTAAATCTGGTATGACTCAAATAAATTGCACAAATGAATGAATGTAATTTGGGTTACAATTATGATGCAATTTGGGCAGCAGTAACATGTTTTCTCAGGAGGCATTTATTATAATAGTGGCTTTGGAACCTTTCAGAACATTAAATTGTAGTGTTTGATAGTTTTTGTTTTTCAATCCATGGGCTCTGTGCACAGCAGCAGTTGGCTAAGCTAACCGTTTACCATAGCTAATGCCAACTTTATTTCAACATAAAACATAAAGAAACAACAAATGACGATTTAAAGAGTACCTGATTCTGTTTATTTATACATTACTTGAGTTTGTTATTTTAATTTGATTTATTTTTCTATTGGTGCTTCAAAATTAGTGATGGCGTTAGCATTGATTCACAAACAGCTGTATTAATCAACACAGATGTGTCACCGGGGAAGTATTCATCTTAACATGTGACATCCACCTGCGGATCACTGTTCACTGCCTGATCTTTAAGGAAGTGTGACTCTGCAAAAACCAGAAAGAGATAGAACTGGACAGGAAGGAGTGGCGCTAACACCCGGGCTGAGCATAGACATGAATTCATTGTCTATGGGGCTGAGTGGTAAGTGGAGGGGACTCATTCTTGCTTGATTATGGATGTACTTAATGAATCACTTTCAAAACATGAAGAAAGTTTCTGCAATTCACCTTATTCCGGAAGATGCCTTACGCACCGCTGTCTTGTTTCCGTTGTATTAGTTTACATGAAGCAGACGAGCTCAACAGAAAATAAGTTTTACACGGACTAAAAAGCCGCTTTCAGATGGCCCAGGAAATCGGTGCGTTGTTGACTTGTTGTTGCTCGTGTTCATTAAACATTTTACACAAATCAACCTACTTTATGTAACATTTTAGCGGCGAGACTTTTCCCTCGTTCGTCATTAGCTTTAACGGAGTTCTCGTCAAACGGAAGTGCGTTTACAACAAAAGTGCAAAAAACTGCAAAAGTGGGCGGGGCAGAATAAGGTCAATAGTTCATTTTATTGCTGAACCTTTTTTTTTTTAAATTGCATCCATGTATATCAAAGTAAAACAAAGTAAAAAACTGTTCCAACAGAGGTAGGCATTTTTTACCCGTGTTTTTTAATATCCAACATATCAGGCTAATTTAGGTTTTGTCTGGTTAAGCTGTGTGGTGTCTGAAAGCAGCACATACCAAACACATTAGGCCGTAGGTTTGGGGTCCTCAAGATATCCCAAACTCAGCAGTGTGGACATGTCCACAGGGGCAGGCTTCTTGTCAAAAACTCTGAAATAAAAAGTTGATGGAATTGTTTATTCAGAACACCAGAACATAATGTATGAGTGCGTTAAACTTGGACCTGGACTCAAACAACAAAGTACACTGAAGAGTCAATAGCTGTTGTCCATAAAACCACAAGAACTGCAAAGTCATGCCTTCAAGCCAGACATAATATGACCCATCACATTTTTATCTAGTAAAAAAAAGTACATGTCTTTACTTTACTGTTACATAACCGTCAGCAAATAGTCTGAGAAATGTACCACAACAGTCTCAGAAACCAGAATGATCAGTTATTAATTGTTTGCTTAAAGGTGCACTTTGTAACTTTTCTGGTCAGTGTCAACTTAAATAAATCAATTAAGCATTTTCCAGCCATTTCTTGATACAGTAAAGTGAATGAATAATAAAAAAGTTACTGATTTTCCAGAAAATGACAAACGGACAAGCAAACAGAGCAGAACAGCTGACAGCCAAACCAAACACAAGCTGAACCGTGGCACTGTGACTGAGGCATGGCCATGTTTCCTCTGGCAAACAGACGCACTGTAAAGTTCAGGTCACAGTGCACATTGACCAGGGGCCCGTAGTGTTATTAATATACACGACCAGAGGAATAGTCCAGAATGTGATATTGGCATAAAATAACAGCATGCATCTGTACAGGAATGTGCAAATATGTTGTGAGAGTGCTATATTAAGATAAATGTAAACTTCATCTGTTTTTTTTTCTGGGGGTTTAGCTGTTAAAAGGACAGATTTATAGTATTTTATTCTTACGGTGAGTAAAACATTTTTGATAACGTCTTTATTTCTTCTGCTGGTCGGCTACATGTCTGTAACGAGAAGAATTTCCTCTTGGGGATGAATAAAAGTAATTCTGATTCTAAAGCTATATTTAAAACAAGGTTCAAGTGAAATGTATAGTATATATATTACTTAGATGGATCACCTAAGCCTGTAAATTATAAACTTTTGCTGTTGATTTGACCGATGATACTTTTGAAAACTAAAAACTAAACAAAAACACTAAAAATATATATAAAAACTAAATATAACGAACAATAGATATTTTTTCATTTAAAATCTATGTTTCTTTACTGTGAATGTATATAAAACAAAAAAGAACTTCCATAGTATTTATATTAATAAGTGTCAGTAATAACATTTTATTGTTAGGTTCTAGCTATGTATATGTTTAAAATAGTGTTTCTTTAGACTCAGTTAAACAACAGCACCATCTAGTGGCTAAAGGCACTTACATCCGCCTGAATTTGCTGCGTTCCAGTTTTTGACTCGGAGTAGGCAGTTTCTCCGTCTCGATCTCTGTAACGCTGTCGTTGTGTGACTGTCAAGCACAAATTTAGACACAATGTAATACATGAATATTGTTATATCACAAGCTGGAATTTGATTGACATGTTTTCAATAAAGATGATAGCCACTCAAATCAATCAGGTTTTATTAAAAAACAAAACATGGGGACAGGATTTTGGTCGTTCATTATATTGCCGAAGTGTGTGTGTGTGAGTGTGTGCGTGTGCATGCGTGTGCGCGCGCGTGTGTGTGTGTGACTGCTCTTCACGCAATTCTGATTTGATTTACGACATGAACTGATTGATTTATGACATGAATTAGACTAACACTAATGTAGCATTAATTCAGGATAAGCCACACTGACCCCATCTACTTAGTTATAAAGTGTAAGAGCCGGGCCTACAGTTATCGGAGGCATTCTTGTTTACCTCTGTGCTGGCGCTGCTATCATCCCTCTCCCAAGCAGACATATTATCGCTCCCAAAGGGTGGCTCTCTGCGCTGGAAAGCTCTGGGGCTCCTCTTGTGTTCGCTGGTAATGAGACTGTCACAAACAGAAAGGAGCAGTGTGAATAAACTCGGAGCTGACAAATAAGGACAAAAATACATAGAAAGAGTAGCGAAGATTAATGCTGATGCGGAGGCGGTGAGTACTTTTAATGAGGAGCTTGAGCAAAATGCAACAACTTTGTCGTTTTAATAACTTGAGGAGTTCCTGTTTTTATGAGGGTAACTTTCCATGACATTTATCAATCAACTCAAACATACAACGGCATGACTTGGAGTTGTAATATAGGTTTGTAGGTAAATTATGAACGCTGAGGTTTACATTTCTAAATGGTGTAAAAGCAATAGAGACTTTAGTATGTAAACTATTGCAGTTAACCTTCATTCAAAAGTAGAGTTGGACTATATTGCCAAAAAATATATATATTACTAAACTAACTATTAATGTTAGTTAATTAACTATGAAATCATTAAAAAAAATGCTGATTTTATAGCACATTGCCATATTCAGCAGATAAATGCAGAAATATCACTTTACACTGTTATTTGAATCATTACACAGCAAGTTTGTTTTGTTTTTATCTCTTTTTGCTGCCTTTTTGTACACCATTCACATATAGACAATGTACCTGTATTCTAATTTTGTATATTTCCAAAACAACCCTTGCAATATTAAAATGTTTTGATATATTCACCAGTAGTTGTGCAGCAGCTGAAGGAGTTGAACGACTATTTTGATTACATTTTTAAAGGTTTCGCTAATGACGTTCAATTAAGGACGTTTCATCCCCATTTAGTTAAACAGCATGTTTAACTAGAAGCAAGATAAGGCTACACTTCAACATATACTACAGCAAACCAGTTGAAATTTTGCATATTTCTAGACATTGCCCGTAAACATAATAGGAGAACAGGGCTGCACGATTTGGGAAAAAATATCTATTCGCAATTTTTTTTTTTTGGACAAGTATTGTGATTGTGATTTGATTTTCAATTTATGTTTTAATGATAGGATATTTTCAAAGCTCACATTTTAAACCCGTCCAAGGGAATTGACAAAAAGATTAAATATAAACTGACAAGCAAATTAAAGAATCCCATGTAGTTTAGAAAATGTTTGAATACATCTAATCCACATGTTTAGCAGTTTTTATGAAGAATAATACATATATAATACGTATATTTTGTTTCTTGTGGAGGAAATAATGGTATTTGAAAAAACTGCAACCTATACGATTTGTTATTAATTGCAGTTTAAATGTAATTGCGATTAATCCTGCAGCCTACTAGATCAACCAAAAATGATCATAAATTCAGCTTAATGAACAGCTCAACTTTCAGATAACTATTTACTCCAACACTATTTTTGAGTTTCCAGCCGTACCTTGGATTACCACTGCCTCCACTGGCAGAAAACCAGTCTGGAGCTTTGTATGAGTGAGGATTGGAAGCAGAAGAGGATTCAGTGTGCCATAGGAGTCCTGTTCAACAACAAAAAGACTATTTAGAGCAAGTCATAAATATGCCATGATGTATCAGGAGTCATTGAACATGCGTAGTGTCTTCACCTTTATGTCCTCCTTGTTTTGCCAGCTTGATATAATCGGAATCACTGGCGAGAACCCCGGCTCTCCTCCCTCTGACCCTGTCATCACTGAGGGCCCTGAGTGAGGGGGACAGACCTGGAATTTGTGAGATGTGGCCATTCATAGGAAGACATCCATTTTCCCCCTCTGTCAACAAACACAAATACACAAATAATGCAAAAAAAAACAACCAAACAAACACCAAAATAATGCAAAATGATTCAGATTGTTCATGCATCTACTTTGTAAACTATGCATCAAGCAAAAATATCAATGTTATATATTTTTGCAGAGGCGTTTGCTAACTTAATCTAAACTATATACATCAATTTATGTGTATTTCGTTAGTTATACTTGCCAGGTTTTATTTGCAGTAGATCATCATTCGTGGGCGATTGAGGTTTTCTAATAAAAAGGCAAAAAAAGACCGTCAAACTCGTAAGTTAACGTTAGTCATTTGTGTAAGCTAACGTGACTTAGCTTGTTAGCATAATGTAACAAATCTGCAGAAGCGTTAAGAAAACAATCAAAGAAAACTTAACGCGATTAAAAGTGAACAAACCGCATTAGAGTAGGACTGTAATCTGTATTTTAACACGTTGTTCTTTTTACTCACTCTGAAGTCATGGCGGTAGAAGCGGAGCAAAGTGCAGTGTCCGACGCGCTCTGTGTTGTTGAAAGTTAGGAGGGCGTTACCATGGGAACGGCCTCTAGTGCCCCGCAGCCCGTCTGGAGTCTGCAGGAGCATCCGAGAGGTGCCAAGTGCTCACTGAATGTTTTATTCTGCAGTGTTTGCCATTAATGGAGGAGACTATGGCGACCCCCGTAGTTAAAATTTTGTCTAAAAACGAGCTGAACACAAAATCGGTAATACAAAATTATTCTTTGTCAGCATTTAGAAGTGATTTTAGTTAGTTATCTGTAATCAGTGTTTTTTCTTTCTTTCTTTTTTATGTATTTATTTATTATTATTATTATTAGTAGTAGTAGTAGTTGAGGAAATAAGTTACGTTTATACATAAAAAGTGGCAAAGGTTACGTTCACGTGACGTCACAACTTTCTATCGGCCAAAAATATTTAATACGGGTGGTGCAGCAAAAATGTATGTTGTTAAATTACAGACTTTGTTGTAATACGGTGAGTTCTTAGATTTAGTCACTAAGAAAAATAATCAGGTTCAACATTTGTGAGTTTTTTATTTATTGCTGCTAAAATGAATATTGTTAAAATGCTGTGTTTTGATATAATACAGCAAGTTCTCGGTGTAGTTACTAATAGAAATTATCAGGTTGAAATTTTGTGAATTTACGGGAAGCGACAAGTGTTTACTTTTTGTACTTTGCCTTTTTATAAAAATGCAGCTTTGCTTTTGTATGATGTCATTTGTTGTTGTATAATTGTCAGAGCCACAGTAAAGATTAGGACTGTTCTGATAGTTCATCAATTTATGCAGAGTTTGGAGCTCACCTTTGTTTCCATTAGTGACCAGAATCAAGATGGCTGCCGGTGGCGTTCAGGTCACATGTCTGGCACATCCATGGTCTGGCAGGAACCAATTCACCTTATTCCGCCCCGCCCACTTTTGCCGTTTTTTGCCACAGATACGCACTTTTGTTGTAAATGCACTTCCGTTTGACGAGAACTCCGTTAAAGCTAATGACGAACGAGGGAAAAGTCTCGCCGCTAAAATGTTACATAAAGTAGGTTGATTTGTGTAAAATGTTTAATGTTAATTCCGGAATAAGGTGAATAGGGAAAAGTGGCTCTTCTCCATCTGAGGTTATGACATCATCACATCGCAACCTATTAAATACAATTAATCAAATATCAGAATCGCTTTTATTCATCCCCATGGGGAAATTCTTTTTGTTACAAACATGCAACCGACCAGCAGAAGAAAACAGAGGTTCAAATAAGATTAAAATAAGACCAAACTTGTTCAAAATGACTGTAGGATAAAATAAACCAGATGGACTACTCAGTCTCAGTATAAACCTGTGGGAAACATTGTTCTGTTTCACTGTTTTTGACATCTGTTGGGCCATTATTTTTCCCATCAATTTTAATTGTTGTTTTTTAGCATCATGTTGATGTTATTGGACATTATCTTAACTATTATGTTAATTATCTAACTGCACAAATTGTAAGTGGGGTGGTTGGGTGGGAAGGCATGTGGTTTAATGGACTGTAAAGATCTTATTTTTGTAACCTATGAAAAGCGCTTTATAAATAGATTTTGTTCGATTGATTGATTGATTGATTAATTGATTAAACAATTATTTTCTACCTATATAATTCTAGGACTAAAAATGTAATTGCTAAAACAAACAACAAGTTCAGGCAAAGCATGTATCTTCTGTTTTTGTTGCTCTTATTCAAGAGCTAATATGAACACAAACAACTATGATGTCACACTTAATGAGCCCATTTCTAAATGCCAAATTCTAATGACTGATTCACTGGCAACCCCTAATTAAAAAAACAACAACAACAGCAAACAGAATACTTCATTTAATACTAATCTCATTTCTTTATTTGCATTTTAGCAGATCAAAGTGGAGGAGGCTCTTCAGGCCTACCGTCTCTTGTTGCCTCCTCCTCTGGTACGTCTTCGTCCTGTTTTAATAGGCTTACACAGTTTTTCCACCCACAACATTTTCTCAGTGGCATGGACCTTGTTTACCTCGACTGGTGTTCTCTGGTCATCTTCATACTTGGCAGTTTCGGGTTGGGAGGTTTGGGAAGTGGTGTTCAAGAGGACCACACTTGTATCTCTGACTTGCATGACATCAGGCTCTTTTATCTTTCATTGTTGAGACATCTATTCCAGTGGTTCTTCGTCTTCTTCTGAACTGACTGTAGACTCCCCACAAGTCTCCTTACTGTGGCCTGGACCTCACTGATGTCCACAGCTGATGTCTCTTGCTCTTTCAAACGTGACAGTTTCTGGTTGAGAGGTTTCGACCACACAATTGTCTGTATCTGTAGCCATTTCCAGTTCAGTTACAGAATCTCCAACGGTACATTCTGTTGTCATGTCCTGGAGCACTTTTGAAGACTCCTCAACTTCTTTGACCTCTTTCTTGCTGCTTTTGGTTGGTATGTGAACACTTGAAAAATGAAATTAACATTATATGAAGGAACAGAAGTAAGGTTTTAGATGCAACTTAACACTTCTGATCTTGACATCACGTTTCTATGAACGAACACATGATTGAATACAGGTAACTATTTGACTTCTTTTATGGCAACAAAACTGGTTTTATTCATATTAAATAAATATTGGACGCAGGTAATAGAGCGCTTCTGGTCAGATGTAGGTCTACCGACGTCAATAGGAAAAAACATGTGAACAGGTAAACAAAAACACCATCGAGCAACCTGATAAGCTGCTCTCTGATTAATACTTTACACTAAAGACTAAATTAGTTGACGATTATATCAATAATCTATTAAATTGTTGCAGCCCTACTATAGAGCTCCAGTTAGAACATCAAAAAAACATGGAAATCCATCATGTTTACAGCTGGTGTGTTAGACTTACATAGAGAAACATTAGTGTTCAATACTAATCTGTATCTGCCCCTTAACCACAAAATAAATGATATTCCGAAATCAATTTTTCTTTATGAGATCATTTGCTAAATTTAAAACATGAAGCTTTGATTTCTCATGTAAAAAATAAATAAATAAAAATCCCTGAACTCTGCAGTAGGCTTACTAATAGGTGAACATTTTAGATTTTAAAAACATTAAAATCTAATAGGATAAAAGATCCATTTCGCAAAGTGGATATGCGTAGAACAAATCAATGGTAATGGTCCTTTAATTACAGAGCTGAGATATACCGTGGTTCTCAATAGTCAAGTCACGCAAAACAACGTCTTGACCGGAAACACGTTTTAACCTTCAGTATAAAAGCAAATCAGAAATTAAACTGAAAGCACAAACTACAACTGAAGGTCACAGATTTGGATCAATTTAATTTAAAATAGGCTGATTGAATAGCCTTATTACAATATTTACATAGACTACATGTAATACGTTTTAGATATAATAATATAGCCTAATATAAAACATGTATAGTATATAGTAGAGGCTAATTCTTTGCTTCTTTAAGAGACCTATTTTTATTAGTCCTACTACTAACTCAGAGGAACATCAAAAACAGTTAAAGGGGTTTGGGGTGTAAGTTATAACAGGTTTCCTCAGCAGCATTGAAGGACGGGTCAAATGCAGATGACAAATTTCCCTTGCAGGACAAAAAGTATCCTTTACCTTATTTGTTTGTAACATTAATAAGATATGTTCAGTTTTAGCATGCCATAATGTAATATTTGTGCGATATAATTAGGTAATCAATATTGTAAGAAACAAAAAATAGCTTGTTCACTTTTTTCAAATTAAATTCAAACTTTGGGCGATTACATTTATGGGGATAAAACTGTTTTACTTTATTTTTTCTTCTTCTGGTTTATTTATTGATTTATTTTTTAGCAAAAACAAAAAAACAACAACTTTGAGAATCTAATGTTAGCCAGCACAGTAATTTAGCTCAAACTGAAGGATCTTTACAGGCATTATATTATCTATGCCTAGTTTTATTTCAGTGTTGAGTTTGCAGTAAAGTCGCCGCTCTTTTATTCTGAAGGCTGTGACCGGAAAAGCTTGTACCCCTGGCCGGCACTTGACGCGTGTTAATTACAGAGAGTTGTGGCACGGACACTTCCTCCTCAGATCCCTGGCTCCTGCCTTCACCACACTGTCGCCTTCAGTGCGAGTGGAGAAGTCCGACCTAAACAGAGCTAAAGGTGTGCCAAAGACCAGCACAACAACATGTACCTTCATTTTCCCTTCCATTTGAGGACGAACACATTGTGATTTTGTACTTTTTCCACCGCGCCACCATCGGAAAGAGAGAATGTTGGCGTCATGCACTCTCGGCTTTTTGGAGTTTGGAAATCAAATCGGGCTGGTGATTTTCGGGGAGATGACACAATAGTTCGACCTGCGCCACTGGCCGAATCTCCATAAAGCACTTTCAAGACTATTTAACCGGGTAAGTTTGCGTCAAATTGTACGGATAGGTGTGTAGACTACGTGAAATCCGTGACCGTCTGCGCTCGTAGCCCTATGGACATTTTTGTGGACGTGGTTAGAAGTTTGCTGATCTGTTGGAAAGAGAGCGTTGACGTGCGTTTTACTCGTATTGTCACTTGCAAAAAACACGAATTGCCTAAGAAAATACGGTTGAACGAAAGATCTATACATTTTTAGCTAATTTCGCTGGTCGATAACTGACAGCATTTTTACGCACAAGGTTTGCGCTTGGGTATTTCGTAATTTCTATGCCTCCGCCAAATCAAACGTCTAGCCTGGCCTGTACTTGTGACTTTGCGGAGTTTATTATCATGCAAATAGTATTTTTGGGAGGGTCGCCTGCTCTTGCAAATCGTGCGCCCCATCGCCTCCTGCTGTGCGCGCTTTTCACATTACAATTGCCAGCCTTGCACTTCTTGAATGGGAGAGACTTTGGCCAGAGACGCACGGGACTGCACACAGACAGTTTGCATTAAGAATTCAAGCTTTTTAACAACATGTAAAGAGTCTTTTGTTGACATATTCCTCCCAGGTGTGCTCCATTAAAGTCGGGCACGGAGTGTGATCCGACTGGAGTGGCAATCAGTTGTGAAAAAGAGTGGAAGAGTAAAGAAATGCAGGGAAGCTGATGATGAAAGGCTGCAAACTTCATTACTGAGGTGTGTAAATGCTCGGAGAAAGCCATCAAAGATAATTGTGCCGATTAAAAGACGTGTGAATGGGCACGTCTAGCGCTCCAGTGTTCATGCTTCTTGAATCAACTCGCACATTGTTCCAAATTCTAGCTCCCCTGAAATGACATTCCCACATACTAATCAGGCTTTTGATTCACTTCACAACAACGCTTGAGCTCTGCAGTCTGAGTTGTGTTTCCTTGTTGAGTTTATTTGGCAATGGATAGATAAAAAATGGAAAGTGATGCCCGTAAGCTCTTATTGTGATGGCACAGTTGTCAAAATATTGCAATAAGAGCATCCAGAATGTAATGTAAAGGTACAGCACCTGCTTGTTTCTATGGATCTGTTCTTTATTTGTCTGGAATGTGCCACAGTTTGGTGTTAATCTTGTCCTTCTTTGATTTTTATTTGCCAACAAAATCATACATTCTTGTAGGAAAAGGTACTGTAAATGCCTAGAGCTGCACGATTTGGGGAAAAATATTGAATTGCGATTTTTCTGCCAAGTAGTGCCATTGCAGTTAGATTTCTGATGAAGTTACGACAAAATCTTGTTTTGGCAAAAAGACTGAAATAGGCCTGTGAACTGACAAACTAAAAACACTCACGTGTTTCAGAACATGTACAGAATTAAAGGGGCTGTACCTGATTTTTTTTTATTGTTTTGAAATGATGAACACAGAACTAGTTAAATGTTAAAGTCTTTACATCAGTCACATGTTTCGCTCACTTTCCTAATGCAGTCCCTGCATTATAAATATTCACCGCCACTTTTCACTCTGTGAGTCTGTGAGCCACGGGAAACTAAAAAACATCAGCATGCTATCGGCACACTTCCTGCTTCTCGTAGAATATAATGTTCTATTCACCATATTCCGGAAGTTTCCATACACGCCGCTATCTTGTGTACGTTGTATTAGTTTACATGGAGCAGACGAGCTCAACAGAAAATAAGTTCTACACGGACTAAAAAGCCGTTTTCAGACTGTCCAGGAAATCGGTGCGTTGTTGACTTGTTGTTGCTCTTGTTCATTAAACATTTTACACAAATCAACCTACTTTATCTAACATTTTAGCGGTGAGACTTTTCCCTCGTTCGTCATTAGCTTTAACAGAGTTCTCGTCAAACGGAAGTGCGTTTACATCAAAAGTCGGTACCTGGCAAAAAGTGGGCGGGGCAGAATAAGGTGAATAAACGGATGCAGAGTGCTAATTTTCACAATAATAGATGCTTTTATAATATATCTGCACTGGAGCGACACAGATTTTAATTAGGAACATGAACTAGTTTTTCACGCTTCAAAACTGTAAAAATCAGGTACAGCCCCTTTAAACTGCAGAGTTTGCCGTTTTTACGTAGAATAAAACAAGATATTTTGGAAGAAGTTATGGTTCTTCAAAACTTGCAACCTTTGTGTAACCTTTGCTAATTGCTTCATTTCAAATTGCAGTTTTGATTAATCTTGCAGCCCCATGCCATATTTTGGAAAATGTAAGATAACGTTCTGCTAATGTAGAGAAGCAGGTGGCGTACTCTCCACTAGACAAATTACATAGTGCACCTTTAACCCAGTCGAAGCTTGAGTTTGTTTAGCATTGCAGTGTAGGCATTTTATGAAGAACTGGAATTTCAACTTGCTAATCAAACTGAAATTGACCTAAACGGACAGCATACATTTCCCTTTTAATACAATAACCTATTCCAAGCGCTCGCCCTTAAATATCACGTTGTTTATGTCCCACAGCTGACCCGTCATCACCGCCGGGCTCGTGACTTCTTCCCTTTCACTTGCGCACACACTGGAGTCCCCTGATAGTGGGCAGATAAGAGGTCGTCAGGCAGTCTGTCTGTAGGCTCCGGGGATCTGGGGGGTCTTGGATACTTGGATCCTGCCATTGTCATTAACCCTTTCTGTGCAAAATGGCCGATAAGGTTAAAGTCACCGCATCGTCGGGTCTGTTTTCTGTAACGTCGGCGAACTCTGAAGATCTGGAGCAGGATAAGTCTGTTTTTTGTAAACAAGGGGCATTGATTGCTTCACAGAGTCATGTACGCAAGAAGTTGTTGTGTCTAGACATTGGGTGACTGTGGGTCATGTGACAAAAACATCATTACTCCGTTTTTTGTTTTGTTTTGTTTTTTAGAAGACTGGATCATAGCATAGCATTAGCAACTATAGTTTACATAAAGTTTACTGGTTGTGCTTTCATTTGTAAGGTTTCTACAAGACCAAAATGTCCTGCTTGGACTAGAATGCTTTGGTCAATCACATACGACTTCTATTATTCAGCAAAAAAATATGTGTAGTATTTGCTTACAATTTTCGATAGAAGTTGCGTGTTAAAATGAAATACATCAAGGTTATTCGGAGAGGAGAGATACCTGTTCTGCTCACATAGAAATTATTAAATGGATTTAAATAGATTAGTTAGTAGAGTTGTAGTCCACTAAAGAAATTCTTGCTTGAGTAAATACGTAAAAGGGGGTGTGGCAAAACTCCTTGTATCTGACCCAAACTGCAGTGAAAAGACTATATAAAAGTACTTGTAAACAGTGTATTTATATGTTAATTATACCCCTGCGTACATAAATTCGATTAAACTCATGATTCTCTTCAAAATGTTCAGCTAACTCACTCCATATGTTGTCATTTTTGCTGTTGTTCCATATGAATCCTTTTAATCTAAATAAAAGAATGAGTTAACTTTGACACCATCGTGACAATCGACTAAAGGATTACAGCCCTATTGGCAATGCAGCTGTTTATACCCACTGGACTTGCAAACATGAAGCTTTCGATCTCTGAAAAGTTTGCCGTGTGGCTTACAACTTCTTATCGAACTGTTTTCTGTTTGGTCAGCGGCTGTCTGCGAACCTCACAGCCACCGCATCAGACACCGCTGATGACGACCATAAAGTGTATAATTTTCCCACAGACGTCTGGACATTTCAGAAAGCGCGAGGTGAGCGGGGTTACGACGCAAGAGAGACGAGAGAGAGACGGGGGGCTAAGCCTGTGATAGCAATCATTTCTCCGCGCACAGTAATTTGGCTGTCACAAGCAGCTGGCGGCTTGTGTTGGAACAATATGGAGGGAAAAGGGAAAAGCAAGTTCGCTCTTAAGAAAATCTACGCTTGGGTAGTTAAGGGGGGGGCGGGGATACGTATGCGTTTGTGTGCGCGGAATCGGGTTACACGGTCTGTCATTAACAACAGGGCTGCAGTTATGGGACCAAGATAGACCGCTTCAAGTCTGAGCAGGAGTCGGAAGGATTGCGGCCCGTCTACGTAGCTGTAGGTGGCTCCTGGGCTGGGAGGAAAGAAAAGGGCAGCAGCTTTGTGGAGATACTGTTTGTTTATGAATGTGGTTGGTGCACTGATCCAGCCTGGGAAAAGGGACAGGACGTGGTTTGAAGTTGGAAACACAAACGTTATGGGAACTGGAGAGGATACCACTCCCCTGGCTTTACTCCTAGTTTGATGCAACGTCTTTGCCATGAGCTTTTATCCAAAACTTTTATGATATGAGTAATCTGTACTTAATTATTGTTATGGTTATGATTTTGATTACAGGACAGGTGTGCTCAGCCATCGCCCACAAACCTCTGACAAGCGCATACGGTTGTGTTGGTGTTGTTACAGATTGGTGGCCACACTTCGTCAGTCTTCCCCAGTATAAGTATTGGCCAAGTTTCATCGGTATCAGCCGATATATGGGGCCGCTATTTTCTGGCTGCTGCCCCAGTCTGTGTGCCCGTGTGTCGTTCCCAGTTTGTCCTCAGTGCATCAGATTTGTCTTTTTGAACAAACTTGCAAATAAAAATTGAAATAGAAGAGCAATTAGGCTAAACATATGGCTGTATGTTTAAACAGATGTGCCCCAATTTATTCAATATCAGAGGTAAATACATTCTGTTATTCTTTTTACCAAAATGAAATGTGAATTTGTCGTCTTTACTTCAACTTACGATTAGATTTGTCAGCTTCGCTATGGATTTTAACATCGGTATTGGCAAATATCGATTATCGGCCACAGCAGCAGGCAAAAATATTGAATATCGGTATCGGTTTGAAGGGCAGCTGTGACATTACAACTGGATTTCCGCCACCAAGTGTGAAGTGAATGCACAATGAGGTACTCGGTGCCTAAAAAGCACTAATGCAATTTTAATATTTTGATATTTTGGCTTTCCTAAAATAAAATAAAAACTTGACTTGATTTAACTGCCCTTTTAAAGATACCAGCAGTGATGTTTGATTACTAAAGTTCTGGCTAAAATAAAGTACAAATCCCACAGCCTGTGACCATGTGTGCGCTCTATCTTTGTGTATAAAGTATGACTAGCAACAGATCTGGCATCAGAGGAGGCAGTGGGCTGCACAAAAACTCAGCATGTGGCTTGAATTTTCTTGTGTCTATGCTTTGGTCCAGTCTTTTTTAGAAAGGGCCCCTCTGTCTACCCTGTTATTTTTAGTGCGAAAAAAAACGAGAAAATCTTTGAGCCTTTTAATAATCATCTGCTGCTGTACGTAGCCCAAGTGTATCAGGAGGAGAAAAGCTGTCTGGGACTGGCGGGCACTGCAGTCTCAGCAGGACTCCACACACACCAGGAAGTTAAAAAAACGAAAAACGCCACGAGATGAAACGGCTAGAGACCGAGTTTAGTCTTGTTTTAAGCGTTCGCTGTTTGTCTTCATTATATCGATTCTCTTCCATTCTGTGTCCAATTGTAGAGACTGCGAGGAGACGAGACACCAGGCATAGATCTGCAGCGTCTCCCTCCCCGCGCTAACCCCAGACTGCACTGGAGACAGTCGGCAATACACATTTTATGAGCCCTTCACTCGCCTCGGTGCTCTTGTCTTATCGCTCAGCTGTTAGGGGAGAAAAGTTAAGGCTTTGTTTCACTCTCTGATCTCATTCCCGGAACCAAATCTTCCTCTGTTTTGACTGTGAATTGAAAATAGCCCGTCTTTCGTTGTGTGGGCTGTGAAACCGTAAAGGGGACTTTGTTGTGATGGTTGGGTCTGTCCAAATTTGTGATTCGGTTCAGGAGGAGTGCGTCGGAAGATGAACTGCAACGTGGGGGATTGCAGAGATTTGCTTGTGGCCTCTGGGTTAAGCGTCAGTGTTTTCTTGCTAATGCTAATCTAAACACTCATGCTGTACTAGCCAAACCATCTTTTTTGCATTAGCATGTTCTGAAACCCAGAACGGTTAACAATTGTGAGAAATATAAAAACGTATAGCTAGTGAAATGAGAAAATGTAACAATGATAATGTAACAATGATAATGACAAAAAGTCAACTCTGCTAAATGTTACTTTACACAAGATTACCTTACTGGCACAAGAAAGGCTAATCTATCTTAGTTTCTAGCTAGAGGTGGGCAATATATCAAAATTTAGATAATGTTGCCAGTGTTGTTTTGAAGATGTGAAAATGTGTGAAAATGTAGGCGTTGAGTTTATCATTTATAGTAAAAATGCTACAAAAAGAGCTGATCAAACACAAAAAATTTAGATATTTCTCCACTTTTATGTTTAATTTTCCAGTCATTTCACATTGTCTGAATATTGTTGAGATTTTCATTTTTGTCCATATTGTCCACCCTTATTAGTTGCTTACTGCAAAACAACAAAATTAGCTTGTTTTGCTAACAGGCTTATACATGTTCTTTCTTGATTGTGTTGCAACTTGTTTTTTCCCACCGTCACGGTTTTCTTTGAATACCCAATAATGACACATCATTTTTCTTTCTAAACTAAACTTTTTGTTATCCATATTCTTACTTTCACTAGCCAAAAACACAGGCTGTGCACAGCATGCACAGGCTGAAATACATCAAAACCAGTTGTTAAAACCTTGTTCGAAACTTTTACTATTTGTTCTGCTCTTAGAAGTCCCTGCGAAGTCAGGAACCTTTTGATAATAAAAAAGTTGCCTGCAGGAGGCGACTGCCCGCGTCAGTCATGCTAAAGAGGCTAGCGCTCCAGCTTATGCACCCATTGTTTTCAAGGTGAGATGTTTGCACACTCATTAGCATCACACTATGCAATGGTCACACAGGAAAGACTAGCTCCAAGGCTAAGTACCTTTGACCAGCTTCAAAGGCGCGAACTTGGCTATGAAGTTTTTATGTACTATTAAGGTTTTACAGCTGGACATTTTGCCATTTCCTGAAGCACTTTGTCTTTCCTAAATGGCTTTTGAGGCAAACTTATGATTGGATTTCATTTGATCGCTTGCATCTGGTCTGACAATATTGATTTTGTGACTAAATTGGCCAATGCTTTTAAGTTTGAAAATTATTGAATTTCTCAGAACCTTACCACAAGTCTAATTCCTCATAATATTAATAAAATATACTATAGGAGCCTTGGCTATATTGTAACCACAAAAAGGGGTTATGCACTAGGCCCATTTCAAAATTAAATGCTGCTTCTCTTGCAGAAATCCTGGCCAAGAAAAGCACCAAAACACTCAATAAATATGTCCAGACCTCTGTGTCTGCACACTCTGTTCCCTGGTCTCTTTTCTCTACATCTTGGAAAGTTGTACAAATCTAGGTGTCCTTTGGAGAAAAGTGGGTTGCCCTTAGGAAAGTGAACTTTGTGGGGCCGTTGTATTTGTGCATTCCACTTTTGGGCAAACATTGTTCAACACTATAAAGCCACTGTTTGAGTTGGCTGTGTCCAATGTTTTGATGGCTCTGTTAAAATGAATGTCAAATTGCTATGGTGACCGTTCCATTGCGTAGGACACTTGTCAAACATTGTCTTCAGAGGACAGTAAAACTATCCCAGTTCTGTCTCACGAGAGTTTAGGCCACAATAAAGGCATGTAACGGCCGGAGAAAAGATAATTCATGCTCTATGGGAAAGGAAATTGGAGGTTATTGTCAAGGAAAATTCATGTGCTGAGTTGACTTGGGCCCTATTGAGGATCAAAGGATTCTTAATCAGAATGTCATGTAATTCATTTTATTGTTATCAAGTTGCGCCACAATGCAGCTAACTGTAAATAAAGCCACTGACGGTCATTGTCAGCAGGTTGTGATTTGATTTCAACGTTTTTGTCATCTTTTTTATTTTGTTAATTTAAATCCGTAACATAACTGTAATCTACTGTTGCTTGTGCTATTATGTTATTTTTATTATAATCTGTATTGTAAGAGAAAACGGTTCTATTTGTGTAAAAACAAGTAGCACCTTTAACAAGTAGCACCTGTCACTTTAACTATATTATATAAGAACTATCTATTTGCACTGCCACATATGCACTGTCTGCCAACTGTACATTTCTGTATATAGTCTATTCTATTCTATTTTATTCTTAATCTTATGCATGCCTCTTTTATACATTTTATTATATTTTATTCATTGTTTTATGTTGCACCTTACGCCGAAGCAAGTTCCTATGTTTGTGAATTTTGATCACTGACAATGGCAATAAACCGTTTCTGATTCCAAAAATTCTCCAATTTAGCTCTTGTATTTGATCATGAGAAATTGGGGCTGTTGCCATAACGATTGACAATGTAAAACAAACAATTTTATCTTTTTATTGGTAAAAGTCATCAAAAATGTTGCATAAAACAGAAATCTGAAACCCATGGATATTTTGGACACTCAGCACTCCTTGTCCTTTTTATTCTCGATGCAAATATTCTGTATTCTGTGCCCTTTAACCTCATAACTGTGGTCTATGGACTGTCAGGTGGCTGTATTCATGGAGCGTGGCCCTGTTATGCGGCGGCCCACTACAGTGAGCACTGAAGGGAGAATTAAACATAAGCAGGGGGGCATTTGCATTTGATTACTCAGCCCGCGTGGTGAATAGGGGCAGCTGCGGAGACGGTGCCCGGAGAGACAGGTCCTGGCCCGAGCTGACAGGGCACTCCGGATTCCAGCGGCTCTTCCTGGGGCCCGCTGAACTTCTTCCTTTCATCTCGCGCTTGATGAGGCCCTTGGACAGGCAAGTGTGTTTGCAAAGGTTAATGAGCTTTTCTTTCCAGTCAGCAAACCAAGTGTATGCAACTGGATATCAAGGAGTATAGGTCAGTCGGCATTTCACTGTTATTTCAGGCTAGGTCGCGCCGCTGTCATGGGTAAATTTCAATTCTGGAGCCAGCGGGGTGTCTGGCTATTTTGACTACACATCGAGCTGGATATAATTTTACCCCATCAAAAAAAAATCTAATATCTTTCAGCATTTAAAGTGGAAGCTCTGAGTAACTATCATTTCAATGTGTTAATGCCCCAATTTGATTGCCTCTTCTCATGTTGGGAATCCTAGAAGGAGACTTGACGGTTGGAGCGCTCATGTTTAGCGAAGGATTTGGTTTGAATATTTGACATAATATCAGGGCTGACATCTGTTGTACGACGCAGCTGCCCTAATGACCCACAGATTTTTGAAAAGTGTCAGGCTTTGCTTTGCCTTGCGGCCCGACTCAGAGGCTTAGGTTTTTAGGGAAATGTCAGCTCGACCTGTTATTGTGCCGAGTGACTGTATTTAAAGGACACACACGAGGCTTAATTGGCGTTTTTGAGCTTTTAACCATTGTTTCCTTATTAAAAACATACCTGGAGTTGTATTTAGCTTCATTCACGCTAGGCTAGTTTGATGCTTCCTCTCCCCTCTGAGCCTCATAAAACAGTTGGTTTCAAATTTCCCAGTTTTGTAATCTTGTAATCTTTTTTCTGCACTCTTTTTAAGGGTAATCATGAATCCTCCACAGACTTGTTCTGAGCGTTTATGCCAACAAATCACATTAATTGTAACTGCGTGCCTGCATTAGCACGCACGGGGCAAGCTAGCTTCTCTTTATCTCGCCTTTGTAATTACCTTTGCTGCCAATAGTTGGAGTTCTAACATCATTCCTGATGAAGGATCACCTCACAGATACAAAGTATTGTGTACTTTCAGTAGATACATTATTTTAAGTTATTATATATGAGTTACCAAAGCAGAGGGACACTTTAATTGTTAATCACAATACAATGCATAATTTGTATTTGATTATAGGAGATCCATTATGTTTGCAATCCAGCTTTGGTTTGCTTTCACAATGTTTTTCTTTTTTTTTTTGTTATTGTCACGTCACTTTGATCAGTTGTAATATTGAAATATATTCATGGGAGCTTGTAAACGAACTGAGCTCCGAGGCATATACATTTTTTTACCCAATGATTGAGGGGTAATGCTCTAGCTAGAAACTACTTTTTACATTACAAAGACCCCTTTATAATTGATGCCATGCCACAAATTTGTGATAAAGTAGTTATACTTCACACAGTGGCAGCTAAAACTGAAAATCTTGATGTTTTGGGGATTTTTCAGATAGCTATTAATCATCATTTTGTAAATGTCTTGGTTGACTTCAAGTATTACACAAAAAGTAAAATGAACTATGAAATTTAACACAAAGAAACACAGAAATTAAATATGCGTACCCTCAGAACACGATTTTTGTTATATCTATATCGCCCCCTCGAACTCAACATTTTCAGTTTATTCCACATCCTCAAAAGTGTCGCCATATCTAACAGCTCCTTTTAAGTTTGTGATAACTTTTTATACTTTTACATAACAGACCCTCCTTCTCAGCTCAATCTGACATGGCCTAATTCTGATTTCTCACCGCCTGTCTGTGGACTCATCTCGTGCTGGACTCCATCTGAACCCACACGTTTTGCTGATAAAGTGTGCAGGGGCCGGGAGCCAAGCGATGACTGGCTCCACAGGCCTCCCACTGCATGACGGAGCTCATCAACTGCTCTAAATTAGTCCGCCGCAAGGTATCCAACACATGATTTTAGTAGGCCCACATCACTTTTGTCATGATGGGTGAGAATGGTTCATCAACAATGAGCTGTTCCGATAAGAAAAGGACTTGATTAAACACAGCAGTATTCCTAGGTGTCAGCTGACATAACTGCATTCAATAATCTTGTTGTGTTTTATTGAAAAGGTGGCAGGGAAATGACTATTTGTTCTGTATCTGCTAGGGCCGGCGATATTTACAAAAATGAATCTTTTTTGGAGTATCCTGATAACAGTAGTCAAACAATATTATGTCAATCAAACAGAAATGTGTTAAAACATGTCTTTAAACACATTAGTTGAAGTTTTAAGTATCATACAAATTTGAAATGTCTGTAAAATGAATCGCCAAAGTGCAGAAATGTCACCTTTTACCCTTATTTGAAAGTTTACAACACAACTTTCTTCATTTTTGTTTTTTTTACGGCTCTTCTATCAGTACCTACACATACATACTCAATATATAAAAATTTGCATAGCTTCAAAACAACATTCACCATATTATCTACATTTGGATATATTTACCTCCATTATCTGCAGATCTTTGGCGTGGCTAGATAAACAAAGTAGGGTTGTGAAATTGGTCAGTAATAACAAGGTCATCTTAATCATTTATTGTCAAAAAATACTTGCTGCACTACCTTTTATAGATAACTTTTCAATTCCAGGTGTTTTCATTGCAAAAAAAAAAAACATGTATTCTGATATTGGAACAGATGGGACTGATTCATAGGGGGCACATGCCTCACTGACTTTTTTTCTCTGACTGATTTTGTCTCATTCTACAAAAAGAGCTGATTAAAAATAAAAATGATGAATGTTATGTTATTCATGGCGACATGCGGTCAGGGGAGGCCAGGGGACACCAGTCATCTTGGGAAGAAAAAAGGCTGCAATGTCTAAAAGACTAACTACATACTTTACATATGTTATATAGGTTTTAAATAGCAAAATCTCCCTGTATTTGTCGTTATAATGTAAAGCGATAGGAGGTGAGGCTTGCCGCAGTCGGACAGCGCGGCCACATACACAATGAACAGGAGCGTTCATTCACAGCGCACACTTACTTTTTCACCATAAAAAGTTGTTTGTAATTGCACTTTTTTCGAGCACTGTCATCTTATTTTCAGGAAAAGGAATCTTGTCTCTAATGAGCACTTTTAGCGAGATAATCAGTCATTAAACCGCATTTAGTCTGTGGTTTGAACAGACCTGAGATGAGGCTCTTCTCACGCTCTGCCTCTGTCTCTGCGCGGGGGCGGGGCCGTATGAGGGGTCGGGGCTGTGGCCGCACATTTACTGAGACAAATATGGACCAGAAAGTTTAAACCAAACAGTGTCAAACCTTTACAATAAGAAATAATTCGACTTCAAGCTAATTTTTATTGACATTAAGTCTAGACTAGAGTTAATTCCATTCACAGATAAGATAGGGGAGGAGATACAGTATTAACGTTACAATTAGAAAGTAGACTAGCAGCTCACTTGATTAGACATCCAACTGTGGTGTGGGTGATCTTGGTTCAAAACGTCACAACATGCTAAATTGAGATTCCTTATTTTTTATTGACAGACGTGACCTGTTTGTAAAGAAATAAAGGCATCCGAGAGCAATTAAGTGATCAACAATAAGTACATTTGAACTTGTCACACTGAGCTGTAAACCTCACTGCACGTCGCTGGTTGTACACTTTCACTTTCAAGGTACAAGGTTCAAGGGTATAAGGTGATATTTCCGCCCTTTCGTTATTAATCTTACAGACATTTCACATTCATACGATACTAAAACCTCTAACAGTATGTGTAAAGTCTGTTGGAATGTCATAATACTGAAGGTCATAATACATTTTTGTCAATATCGCCTACCTCTAATTGTGACGCAAATCATATGCTTAGTTTCTTTCCCAGCATCCTGTGGCACCATTTAGTTTAAGACTTTTACAACTATCTTAATTCGCAAAAGCCATTTATATTCTTTCCCCTCGAAATCATTCATAGTTTCATGTAACGATGCCCCCGTTCCGTGTCTGCGAACCCACACAACCCACTTCTGTTCTTTCCCTCGTAGTTTTTAGTCATTCCGAGTGTTCCGTTGCACTGTAGGCAGAATTGGCTTTCTAGTCCGGGGTGACTGTGCAAAGCTGCAGTGTGAATATGAATGTAGGCTGCAGCAGGAGAGGACGGCACTGGCCCTCAAGTTTGCAGCACACCCACACGCACCTCACAGTCAACCATCTGCAGGGGCCCGATGGCGTTCTGGCACTGCGGACGGGTTAGATCTAGGCTCGGGTCGAGGTTAGAATCTCCGTGCCACTTGATATTGGATTCAGATCATGAAAAATATGAATCTTGTATAATTATTGAACGTTATGACAATAGCAAGTAAAGGCTTGGTAAATTTAAGGGGGATTTTTTTGCCATTTATGTTAAATTAAAGGAGACATTATGCTTCTTTCGCTCTTTGTGGCTGACCGGTTACAATAACACTGTGCTTTTTTTGTTGATTTGTTTTTTGTTTGTACGAGTCCTTATAGCCCAACATGCATTACAACAGCGGTTCCCAACCTTTTTTGTCTCGAGTACCTCATAAGCTTTGTCTGACCCTCTAGAGCAGTGGTTCTTAAACTTTTTGTCTGGGGACCCCACAAAAAAATCTTGTGAGGTCTGGCGACCCCACATTACTCCCACGCCGATTTTGGGCAGACCTATAGTTATTGACACTCCCTCAAAAGGTTTTTGTCATTCCGTCAAACTAAATCAACTAAAAACCAGCTCGCAATGTAAGAACTACAAGAATTTAATTCACAAGAAGTGGAACAAAGCGAACAAAGTGAACAAATAAACACTGAATAATTATGACATTAAATAATACACTAAATAATGTTGTATTTATGTCTATAAAATACAGGGGTCACTGGGTCAAATGCCCTACAAAAAAAAGTACTGTGGGATTTTCTTTTCTTTACCTCACTGTACAGCAGTAAAACTAACTTTCACTTGCACTTCACTGATGGCCTTATATCTGACAGATTCCAATGTCAACTATACACTTACAATGTATATAAACTAAAACACTTAAAATTGTACATGAAATAATATGCTTAGAAATGTACATAAAACTGGAGGTGCAGGTCAGGCTGCGCAGGTTATAGAGAAAGTTAGTATTGGACACATCTCGGTCCTTGTCTGGGACAAGTTAGTTAGCACAAGTTAGTTAGGACGAGTTAGTTAGGATGAGTTAGAGATTGAGCTCTTCTCGTCGCTGCAGTGAGCCAGAGCACTCTGTGATTTTGTGAAGAGAGAGAGAGTAAAAGGCGTGGACCGACAGGAGCCATGAGGCCCAGCCTCAGGTGGGACTTTTCTCCATCATCTGAGTGAAACTGCACGCAAAAGGCGCTGTGAGGAGCGGAACACCTGAAGCGCTGAAGCGGGTTTGAATAGACGAACGCGCCGTTCACGGAGCACGAGCCCGCCACGGACGCACGAGTCCAGTTCACGGAGCTCACGAACCGCACGAGCCCCGCTCACGGACCTCAGATAGGCAGAATAAGCGCCTGACAGGGCTTCAAGTGTATAGTGTTCTACCTGCACCAACGGGACGCCTCCTGTTCCAGACGCGCCTGTTCCTCCGCTGACGCCGGCCCACATGAGCTCTCTCCCTCGCTCCTTTCTTCAGCTTTTTGGGAAGGCATCCGTGCTCTCTCCTCCTGTTTTTTTTCCTCCACTCCGCGCTAACTCTCTCTCTTCTCCTGCTCTCTCTCTTCTGTTGCGCTCTCTTTTTCTCTCTCCTCCGCTCCGTGTAGAGCCGCGCTCTTTCAGTAAGGTGACTTGACCCCTTTATTCGAGGATGAGGAGGAAAAGAACACAGCACTGGCTGCACATCGCGCTCTTTCACCGTGGATCGCATGTTACGGACGTGCGCGCCTCTGCCCCGGCCGAGCCCGACTCAGCCCGACAGCAGAGCGGACGGGTCGGTTTCGGGCTGGCTCCGGCTCGGGACAAGAATTTAAGCTCTAAGCGGCGCACACAGCGCCTAGGAATGCGAAAACAGCAGCTCTGAATTTATATATATATTTTTCATAGTTTCACCTCACAAAATAGCGCGTTAATTCCCGACTGGAAAAAAATTGGCGACCCCACAAAAGTTTTCCGCGACCCCACTTGGGGTCGCGACCCCTAGTTTAAGAACCACTGCTCTAGAGTACCCCTTAACTTGAGTTGGAGGCAAATAAATGGGTTTTAAAGTCACATATTGTCAATTAGTTCTATCATATTTTAGTTTTAATTATATTTAGAGTCCAAGATACTCCAAAAAAGGTGCTAAATTTACAACTAATAACACTTTTTTATTCAGATAAAAGTAAATTTCATATTCTTTGAAAACCTAAAACCATTCTAAGTGTCCCCTGGTAATTGCTCACATACCCCTTGGGGCCCCCGTACCCCCGGTTGGGAAACACTGCATTACAAGAGCAAATCCAGAACATCAGGACAGCGACAGGTCTTTGAGTGCGCACAACCCGACTGAATGAAAGCTCCTATAAACGCACGTCTGACGCATTGTTTTAGTGATTATTATTAGTCATTATGAGTAAAGCATTCTTTACTTAAGAGCTACGTTGTAAAGTAATTTTAGCAGTTTACCTTAGCTTGAGCAGCTAAAAAAAACACCAAACATATGAGTAATATTAGTCAATAAATAGTGCAGTGGCACGCAGGTTTGCTCAGTCTTTATGAGATAAACATTATTACTGGAGTTTCAGCAAACTTTTTTTCACTCAGAGGCATCAGTTATATGAGGGCACGTGGGCAACAAGTGTGTATTCGAGTTCTACATAGAAAACACAGAAAACGCCAGTTAACTGCGCAAAATGTCTTCACCCGATTAAGCAATTAGTGACTGTTAACACTGGATTGGCATTTACTTTTTTTTGGCTTTGTGACATTAGAATCCTAAATGTGTCACTCTGTGTTTTAGGGATTTTCAAATAATCACAAACTAAGTACAGGGATGTGGGCTGGGATAGGGGGTAGGTGAAAACAGGAATTTTCTGAACATTACAGCCTCACAATATAACTTTGAGTTATAAATATGAGTAAAAACAGTTGTACCAAGGTTTAACGCTCATTAAATTTGATTTTGCATAATATGTCCACTTCAAAATTTTTGCCATTATGCAAATACAGTATTTCCATTGTAGACTGATGTTGCTGTGCTTCTATAGTTAAAGTTTAGGGTTTGACATGGGTTTAAAAAATTACAAACAACATTATAAAACTGTATTACTGAATGGGGCAGAGTTGAAACAAATCAAAATGAATGGAGAGAAAAAGAATCAAAAACATTACTTGGGATGGCTCTGGCTCCCTGCTTGTCCCTGCAAGGTTACCGTAGTCTTGCATAGAGGAAAAGTGCTAAGATTTTGAATAAACATGATGACAAAACCTCTATTAATGAATGAATAACTGACCATCAATGAAACCAGAGTGCATGACATTACATAACATTGCATGGAATGATTAGTGATCTCTCGTCCAGCTTCAGCCTTCTCCCCTCCCGTTTGCCGCAGTCCCCCTCTAAGGCCGGCGGTGCGTGCCATGGTAACGGTGCCAGGCTGCCAGCTCAGACACAGATTCCACCTCTCGTCTGCCTCGCTGCCAGCGTGATGACTCGGCAGCTCCTGCAGGGTTCCAGCCTCCTCTCTCCTCTGCCTCCCTCCTCATCCTCGCCCATACACCGCCACGCTCATCAGACAAAGTAGTTTTTTGTTACTCTCTCCTTCCCCCTGACCTGAATGCAAAACAGACCAAAATAATAATAATGATGCGCCCGACTCGGCTAATACGATTTGTTTTGCTCTCGAGAGCCTATTTCAACACTCGCTTTTTGAAATGGCACAGCAATAAATTGGGTTTAATGCAGTGTTGAGTAATCTGAGTTTTGCAGGTTCAAAGAAATGAGGTAAAAAGTATTGTTATTATGAAATGTCTAAAGCTTATTGTTTAGCATATACTTTTTGGCATATATGGGACACTAGTTCGCAGCTGATTGATGAGTGAGGGGCTGTGTACATGACCACTAGTTTTTGCAAATCTGTAATGTTAATATTGGGTTTGGCCTTCCATCTAATCCACGCTCCGCTGAAAACGCTGCAAGAGATAGTTTCTTTGGGGACCAAGTGCACATCCTGATCTGTGTTGTGATTGGCTTTGAGCAGGCAGAGTGCAAGTGACTTGTGATCGCAAAATACAACACCTTCAGGTCTCACGCATTTATAAGAAACTGAGGAAAAGACAATCGTGCTCAAATACTTGCTTTAAAGGACAAATATTACGCAAAATTGACTTTGTTGAGCTTTTAGTCATGTTCTAACGTTGTTCTGTCATTAAAAACATACCTGGAGTAGCATTTAGTTTGATTCCTGTTTGTTTCATGAATGCTAGTTTGTAAATCCTCTCCCTCTTCAACACTGTGTTCTGAACTCCTTCGATGTGTGATGTAGATGAGAGTCGATGTCACTTATCCCAGAATCTTTTGCTGTTTTAAGTCCTTTAATCATCGCCAGACTCGCTCTGAAAATTTCTTCTTTCTAATCACGATAACTACAACTTCGTCAGATCCACTCTTTACTGCAGTGCATTGTGGGTATATATTTACATGTGTGTAATTGCCTCTACAGCCAGTAGATGGAGCCACAGCTAAGTCAAAATGGCTTCTCCCAATGCAGTTATAAAGTAATCGTAGAAAGGGGTTCAGAGGTTGTCATCCGGACGCCGTTTAAAGATCGAGACGTTTCGACTTTTATCCAAAAGTCATTGTCAATCAGAGAGCTGGTATGGGAACCTGGGCCTTATATGCTACTCTAAGTAGTGGGAGTCCAGCCCCCAGGGAGGAGTCACTGCACTCCTGTCTTTGTTATAAGATTGTTTGTTTGTCACCTGGGATTTAATTAATTGGTCTATCTTGTTGATTAATGGTTGGCCTCACCTAGTTTCACCTGTGTCTAAAGGTCTATTGTTATCTTGATAGCTGGCTGTTGCTCCCTCCTCACTACTGATTGCCTCATTAGCATTTGACTGGTCTATTGATCTGGACCTAGGTGTCAGGATGCTGTCATAAATTTTGGCTAAATTAAATCTTAAGCCCCCATTCCTGTTCAGGGAAGGATTTTCTCTTTTTACAAAAAAGGCCTCCTTTACTCCTCTTTCAAACCAGTTCTTCTCTCTGCTCAAAATCTTCACCTCACTGTCCTCAAACGAGTGATTTGTAGCTTTTAGATGCAGATGGACTGCACTCTGCGGTCCGGTGGAGGAACATCTTCTGTGTTGGTACAGCCTTTTTGTGCAATGGCTGTTTTGTTTCTCCTATGTAACGTTCTTTACAACTGTCCTCACTGCACTCTACTCCGAATAAACTACATTGCTCTGTTTCTCTGTCGGCCTCTTGTCTTTCGGGTGGACCAGTTTCTGTTTAAGCGTGTTGCCAGGTTTGTAATAGACAGGGATGTCGTGTTGTCTAAAAATCCTTTGAAACTTCTCAGACAGGCCCGAGACATAAGGGATAGAGACACCCCTCCTGCTGGGGTCTTTATCCTTTCTGTCCTGTTTCTTGGCTCTTCTGACTTTGTTAAAGGCCCAGTTAGGGTATCCACAAGCTGAGAGGGCACGATGGACGTGTTCTTCCTCCTTCTTTCTCCCCTCAGAGCTGGTGGGTACTTCATGGGCTCTGTGTTGCAAGGTCCTAATCACTCCCAGCTTGTGCTGCAGTGGGTAAACGGCGTCCGGATGACAACCTCTGAACCCCTTTCTACGATGGACCACACCTGGACGAATGAGGGTTTACATCGGCCTTATAAAGTAATGTTTTTCTCTGTAAAAGCATTGTACATTAAGTTCTAAAACATGACATGTCAAACTGAAGACAGTCAAGAGCAGGTTAAAGGCTAAAAACAATACAAAGGAAATGCAAAATATTTTTCTTTTAACTGTAGAGTCCCCCAGCAATACTTCAGAAAAGCATATGGCCTAAAATTTCACATTAGATTACTTCTGTGGTGTAGTGAAGTGCTTCAAAAGGAAGCACAGCACTGTTTACTGGACAAATGCATGCACTGCAGCTTTTCACACCTAAAATATTTTCTCTTCACACATCGTCTAAATACAGATCGAATTGGACGCAAATTATGTGTTTTCCTGACCACTGTTGCCGTGTAAACGGGGCCCAAGAGTCCATGATTTGACTCTGGTCTCAATTTCTAGCCATGACAATCTACCGAATGTCTCAACCCTCTTTCTTCCCCTTTAACACCGCAGCCTTAATTTTCTGGGGTTAGCTGACATTAGCTTGCGTTTTCTGAACTTAAAACCTTTCATAAATGTATTGCTTGATCTCAATTATTACTACACATTGTTGGTACTTTTTACCATAACTTTTACTGTACCATAATAACATCCACGTTGCACAATCAAGTAACAATCTATTATATATTGTAAATCAAGTCAAGTATACTTACGTTTTCTCTTTTGCACTAAGTGGCACATTTAATCATCTCTGGACTGCTAATCACTTTATGCCCGGCTCAGCGTCTCCTTCTCGGGGCCGTTCTTATCGCGATGGCCCTCTGGAGCAGGATCACTGGAAAGAGTCCGTGGAGGAAAAACATGGCGTCACTGCAAAGTGGGATCCTGTGCTGATATGAGATCACTTTCAAGTGTCTCCAGCAGCACACAGCGGGGGTCACCCTCACGTACTCTGCTCCCTTCCTCTCCCAGCCAGTGCCTCTCAAACGTCCTCAAGTACTCTGCCCGTGGCTTTGCTGCGTATCGTACAGTAAAGCGGGGCAGATTTTTCAAAAGATGCATGAATACTTTATGAGCAGTGGTCTATTGTGCTGCTGTGTAACTCAATTATAACTGTCAAGGGAGAGATGGCTTTTAAGTGCACTTAAAACACTACTTCTCCATTTTATTTTTTTGTCCTCATCTTAACCCCAACACCCATTTTCAACTGTTTTACCCCTGCAGCAAACTAGTCCTCTCTACTACCATTGGGTTCAATACTCTTTGGATATAAAGTGTCCATAATAAAATATCAGGAGCTTGTATTCTTGTTTTAACTGGACTAACATTCAATTGCAGAATTCCTTTTCGAGTATGGGCCAGTTTTTGAGGGTTTCTTTGGTTTCCTTTGTTAAAGATACTTCCTATTAAAACTTAATTGCTGTTGTAGTTTAGTGCCAAAAAACAGACGCAAAACGCTTCGAAATAGCTATCATCATTAACCTTTCATTTGTGTACAAGATGAGAAAATGAGAAGGTAGGAGTTTAAGTCCAACTTTTGAGTGCCATGATATCACCCCCATTCTCACATCACTGGACATGAGAATAAAAGAAGGAATAGGGAGTTGATGGATGGGTAGAAATGAGAGCGCACCCTTGGCACCATGTCAGCACAACGTACACACGCACTTTGCCAAACGGTGCCAGCGAATTCAATACGCCGGGATAGAACACACGCACACACACGCACGCACAGACACCACTAGCATTCAGCGCGCCGTGAAGTTGTCTGCTCAGATCGCAATCGCTTCTGCAGATGCTAACCCCCCCCCTCACTACGAATCCCTTCTGAGGTTTCCAGTGTCAGGACCTGTTCTGGGTGTGTAGTCAGACACAAAGCTGCGAGGCGGCTCAGTGTTACCGCGTCGCCTCGCATCCGCGCTTATGTGTGAGCACAAGTGTGGCGTAGCGTCTGTTTACTGCCCCTATGTAAGGTAAACATGCTATTTAAACATAGGCCAACTGGATTAGTGCAGACATGCTGGTGACGCAGGCCCGCATGAACACAAGTTTCAAATGATGGTGGGCGACGGAGCAAAGTCAGGGGGTTCAGGTTACTGTATTGCAAAAAAAATTAACAACAAAAACATTTCGTAAAAGTAGGCATTCGGAGATAAGTGGAGGAAAGATTAGAAACTGAATTCGGCTGCGTGTGAGCAATGTCTTCTTTGTCTACCTACAGTCCTCAGTTTGTTCATTCGCTCACTATACAAACGGCTTTATAAATAAATATTTAAATCATTGAGTTTGTTAGATGGGAACATTTCAAACTCTATTTTGATGTGAAAGAAAAAGCTCAAGACTCAATAAAAAAAAAAAAAATTGATTGAGGCAACTGTTGTACACCGTAAACAAACCATGCCTCCTTTACAAACTCCATATATTACGATCTTCTATCGTTTTGTACTGAGATGGTCCGATAAAGGGAGAGACAAAGGAGCTGTCCCGGACCTCAGGGTTTTTGGGGCCCAAAATTGGACTCTCTACCTATTAATTTAGATTAAATTTCTGTCGACTGGCCTGCCAATATCCAATCTAGTCTTGCTATTGTGGCTATTAACTCATATTTGCTAATAGTGATAATATTATTTTTCAATCCGAAGCAAAGATAACAAACTTACTGAACAGTTCACAAATTAACTTTATGCTTCTGTAAAAAATAATGTATTTATTCACCTTATGTCTATGATCCTCACTCTTGTAGTAAAGGGACTTCCAGTTTGACGAGAAAACCGTCCACGCAAATGACGAACAAGGGAAAAGTCTCTCGCTAAAACATTATATAAAGCAGACTGATTTGTGTAAAATTAGTTTAATGTACACGTGCAAAAACAAGTCAGCAATGCATCGATTTCCTGGGCGGCTTGAAAACGTCTTTTTACTCCGTGTAGAACGTGGGAATCACACAAGAACGCTCACAGGCTGGGACAGTACAGAAAAAAATATCTGTGCGAAATATCGGCTCAATTCTCTATATCAAACCAATACGATAGCTAGGAAGACACACCAATATTACCCATAACCCATTCCTAATTTTGTAAAAGTGCTATGTTCATGGTTACGAGTCAACACCTGCTCTTATTTTTATCTAGTTTTCTAGTATGGTCACCAGTTATATGATGCAGACCGTTGTTTCGCTGAATTAAAGGACTATTATTTTTGGCACGGTGTTGCGTAGAGATGGGTTCATTTAACTTAATACCTGATGCCTGATCTTTCTTTGTTTATACCCCGCACTTTTCATAACTCCCCACTTGCAGACGAGGCGTGGGTGCAGAATAAGATCATTCCCGCGGCCCGCTGAGGGTCTTTTGGCAGCAAACAAAAACGCAATCATTTACCCACACACTAACTGCAGCCCCATTAAGCGGAGACTCCTGACATCCTCGACTTAGTTAATTATGGTGAGTTATTGATCTGCCAACTGCGTCTACTTCTGGATACCGCACTCATTGTTGGCTCTCGAAACATGAGTGATATATGAGTCAATATGGAGATAACTAAATCAGCCTTTTTCTTGGCCGGCGCACTCGGCTGGCAGAGCTGCGCCCCAGACAAGTGTACTGTAGTGTCTTTTACTCATGTCTTTGTCCCGCGTCTTCCGGATTGGGCAAACGTCCCAGAGAGAGGGTGAGAGAGAGGAGGAGGAGGAGGGGTGGGGGGTGCCCTTCTTCTCAGAGCGTCCCTTGGGCGCTGACACCAGACACTTCCTCGTCCCACTTCCTCCTCCCGCTGCCTACCACCAACCGGGCTGTTCACGAGGTTGTGCCCAATGTGGCTGAGCAGGACGGCAGCAGTGCGTTGTCAGATCGCAGTAATGCAACAAGGCACATTTCATACCGTTTACCTTCAGCTGTGAGTAATATATCGAAACGTAGATGTTGTTTTTGAAGGTGTGCAAATGTGAAAATTGGAATATTGGATACATCATTGCTACAAAAAGAGCTTATTAAAAATTAAATGAAAAAAAGGTTACGTTATAAACTTTCACACGAGGGTATTCGCCTTATTCCGGAAGTTGCAGTGAGCGCCGCAATCTTTCTTCGTTGTAGTTTACACGGGGTAGATGAGCTCGACGGACAATAAGTTCTGCACGGACTAAAAAGCCGTTTTCAGGCCGCCCAGGAAATCGGTGCGCTGCTGACTTGTTTCTGCACGTGTACATTAAACAGTTTAGACAAATCAATCTACTTTATATGTTTTAGTGAGAGACTTTTCCCTCGTTTGCCATTCGTGTGAGCACCGTTGACGTTAAACTGGAAGTCCCTTTACTACAAGAGCGGATCATCAATATAAAAAGAGGCAAAAGTGGGCGGGGCGGAATGAGGTGAATAAGGTCATGTTTCTGCTCTTTCGCAATTAATTTGGCAGGCATTTCACATTTGTCTGATAATTAAACCTCATTTGATATGTTTAAAGACATATATACATTTCTGTTCATATTTTCATCTTCATATTTTTCATATTTTTGTAAACATTGCCTTAGTTGCGGTTCATAAATAGTCCAGGCTGGGTAAGATGGCAGCACTGTATTGCTAAACTGCAATATGCATAACAATGTTGTATATCGTGACAATGGACAAAAGCCAATGGACTTTTTACACCTTCAAGTATCTACGGTAGCCCTACAGGGACATTGTCTCTATATAGCCTCAAAAATGTATTAATTATCAGTCAATTCTGTCTCCACCCCAGGAAGCACTGTGGAAGTAGAACTGTGTGGAAAAAAAACAAAACTGATTCTACATGTTGTCTTCGTCTAATAATCAAACATTTTATTTTTTCTAACTTCTATGATCCATGTGAGTCACTATATGATGCTTTGGGATGAGAGCTGATTGGCTGTGCAGGGATAATAACTCGGCTTCACTTTTGTGTCTGAAAAAGCAGTTCTAAAGCTGTACTAGCGGCCTAAAAATCCATACGTTTGAAAACTAGCAATGTGTCAAAGGATTTGTGAGAACTAGCAATGCGTTAGAAATGTTGAAATACCAACTTATGCCACTGTTTGAAAATTCGGTCCCCCAGCTTTAGTTTTACACAATTGAAACAAATGAAAACGTGTCTTGAAAATTGTGTATTCAAGAAGTAAAGGTCTGCACTTCTCTTCCACCATGACTCAATTTTTTTGACGATAACAAAATGCTACGTAACCTTTAAATAAACACTGTCATGATAATGTCCTTTCAATAAGTTCTCTCTGATCAAAAAGTATTGAAAATTATGCCGACGTCCCAGTTTATTGCGTACACCCAATTAAAAGTTTCAAATCGGTGCTGCATGTGGGATAAAGTATGACTAATTCAGGCAGTTAACATTGGAGAACAAACATGTAGACACTGTAAATGGCTCTTGCCCTAAATAGCGATGACAATTTATAAGTGTCGCCGTGGATCCCCATTCATCATAAATTTATATATCCCGAAATGAACCTCTCCGCTGTGCCCAATAACCTCCAACCGACCCCATTGTGTGGCCTCCTGTGACCCACTGTCCCCCAATTGCCCTTTAGCCACGCCTCCTTCCTCTTTTTTTCCCCCCCTATTTGGATGTGCGCACTGTACCCCCTACCATTCCCGAAAGCGCGCACACTCGCTCGCACACACAAACTTCCCGATTATCTCCGTGTGGCAGGCCGCTGTTTTGTGCCCTGATTAAAGGAGCAGCATGCGGTCCGTACGCAACCGGGCCCGCGCAGACGCCGCCGTTGGGCTAATGCTAACATTACGTGCTTAATCATTTATGGCTGGGTAGACGGGGGCACAATGGGCTGGAGAGGGGCTTGGCTGGTGCTGCGTGGTGTGCGTGTGTGTGTGTGTGTGTGTGTGTGTATTTATCAGTGGAGCAGATGCATTGAGGCGTGCACACATGCTGCCAAGATAACGGCCCCGGTGCTGCTCAACGTGGCACAAAGAAGGCATGCTTTGGGGGGCGCTGTTGAAAACTAACATGTCATCTTTATAAAAAGACTAGTCCGGGGTGTTTGCTTTCATGTTGCTGGGTTAAAGTGGTTGGTTGGCGTATGGGGAAGTACCGAAAATATTTGCAGTAAGTAGTAATAATATAAAGGATGACGTGCCATCTTGGGAAGTTTGTTTCGTAAGTCTTTCTACCGGGGCTTTCGGAGGCTGTTTTACCTGGCTCTTTAGCTCCTCGAACTAAGACCGCGAGATTGATTGTGATTGATTCAAATGTGCAGTTTGAATGGTCCCAACTGGCAAAATCGCAAAAGTTATTAAAGGTGCTGTACCTGATTTTTACTGTCTTTAAATGTGAAAAACTAAACTAGTTAGACTTTACTCTGCATTCCACGTGTATTGCTCACTTACCTAATACGTTCTGAGCGTCCTAATTATTTGACGCTTTTCATAACCTTCAAAGACCGGAGTGCATTTTGCCGTCACGGGAAAAACTAAAAACAACTAGACTTCTAACAGTGCACTTCCTGCTTTGTTAAAATGCTCTATAATTAGATGCACAAACTGGTCTCGTTTTGACCTGAATTTTATGTACTAGGGCAAAACAGATTTTACTCTATTGCAAAATCAAGCACATCCCCTTCAGGAAAATGCAGTATACTTTCAGACGTGTTTTATTTTGTTACTTGGATGTGTTTTTACTGTCGCTTGTGAAGCACTTTGTGACCTCAGTCTGTGAAAAGCGTTACGCAAGTAAAGTTTACTTACTGAGTATAGAATTTAGTCACACTCTGCAAACATGTTCTGAAATGCTGAAATGTGCTCTGTTAAGTGAACTTTAATTTGAATGAAGTGTCCTGCTTGTCAGAGCAATTGCAACTGGACATTTTCCCAAAATTGTTTCACTCTAAAAAACAATCTGAATTGCTGTTTCTAATCTCTACTCCTCGTACTGTTAAGACTGGGCAGTGTCTCTAGTGGTCTGTCTAATAGTGCTGGAGTGGTTTTTGAAACCATGATGAAATAAAAAAAAAAAAAATGTAATACTTTTAACAACCCTAGTTTCTAATGTTAAATATAATTTCTCAAAAGCTAGTGTTTGCGCACCCACTCTCCTCCTCTTCCTCTTGTTCTCCCGCCTCCTTTTTCCTCCTCACTCGTCTGTCTGCTCCTCTCCCCCTCACTTCTTCCACTCTCCTCTCCTCCTCCTCTCTCCTCCACCTCCTCACTCGTCTGTCTGCTTCTCTTCTCCTCCTCCACTCTCTCCTCCTCCTCTCTCCTCCTCCTCTTACTCATCTGTTTGCTTCTCTCCTCTTCTCTTCCTCCACTCTCTTCTCCTCCTTCTCTCTCCTCCATCTCCTCACTCGTCTGTCTTCTCTCTTCCTCCACTCTCTCCTCCTCTCTCCCCCACCTCCTCACTCGTCTGTCTGCCCCCCCCTCTTCCTCCTCCTCTCTCCTCCACCTCCTCACTCGTCTGTCTGCTCCTCTCCCCCTCTCTTCCTCCACTCTCTCCTCCACCTCCTCACTCACCTGTCTGTCCCCCCCTCTCTTCCTCCACTCTCTCCTCCACCTCCTCACTCGTCTGTCTGCTCCCCTCCCCCCTCTTCCTCCACTCTCTCCTCCACCTCCTCACTTGTCTGTCTGCTCCTCTTCCCCTCTCTTCCTCACCTCCTCACTCGTCTGTCTGCTCCTCTCCCCCTCTTCCTCCACTCTCTCCTCCACCTCCTCACTTGTCTATCTGCCCCCCCTCTCTTCCTCCACTCTCTCCTCTCTCCTCCACCTCCTCACTTGTCTGTCTGCTCCTCTCCCCCTCTCTTCCTCCACTCTCTCCTCCACCTCCTCACTCGTCTGTCTGCTCCCCTCCCCCCTCTTCCTCTCCTCTCTCCTCCACCTCCTCACTCGTCTGTGTGCTCCTCTCCCCCTCTCTTCCTCCTCCTCTCTCCACCTCTTCACTCGTCTGTCTGCTCCCCCCCTCCTCTCTTCCTCCCCTCTCTCCTCCACCTCCTCACTCGTCTGTCTGCTCGTCTCCCCCTCTCTTCCTCCACTCTCTCCTCCACCTTCTCACTCGTCTATCTGCTCCTCTCCCCCTCTCTTCCTCCACTTTCTCCTCCTCACTCGTCTACCTCCCCCCCTTCCTCTCTTCCTCCTCCTCTCTCCTCCACCTCCTCACCCGTCTGTCTGCTCCTCTCCCCCTCTCTTCCTCCACTCTCTCCTCCACCTCCTCACTCGCCTGTCTGCTCCCCACCCTCCTCTCTTCCTCCACTCTCTCCTCCTCACTCGTCTATCTGCCCCCCTCCTCTCTTCCTCCTCCTCTCTCCTCCACCTCCTCACTCGTCTGTCTGCTCCTCTCCGCTCTGTGCCAAGCTGCCTGTCCCGGTGACACACACGCCACGCGCAGACATCAACACACCCTCACGCACGCTCCAGAGGCAGCCAATCGGTGAGCACCAGTCTCCCCATTGCTTGCCACTCAACTCCTTGTTGCCAGGACGACAGGCAGGCATGAGACCCACTTTATTTGAGCGTGTTAAAAACTTGATGTTGACTCTTTTTACAAAATGACAAGAAAGGGTTTTGCTGTGTAAAAAAAGAAAAGGAAAAAAAAAAGTTCCCACAATTCGACTCCGTTCCCCGCCTGGTCGTCTTTCTTCTCACTCTGTGCTGTCCCGCAGATGGCTGGTGCAAAAATGAATAGCGCTAGCGTGGGGTTCATCACCTTTATTTTGGCAGTTTTTAGCATTAGCACATCTCCCTGTGTGTTTGTGGGCTGGGTTTTTTACTGCAGTGCAGCTCTGACCAGTTTCTTCTCTTCTCTGCTCCCCTCCAGGTCTACGATGAAGTCTTGGGCCACGTTCCCTTTGCTTTTGATCAGCCTGATAGTGCATTGCTGCTGTAGCGTGGAAGGTAAGTGCCAGTGTGGATATTGCCCACAACAAAGTAGCCAAGTTAAAGGTCTATTATTAATAAAAGTATATATTTAGTCATAGTTAAACGCTGTCTATCACCACAACACGCTGTAAAATAGGGGTGGGTGGTATTAGGAATAAAACAATCTTGTTAAAAAAAAACAAATACAATTGGCTTTCAATATCAATTTCCTGAACATTAACAATAATGACTTTTAATCGTTTCCATTTGATCCAGAAATGGTCAAATTTATTCTCCCTGAATTCTGAATTCTGCTCCAAAGCACATGTTTAGACTAAGGACAAGCTGTGTTCTTCATCAACATTGACACTTAGAAAAGACTGAATCGTGATCTTGATTAAACGAACAAGACCTTAGAATTAATAATCAAGTTTGTTTATTCTCTACACGGCTTGTCGACATCAACGTTAGGGGTGGGCGTAATGCCAAAAAACAAACACATTTTTCCTAGATTATAATTTTCGCATGATTCATCGACACTTGCCATCGTCATGATTGTGTTTATTACCCCTTAAAGACATTTGGTGCCTCCGTGAGTTCGTTCTTCACTGTGATTGGTGAAACGCGAAGAATATTGTCAATGGGATCGGATCACAATGGGCTCTGTGCACAATAGCGCCCGGCCAGCTTATTGTTAGCATCACTACTTCCTGTCCAATTGTGTATCTTGGGGTTTTTTGCAGAGTCACACTATAATACAAACACGCAGCGGACAGTGAGCTGTGAGTGAACGTCACTGATAACGTGTTACAGATTTTACAATTGAATGAATGAATAAATGAAATGAATACTTCCCTGGCAATACTTCTGCATTGATAAATGGAGGAGTTTGTGAGTCATGCTAACGCTAATGCTAATTTTGAAGCATAAAAAATTAAAAAATAAAACAAATTGCATCTTTTTTCTTTTTTATGTTTCAATAAAAGTTAGCGTTAGCCGTGAGAAACCTTATCAAGATCAATAATATTAAAAACAGATGGGGGCTGTTGAAAGTTTTGTTGTAATACAGCTAATTGTAGTTTACAGCTGCACGATATTTTGGAAATTGTTGCGAGATGGCTATTTAGTACTCCAAAAATGATAATATTGCGATATTTGAATCTACTTTTTTGACACAATCATTTCATTTATTTTAAAACAAAAATATTCATGTCTTAATGTATTAGGTCTGAATAAAAATTAACAGATTAACACAGATAAAATCAAGTATAAAGTTAAACAATAAAAAGAAAAACGTGAATAAAAATCAACCTTTTTCCATCTTTTCTTTTTCAGATGGAGGAGCTTTGTGTTATTGTAATATATTTGGTTTGTTGGATTAGCCAGTATGCTAGTGCAATATCAATACTTTTGCGATGTATTATAAATTATCAGGTTCAACACTAAAGAATTTTCACGTCCAAAGTACAATGCAATCACTGGGGAAAACTTGCCCACATTTTAGAATCTGAAAATTACCAATACAAATAAAATACCAAATCTCACGAAAATGATCAAGCTGTGAGTAGGTCATACATCGTGGTGGTGGTGGGGCGTTGAAAAACCATGATTCAGCCCACCCGCCGGCCCCCTCACTCACTCACCCACATTTAAATAGACCCATCTTCCAGTCCCCACCCATGAGTCATAGCTTCACATTCTCACAATTTGTTTTGGTCTCACCACGTTCCCCGTCTGTCTCCCTCTGAACTGCTGTCTGTGTGTTATTTTAAAAAAGAAGACCGCAGTGGCATGCACTTTGAGAACGCTGTAGGATTTCACTTCAGAAGTTATCCCTTGACTAATCTCTCCGGCAGACACAGAACATTTAGCACCCCTCCCTGCACTGACCTTGTGTTTTTTCGTATTTTATGTCTTTTTTTTTCCACAGGAGACGCCGGTGTTCTGAGGAACTTTGAATGCGAGTGTGACGCATCGACGTGCAGTGCGGACAGCCGGTGTTTTGGACAGAAGTGTTTCACCTCGCTGTCCGTACAGAATGGAACCACGGTGTCGGAGAAGGGGTGCATTGTGGGTGGTGAGGAGGACGAGGCTTGTTCACGCCCACCGACTTCTGAGCTGGTGGTGGAATGCTGCGAAGGAGACTTGTGCAACACCAATGCCTCCTTACAGCTCCCAGTTAAAGGTAAGAGTGACAAATTATGGAAAATGGTGAAAGTTCCCACATTAACGTGTAGAAAAACATCATTATGTGGAGAAATAAATCTTTGCTCGCCGGCATCAATTAGTTGTGAAATGAGCCGGAGAAACTCAATAAATATTTGTGTCTACTGTTTAATGTAAGAAACTGCCTCGCAGAATAAGGATTCAATTCAGCCACTCTTGAAAAATAAAGCATCTCTCCTTGTAAATGCTGCTTATTAGCAAAAACTTGCACACTGACCCAACTACAACATCTAGGAAAGTCTTAACTCTTTTCTCCTTTCTGTGACAAAATACTATGACAAATCAAATCAAAGTGAAAGTCTTTTTTTTTTGCCTTTTTAACTTTTGAATTGTTAAGAACATTTTTATGATTTTATGGACCTCAGTAGTCTACTTTTCCAATTGAAAATTTCAAATATTGACAACATTTCAAAAATAGACATGATGAAGGCTAACCAGCGCATGGTAACTAATGTCCATAACGCGGTTCTTTTCAAAAATCTATTTGTTTCTAAATCAAAATCAGTCAGAACCTTTAAAATTCAGCTATATTTTTTAATATCCATTGGAGATTTATAAAGTTTTAGAAATATATTTCAGTGTTTCCCAAAAGTCCTTAAATTAAATGCAGCTGTAGCATCTCCTCAGAAGGAGATGCCCATCTCCACATGTTTGTGCTAGACTTCTACTAATTAAAAAGGACAGATTAAATAAAGTTACTTCTATATATTTATAATAATACAACAAGCCATAGTCTCCTCTATTAATGGGAAACAGGTTTGAAATAAAATGAAAGTTATTGAGGTCTCATTGGTTACCACATTTACTCACAATTCACTTTTGGAACCTTGTGATGGGCGGTCACTGTTGAGCTCTAGGTTTGTCCTAGAGCTATGACCTAGTTTAGCCTGGTTTAATTCTGTTAGTCTTGGTTTGGATCAAGTGGTAAACTACTTGGAAAGATGATTTTTTTTTCTTAGGTGTAAGGCTACATTGTCATAATATTAGGTGATGCTAGAATGTCACAAAAACTAAGTGATAAGTTGAGTTTTTGAAGATACTGAATAGCCTGTTATAACCTCATGACTCATTTTGTAATACCACAATAATCCTGTCAGTAGACACCGCCACATATGTATAATTCTGCTTTCTTCTGCCAAACCGAGCTCATTTAATTCTCACTCCCATGTCGGCTATAATCTCTGCTCCTGCCATTTCATTTAATGGTCACTAATGGTATTGGTCTAATGGATGCGCCCGCTTGTGCTCTTATCAGATGTGGAAGTGTCTGCTGGCAGGCCTGTCCTCCGGGAGCAGCAGTGCGTGTGCGACGGCGCCCACTGCAGGCACAACCAGCGCTGCACAGGCCAGCACTGCTTTTCCTCGCTCACGCTGACGGATGGGGTGGCCGCACAGCACAAGGGCTGCCTGAGGGACGACCAGGAGGGCAGAGACACCTGTGCCATGGCGCCCTCCTCCACCCACGTCGTCAAGTGCTGCCAGGGCCATCTGTGTAACATGAACGTCAGCGTCCAGGCGCCAGGGAAAGGTGACTTTGAAAACAATGTACACATTTATCTTTGTCTGGCTTTATGGTCAGATCATATGAAGTTCCACATGATGACTTTGTTACATAAATACATATGATGACAATTATCGAAAAACAAAAGTATAACATTTTGTGGGTAATATCAGTGAAGCTAAGATGAGTTGAAGAAACATTTTATTTCCATTTTAAACTGCATTGTTTTAGGAAAAATAGGCTTTAGGGTCATTACTAATTATTTGTTTTTACCATGAGATGGGCCCCTTGGACTTTTTCTAGGTTATTCCTTTTTGTCCATCTTAGAAAAAACTATCAAGCTGCTGGGCATGTTAAAGATAAAAAGAAAGCAGTCAAATCCACCATTCTGGGATGACTCATGGTCAGTTTGTACTCCAAACCCGCTAATAAAAAAGAACTCTACAATTCACAAAAAATTGACTGGACTTTTATATGAATTCCATCTGGACCATTTTCTGTGAAATTACCTTCAGCTTTGAAAGAGGAATAGTCAAAACCCAACAAATACTCAATCTATTGTCAAACAGAAAATACCTCAAGACACCAGCTATATACTGTATTTAACAGAGGAAATCCAACAGGTTTTGAAATATGATATTTCCTCAGCGCAGAGCTTGCTACCACTTACAATTAGAGTAAATCAGACATCAGAGACCAAAACTACAGAGTCTCAGCTTCACAAAGAGTCCAGCCATTTGTTTGTGCTCAAAAGCGTTCAGAAACAGCCTTAGTTTGAATTGGGGCTCATTTTAGTCAGGCGTTTTGAGACATCAAGGGATCCATTGATGGCAGCTAACCAGTTAATGTTAAAATGACTTTTGTCTTCTATATTAATGGCCCTGTTGTACACTTTGGGAACGTGAAACTACAGTAATCTGCTGTCAAAAAGTGTACAAACGCACCATGAAAAGCTGTTCATATCCTAATCTCCTGCCTCAGTTGTACAATAAGACTCCAATCTGAATTTCTTCATCACGGTCCGTTATCTTTCTCCGCAGAGGAGTTGGTGAAGCCTGTGGCGCGAGAGGAGCATGAGTGCGTGTGCGAGGGCAGCTCATGTGAGACGCTCAACCGCTGCAAGGGCCACCAGTGCTTCTCCTCCCTGACAGTGAACGCCGGCTCCCTTGTGTACCAGAAGGGCTGCTTTAAAGTCTACGAGCAGAGCACACTGACCTGCAAGACTCCGCCGTCCCGGGACCAGATTGTGGAGTGCTGCTACGGCCACCTCTGCAACATGAACAGCACCGTGCAGCTGCCAGTCAAAGGTAACGGTTTACTCCTGCGCCGCTCTAGGAGTCTTCTCATGCGAATAGTATTATCATGATACCACTATCAGTTTCACTACTAAAGGAAAGCCTTAATATTCAATAGCAATTTCCATAATGACAACGAAAAAGCAAATGTTTTGGCAATAAACTGTAATTCTACGCTCAAAATAATAGTACTTTATTTAATTTTACTATGTACACAGGGTTCCCGCGGGGCATTAAAAAGCATTTAAAGTCATTAGATAAATTTTGGTCGAAAACAAGGCCTTATAATGCATTAAAAAGCGTTTAATTCAATCCTCACAGGCATTAAATCTCAAAACCATTTTGTAAAAAGATTTATCTATCAGAAGAATAATTATAAACGTAATAAAAACAAAAGCAAATAATTGTACTTTGAATCCCAGATGTGCACTGGATTTACTGAATCTAGATGTTAATCGCTGAGATCAAATCATATAAAAAGTAAAAGATAGGGCTCAATGTAAATTAGCTTTTTGAATATTATAATGTAGTTTATTATTTTCTGGTCATTCTGCTGTCCTATGGTATTGTTAGGAGCCAGTAGTTTTGACATGATAAAAGTGAAAATGTCTTGTTTTGACGTTGATTCTGGCAGTAAAAATGTTCAAAGGCATCATTAGCAAAGACTCTAGTACCACAAGTTCAGGACCTTTTCGAAACTTTTCAGAAAGGTGCTACATTTATTTTTTTTGCATGTAAATGTATTCATATTTCTCATTTTACATCCATTTTATGTCTTGAAACAAGTTAAATATTCGAGGTCATGTAAAAATTAAATCTATCCCAGGCCAAATTACTCCAAATCCAGATAAATTGTTTGCATTCAAGTCATTTCAGCTCATTCTTGACATTCCTCTCGACATTTTTTTGCCGTTTTTAATGTTGGTAGTGATCAAATTCAGATGAACAAGATGAATTGAGGCATTATTCCACTGCGCTCCAATATGAGTAATGTTATATTCATGTGTTCGGCCTTGGTAAAAATGAGACAATTTCAAGCAACACTATGTAATGACTGTCTATAATCTTTCAAATTGAGGTCAAATTAGACTTCAGTGAATTTATCTTGGTTTGACTTTTGCGTTAAAAAGTTGTAATGTTACAGTTGTTATGTTTGGTTTGAAGGGTTTATTGCACTAGTCCATTTCAATTATTAATCAGTCTTAACATTTTCTCTCATGGAAGATCACAGCGAGCAAAGTGATGGTAATTTCAAATGGCTGCCTGCCCTTAGTGCTTGTTTTGTTTCTTTTTCATTTATGTAAGTAGAGTATGCTCAGAATGCTTTCCAAGTTGGCTCGCTTCAAGAGTCAGACTATAAATCCTCCACGAATTACATTACCAACTTATTTTCTTCCTTCAGCCATAATTGAAAACGATGATTAATTCGCATTTGATCGTCTGCTTAACAGTCGAGAACATGCCACCTCCAAAGTAACTGCCGTTCGCCGCCCGTTTGCCACAGTCAGGGTGACACCACTGGCTGTCACATTTTCTGCCCCAGCTGTTTCGGACGCTTCCATTGGCCCGGGTTTTTCAGGGCAGAGTGGTCATTCCGCTGGAGCCATATGAAACAACCGCAAGGGACAGCGGCCAGCCACGGGGAGATTTTGAATATGATTTAGTCATGGTCTACTTGCGCTGTGTCCCCCTCTGCGGCTGTCAAAATCGTCTGACAAGCACCTACCGGGTGAGCCCACCTGGGAACCGAGGGGAGCTGTGCGCAGAAGACGCCTTATAAACTTTCTGCTCTATGATTCACGAGGAGTTTACGAAAGGCTTACATCGGCGACAGCGTGGTAATTATCTAAATATCTTAATGCGTCTTTTGCTTATGTCTGGTAGGAGTTATGAATGCGCTGCTGGTTGGATGGATTTGGGGAGGGGAAAAAGAGCGCACTATGCCAGTTGAAAAAAGGGGGACATTGTCAGCGCTGCCGGGAGAGCTGTTCAGGCGCTCCCTTGGAATGTCTGGAAACGCTGAATAGTGGTCAGTTGTTTGGGCTGGCCTTTGCAGACTACAGCAGACGCCCCCTCACCATTGACAACTTTTCAGAATTCAATGACATTTTAGGACCTGAGAGAAAAAAAAAATATATTAGTGACAATTAAGAGTTAGAATGAGTTTTTTTTTTTTTACAATCTGTTAATATTCTGATACTAATGATTGCTTGTTCATCATGTTTCTTTTATATTAACTTTCAAAAGACCATATTAGGCCAATTTAACTTTTAGTTTTATAGCCTTGATTTTCAACCAGATTTGCCTTCATGGATTGACTGGTGTGCCTTGAAAAAATGAAAATAGATCTCAGTTAACTTAGACACATCTAATATTTAATGGACTAAATTGTAATTTTGGAGTGCCTTGAGCAAATTCTGAACCAGTAAAGGCACAAAAACAACCATTATTGCAAAATCCTAAGAGCCAGACAGTGTCAGATAATATTTTCTAATTGGAGTCATTTGATAACAGTCTCTATGATAATGTTTGAGTGGATGATGTTTCATGACATCTTTTCAACAACAAAAAGTATGCCGCTACTCAAAAAGATATATATATATTTTTTAAATTCACGTTTGTTTAGGCAAATCTGTTGGCTTAGACCTCCCTTTGAGCATGACCAACTTGACCTTCACTGCCAAACATCTATCTTTCAGCGTCATGTTGATTATTGCCCTGTTGCTAATTAATCATTTCAAAATGCTTCAGTACGTTTCCACACCCAATCCAACCGAAGCGTACTGAAGCACCTGATCCAACCGAAGCGTACTGAAGCACCTGATCCAACCGAAACGTACCGAAGCACCCGATCCAAGTTTATTCGGTTAAACTGCAGTTTAGTACGCGAGTTAATCCAGTTTAATCATACTAGATACAAACATTAAAATGATAACTTCTCAACTTTCCAGCAGAGAACATAATCAGCCCAACCCTATTATCAAGTATTTTTTATTAAACTAAAGTCTCAGTGGTTCAAACGTACACATATATGTATTTTTAACTGTTAGAAGTTACTCCAGTGTCTAATCAACCTCAACAAAGAAATAAAGATGACTAAAACATTACTGACTGACACGTATTGTTTTCCTCCATCAACAGAACCCACTCACTGTATCTGATTATGTGTCCCTGCAGCGGAGGAGCTCTCCCACTACAGCGTGACCACCCTGGCTATTGTCATCGTGGCGCCCGTAATAGTCCTGATCGTCCTCTCCGCCATCGCCATCCTGGTGTTCCGCCGAATCCACCAAAACCAGATGGAGAGGCTAACCTCCCGGGACGCCGAATATGGAACCATCGACGGCCTCATAGCTTCCAACGTGGGGGAGAGCACTCTGGCAGTAAGTGTTAGAGATGGAAAAGAGACCTGCTAAAAATAAAGGCTTTGTTGTAATTAAGTTTGCACCAAAGTATAAAGTACACCTGGCTAGCCCACTTCTGTTTTAAACAAGGAAACGGCCCACGTGAAGTTCAAAGATGTAGTGTTTTTTAAGATTTTTATTAACAGTTGCATAGCCATACAGTCAAACAGAAATTAAATTCGGACTAAAGACACAAATAATGAGATCATACTGTGTGTAAATTTGTGTTTTGTACAACTGAAATGCTATAAACAATGAATTAACTGAAGCCTTTTTTATGTCACTAGTTCTTAAAGGGGACATATCATGCAACTTTAATTAGCCTTTAACCTTTTCCTTATTATCAGATTACTCAGAGTTGCATTTTAATTGATTCATGCACGTTTGAGTAATCCTCTATAGTCCTGCAACTGAGGCTCGAGTGCTCAGAAAAGTCCTGTTTTCACCTACCCCGTATCCCCGCCCACATCCCTGCACTTAGTTGTGATCGTTTGACGAATTAAGATTCCGGGTGATACATGTCGGATTTTAAAATGTCACGTAGAGACTTTTCAAAAATAAAAACGTGTAAATGACAATGCGCTCCTCGTTACAGTGAAAGGCCACAGCAAAGAGGTGGGGCTTATTGGTTCTGCCGTTTTGAACAGGAAGTCCATAGACCTGTTTTTATCATCAAACCGTTTTAGACCAATATTGTGGATTGCAATGGACAAAATGTAAAGTGATGAACTACATAATTTATAGTTCAATACTAAGTACCTGGAAAAAAAAACATATGTCTCCTTTAATCCCGTCTTGTATCGTGTACAATAAGCATAGAAAGACGTCTAAAATTAACGGATCCTGTTGAACAAAGACAATCACCTGTGTGCAAAGATCTACAGGGAAGCACAAACAATAATCATTTTGGAAGCACTCGGTTTTATCTTAGACTAAATGTTAATGTTGTTTAATGGAAACGTGGGATAATATAGTACTGTGCGCATCCAGCCGCACTGCATGGCACCGCTTTGCTGTCACTACACAACAAATAAATGTACTCTGTTAATATTTAAGCATAAATGGGGGCTCCATATGTTGCGTATTAAATCATTGGAGGCACAGCGGCACCATCGGCAAACAAAACAATCACTTTGCTCTCTTCCCCCCCCCCCCCCCCATTTGTTTGTGAATGCCATTTGCTCTGTGTTTCCACTCCACTCAGTCTTGGTCTTTGTATGCAGCGGTTTGAGGTTAGCAAAAATGATGCAGAGTTTGGGTGGAGTCTTGAGGTTAACGCTTAGCCTGAGTGTGTAATCATGTCTTGCTGAAACATCGAAGTTCGGCCTCTATGTACTCATACTTGAACATGAGAGTGGAAAGCAAATAGATACTTTTACTTAGTCATTTTCTTGAGTGCATTTTTGGACATTTTCTAAAACACAAAATAGCTTCTGGCTCTTTTTCTTTTTAGTATATGTAATACTTTTATTTTGACGTGAAAGGTTGTAGTGATAAAGGTTGTGACAGTAGTACCCCAGTAATAAATTCAGCTGCTTTACATATTTTTTTTAGTACTTGAGCAATTCATTTGAAGTATATTTTAGTATTTGAAACTTGCCAAAAGAAACTTTTTTTCAAATTTGCATTTAGAACACTGCATGTACACATTGCAGACTATTAAATATATATTACCCAGATTATCTTATTATTCTTTTCATCAAACGTTAGAAAAGCTAGTCCAAGTGAGGTACTTTTTGACTCTCTCCAAGTCCACATCAATTCAACTTGGCACCGAAACATCCAAATATGAGCCGCACCGAATGTTTGTTTGAGCATAATTAAATCGCTCTTGGCAGCAGGAGGAGAAAGGTTATTAGGAACAGCGGTGTGGAAAAGCCGAAAACACATGCGCCGGCCTCTCCCTCTGCAGCCCACAAAGTCATCTCTGATTAGAATGATACTGCGGCGCTGCCATGATTGCATTCTGCCGCTTGCCCCAAATCTAACCTCCGCAAAGCAACTCCACGGAGAAGCATTTAAAGTCTCCACAGAGTGACACCTCATTCCATTTTATGTCCTTTCACCTATCTTTGCCGTGAGCCCAAATTGTCTTCCAGGCCACTCCTCCATTATGCATGTGTTTATCGAGGCAGCATCACTCATGACTGTTGATTTCTCCTCTTTATTATTGCGAGCTACTGCAGCGCCCCCCTGTGCTCGCTCTGTGAAGCTGCCGGTCTAAAGCGAAGGAGATAAAAATAAAAGGCTTAGCAGCATTGCGCCTGTTTTGGAGTCTGGCCCTGGGATTAGATCAAATCTCCAGCGCCCACACCAGCCAGTCACCGGGGAAGGGCGGGAGGCAGTGGTGTTGTTTACCCACCAGGGGGCACTCCACACCACTGGACGAGAGCACAGGCACGCACACACACACCCAACAGCCCACAATGCCCGGCTTCACACAACACACGCGCCTCCCATGGGTGCCACATCAAAGACACCGCAGCCACTGGAGACCAGATGCTCCTTATTTCATCATTTTTGAAAAACCAGCGCTCGGGGACGGCTTTGAAAAGATTTTATTATTCACACGGTCCCAGCACACACAGGCCCTCATGTTTTGTGTCGCCTTCTTTTCCCAGGATCTGCTGGACCATTCGTGCACTTCGGGGAGCGGGTCTGGACTGCCCTTCTTGGTCCAGAGAACAGTGGCTCGACAAATCACTCTGAATGAATGTGTGGGTAAGTGGTGGTCTGTGGCCTGGTGTTTTGTCTTCGACCAAACTGACACTGAATAATGGCTGTGTGTCAAATTTTGGTCAATGAGCTGCGTTCATGGGACGCTGCAGAATTCCAGAATCCCTATAGTTTGAAGTTGAGCTGGAGGTTAGAATTCTATGGCGAAATTTGCTGTTTAAAGTCAGAGTTCAGTTTTGTTGGCCTGGTTTATGGTCATATCTCTGTATTTACTGGACCTATTCACATGAAACAAAAACTGACAAAGTTTTCAAATGTTACTTTTTTTTTTTAAATAAAACTTAAACAAAAAAATATATATATAACAGACACAGAGTAAAAAGACAGAAACAATAAGACTAGTCTAAAAACGTTTGGCTTTATGTCCTATTTGTCTACATTTTCTGCGAATTTGTTCATTTTCAAATTTATTGTGAAAGACATTTTTTTTCCGTATTAATGATGTCCAATGTTATTTCAATCCAGTCCTTGATAGTTGGTTCCTTTCCGTCCCTGTCATCAGTTTCATTTTTATAGATTTTTTCGTGCAACCAAAAGTACAATCCACGGGTATCCATCTATCGCTTCCATTGTTGGAGTTCTATGTCACAAATTCATAGTTTTAAAGTGAAATAGAATGTCAACACTGAAGACCGTTTGCAGTGTCTCATTAATTTAAACGCTGGCACATGGTTCAACATCCTCTCTGTCAGCGCAAATAGACACAAGATAATTTATTTATTTCACAAGAGCTTCTGAAAGTGGTGCCATTATTCAACTCCAAAGATGTGATTGTTGTCCAATAAAAGGGCTTTAAACCATATGATTAATATGGCAAGTTTGTAGAGCTAATCCCAAATAAATAATAAGGTTACACATTTGTGGATCATAAGTTTGGACAGTTCTTTCAAAAACTAAAAATTCTGCTGTCCATCTGAAATTATGACATAATAAAATTCCGTGAATAAGTCTATACAATGAATACTTGCAGATAAGTGTGCAATGAAATGAATATAATACTACATTTTTAGTATGCTGATGGATGAGTTTTATTATACACCATGACAATTAAAATTGGAGCTCTCTTTCTTGCTTTCATATTCTAATGTAATACTACCACTACTAGAATATAATAAGTACAATGAGACACTAATGCCTCACATATATTTGATTTACTTTCTGACTTAGCCTTGCCAAAATTAATCTGCATTCAGTAAAAAAAGGAAGTTTTAAAAGCTGCTGCAGTCGAGTTCCACACATTTTTCATAACCAAACCACAATGAAGGGAAGTTATAAAGAAGGAAACAACTTTTGACTAAACTAGATGGCGTTTAATATTTAATTTACATTTGCAGAATTGGTGGCAATCTTGAACAATACACTGAGAGCAAGTTGTTATACATTAAAACATCTGTATAAAACAATCATTGTTATCCAACCACCAACCAAATCAAATCAAAATGCCTAACATAACAGGATCCATTCAAATGTGTGCACTGAAATGTGACCGGCGTTGTCGTGTTTTTGTCCCCAGGAAAGGGCCGATACGGTGAAGTGTGGAGAGGTCAGTGGCAAGGCGAGAACGTGGCCGTCAAAATCTTTTCCTCCAGAGACGAGAAGTCCTGGTTTAGAGAAACTGAGATCTACAACACAGTTCTGCTGAGGCACGAGAACATTCTGGGTATGTCATTTCCACCCGTCGCAAAACGCTCTCACCCCGATAAATACGTTTTGTAATTTTTTTTTGTAATGTTTGTTCCAGGCTTCATCGCTTCAGACATGACCTCGCGTAACTCCAGCACTCAGCTCTGGCTCATCACACATTACCACGAGATGGGCTCCTTGTACGACTACTTGCAGCTCAGCACGCTGGACGCCCTCAGCTGCCTCCGGATGGCGCTGTCCATCGCCAGCGGCCTCGCACACCTCCACGTGGAGATCTTTGGCACTCAAGGCAAACCGGCCATCGCCCACCGGGACCTGAAGAGCAAAAACATACTGGTCAAAAAGAACGGCCAGTGCTGCATTGCTGACCTTGGTAGGAGGATTTTGTGCCAAATTATATTTATTTTTGTTTTTATATAGATGGTATTTTATGAGACTTATCATGTTTTTTTTTGTTTTGTTTTTTAAGATATTTACAATTGAAATATAACATAAATAGATAATTTTACATTTTGTTAGTATTCATAGTATTCATATTCATCTAAAACAGCTTAGAAACAGGTCCATTGACTTCCTGATCAAAACTGCAGAACTGATCATTGTGGCATTTCACTGTAACAAGCAGCGGCCATTTACATGTTTTTATTTTTGAAAAGGAGCTACATGACATTTTAGAACTCTACATGTACCACTCAGAGCCAACTGTACAAGTACAGGCATGTGGGCAGGGATAGGGGGTAGGTGAAAACGGAAATGTTTAGAGCCTCAAATCCAGGACAATAAAACGTGTATGCATCAATCAAAATATTACTTTGAGAACACTGATGATGCAAAAACACCGGTGTAAAAAGGTAACAAGCTCTGTGAAGTAGATGAAGTAGATTTTGCATAATTTAAGTATGCCTTATGCATTCAAAAACAAAAACTTGAAAGTCATCAATAGGCAGCGTACCACTGAAAATGTATTGTCAATTCCTAACTATTGTGTAATTTATATGGATTTTGTTCCTTGTTTACAGTATGGTTGCTAGGTAACAATAGTGTCATTACCTCTACCGATATCATTTTTGCTGACCTTGTTTAACCAAGAAGTAATATTATAAACTTTGCCCATTTATCCTCAAATTCAGGAAAATGTTAAATACACTGATCACTACATTTTAGTGAAATATGTAGTCCAACGTTCAGCTTTTTTATAGTTTTGTTTTATAGCTTTTAAATCGTCTTACAGCCACGTGGCCAACTATTGAGCTATTGTTTTGCAATCTAATGTAATCAGTTTGTTGCTGCCAAAATGGATATGTTTGGCAGTCAACTACTGGACAATGTTTGCTTGAAATTGAGACATTTTGGCTCACCATCTGGAAGCCTTTCAATCTGTAAGTACTGTTTGAGGAGAACACTGTCCTAGTTAGTAGTGTCCTATGGGAGGAGTTTACCCTGAAACCTGCCCTGGACTTGTTTACTTGGAAGACTGATTTCGGGTTGTTCTGTAAAGGCTGTACAAAATGTATTTGACACCACCATTATACTGTGTATTGGCACAAAAAGGCACAAAGATACATGAGATTTGATAAAAGATGCATTTAAACGTTGATTTACAGCATCATAAGAGGAAGGTTTGAGATGAAACATTACTGGGCTAAAAAAAAAACTTTCTTTATGGCTGTATTTGTTTTTCATTACAGACTAAATACTTTTCATAACAGCTCTTAACTAGAAATTTATTTTGAACGGCACAGACCACTTTGCCTCATACAGAGCTGCTTCCATTTGAACCAAAAAATCTAATTCAGCTTCAAGTCCCTACCTGCACAGCCAGACATGTTCATTACACACTTCCAATCTATCCTAATGTCCAGATAAACAGGGAACCAGTTGTCCCTTCCATGGCGAGTAATCGCTAATTTAGAAGAAAAGGAAAACATCCTGTGTAGAAAAACAACTTGGACAAGCCATATCTTCCAAATAATAAAATGATCCAGGTGCACATGGCTCTAAAGGTGTTTTTTTCTTTTTTTTTCTTTGTGTGCTAGGTTTGGCGGTCATGCATTTCCAAGACACCAACGAGTTAGACGTGGGGAACAATCCGAAAGTGGGCACCAAGCGTTACATGGCCCCCGAAGTGCTGGACGACTCCATCCAGATGGACTGCTTCGAGTCCTTCAAAAGAGTGGACATCTGGGCTCTGGGGCTGGTGCTCTGGGAGATCGCCAGGAGGACAGTCAGCAATGGTTAGTACATGCTTAGGCCATTGCAAGTCATCCAAACATATCGGTTGCACAGTATAAACAACAGAAGTAAAGGAAAATCCATATTGCACATCTACAGTAGTGAAGGAATTAACCAGTTTTGTTATAAGAGTAAAAGTACAGATACATGTGCAATGAGATTACTCAAATAAACCCAGAGGCAATTCTAATACATTGTCAAATTTGTGCATTTTTCTCAACTCAAAACCTTTCAGCAAAATGTTACAGTGAATTACTAAAATAACCTCTCAAACTCTCAAAAAGTACTTTCTACTTTTCAATCTAGTTCAAAAGTACAGATACTTTTACTTCACTACATTTGAGAATAAAGGGTTTCAGTAAAGTACAGATACCAATTTACCAATACTTTTTACTTTTGTACTTCGTTTTTGCATATAATATTACATACATGCCTTTATTAAAATGTCATGTTATTGCGTAGTATTCTCATATTGGGAAACTATAGTAAACACATACAAAAATATACATGCAATTTAATGTTTATTTTAAGTTGAATAGGTGGAATGGGTCTTTTAGATTAAACAATCCGTGAATACTGATTTTCCCCCAAAAAATATTTTCAATTTATAATAATTTGGACACAGCATACAGTACAATTAACAATGTGTGTGTTGTCTGTGTAGGTTTAGTAGAGGACTACAAGCCGCCTTTCCACGACGTAGTCCCCAGCGACCCCAGCTTTGAAGACATGAAGAAGGTGGTGTGTGTGGACCAGCAGAGGCCTAATATTCCAAACCGCTGGTTCTCTGACCCGGTCAGTCTCATTTTCACCGTTCAAATTTTCATTCTCTATTTATTCCAACACATTTAACTGACCACATTTCTTTTTAATTGTAGACATTAAGCTCCTTGGCCAAACTCATGAAGGAGTGCTGGTACCAGAATCCCTCGGCTCGATTAACAGCATTACGAATCAAAAAGACTCTCACAAAGATCGACAGCTCTCTGGACAAAATCAAAACGGACATTTGATTCTGCCACGCTCAAAGTGGTGGAGACTAAAAGCCTTTGAAGACACCCAGAGAGCGGAGTGAATCACACAAAACAAAAAGGACTTGTGGGTTGAGTGCCCTTATAGTGGCACAGACCAGTATTTATTTTAAAAAACACTTGGTGGGAAACATTTTGGCATCCAAAGATGGCTTACATGGGCATTTCTGAGACGGCCAAGAGTCTTAGGAAAAAGGAAAAAAAAAATCTATTCGAAACAGCATAGGAGCTGGACCATTAGGAAAAAGCTGTTACCTGGGCATTTGCTTTTGTTAGTACTGCCGATTTAGTTTGACATGTTTTTAGTTGTAAACTGTCTGAACATAACTGTATTTTGCAAGTTGTTTCTTTGATTATATTGTTCATTTGCATTATAGTGGACACTTAGAAAAGGAAAGCTTGCCAACTCATTGTGAGCACACTCCACAATAAGAAGCGCTATGTTTTGCTGGGACATGTATCTCTGTTTACAACGCTGTCACGAGTTTATAGGATTGCAGTTTAGTTGTACAAGCGACTAAGACACTATTGTTTACCCCAGAAGCTTTTGTATTCTCTCCATGCGTCGAACTTGGGTTATACATTTGTTCTACGTTTCGTTTCTTCAGCTTTACAGACTCTGACTAAAAGAACAAATCGAATATCCGCTAAGTAACTTGTCGCTCCGAGGCCTGTGCGTAAGCCTGTGCGCCGTCTTAACGCGTGCATTGTTGTCTTAATGCGTGCAATGTCAGAAAACGGAACTTCTGCCTTTTTTATTATTTCTTTAACATTTTATATCAAATAGTGATTTCTATTAATTAAATAGAAAATGTGTTTTATTTGTCTCACTTGTCTTGGATCTATTTATTGTTTTTGGAGATAAATAACTTTCGAATGCTTCAGTCAAATTCTGATAGTGATGAAGACATTTAACTGAACTGTCTTTTCATGAACGGGACAGAATTAAACGGCTCTGCTCAGACTAACGCTGCATTCATATGGTCTTTGTATTTTTCAGCTTCATTACAACGGGAACGGTGGCTAATTTGGACAATTAGCGCAGTAATAAAAATAAATTCAACTATGTCACAAAGGCAAAAAGTAAATGTCATTAAAGACTGAGTGCTTTTCTGCTGTGAGGGATTATTATGAAGCTACCTAGGGCTGCAGAATTAATCGAAATCAAATTGAAATCATAATTTGAATGGACACTGGCAAGTCGCAAAGTGCAATCATTTCCTCTAAGAAAACAAAAATATCCTGTTTTATTCTGCACAAGAACGGCTAACCCTGTAGTTTAGATTTGTTAAAACATGTTCAGAAACGAGTGACAAAAGCGTGAATAAATTGTGACAACTGGGAGCGTGAGAAAAACTCAACTGAGAGTGACAAACGCAGTGATTAAAATGTGACTAAACGTGACACAAACGTGAAATGCACAAAACCCCTGACAAAAGCATGACTGAAAGTGACTACACATGACTTGGAGTGACTAAAACGGTGCTAAAATGGCTAAAACACAATTTAAATCGCCAAAAAAGTAACTAAAAATGACAAAAACATCTCCAAAAGCATCAACAACATGACTAAAAATGACAGAACCTGACCTAAATATGAAAAAAATGTGTCTAAAAGTGACTAAAACTGGACTGAAAATGACTAAAAGCACCAAATAACGACACAAAGAGCGACAAAAGTGTTTTGAAACACTGTCAGTTCATACAGTGTTTCAGTCTTTTTTTCAATTCTCCTTCAATCTTCTTGTGTAGTCTTTTTTCAATTTGAAACATAAATTGCAAAACTATTATAATTGCAACTATATATATATATATATATATATATATATATATATATATATATATATATATATATATATATATATATATATATATATATATTCCCAAATCGTGCAGCTCTAAAGCTACCACTTATTCTCTGCCCATTTGCAGACGTTTTCTCTGATAATAACACGATCACTGCTATTTAGTTCAAGACCATTCAAGCCAGCAATGAACTGAAACTTTACATGGCACTTTTATCGGCACAATTCAATAACAAAATGAGAGTGTGCAAGTTCACGGCCCGATGAATATTCTGCCAACGCTCCAGATGATTAAAAACATAATGACCAGGTCTGTCTAAGGTGTCAAGAGCTCCATCTGTCAGCCCTCTTTTATATTTAGTGCCATTTGATTTTCAAAGACACACCACACTTTCAATGTTATTTTTTGCCCGCTTTAGTTGAGGATCTCTGGTTAGAACTTGTACGCGGCCAGCCTTGACTCTACAGCGAACAGTGAATAAACGACGGCCGTGGATGTATGTGTGGAGACGGGAGACACTGGACAGTTGCTAAGGAGACAGAGCGGCAGAAAAACATGGCAAGCTGTTGTAAATTCACTTTTTCCACAGAGGTGTGCGAAGCAGGTGCTCTCGATGTACAGGAGGGGCACGGGCCGGCCGTATATGCCGCGGGTCGGTACGTGCGTGCCGCGTCCAGTGTTTGTCTTGACAAATTGAGCTGAAATGAACACTGATTGAAGAAAGCAGGGGGCATGTTGGTTACAGTGGTAGGCCTGATATATTTGAGTGGGGCTTGTTTATAGCTGCAATCAGCCCTTTAGTCCAGTAAGTGAAGGGTATGATTTTTTATTCCTCTTACGTTGTGTTTATGTTATTAAAGATGGCCGATATTTGGACATTTTAATTTAAGTGGCAATGACAGATTACACACTTTACCAAAATGACATGACATTAAACTTAATTTATCTTGCATTCTATTGTTATTGCTAAAAAATATACTGCCTGCCCCCCCCAAAAAAAAAAAAAAAAAAAATTCGCCACCTGGATTCAACTTTGCAAACTCCTCCTGTTGGGGAATCGTTGCACGGGTGATTGGCGTTCAGCTGCAGCACGATACTTAAACCCAACCAATGCAGAGTGGATTCGCATTTCTGCAACAAATGTGGAAAGACAAATCCTGTGGTGTGGAAAAGGCGTGAGTGTGTTTGAGAAGGGTCAAATAATTGGCATCAAGTGGAGAAAACAACTAAGGAGAAGCAGAAACTACTGAAATTGGCTTAAGAACTGTCCAACGCAGTATCAAAAACTGTAAGGATAGTGAGAAACCATCGTGAGGAAGAACTGGTCGGAGAGGCAGGTGAAGTGATGCTCCCATCATGCCTAGTGCTGACAGTACAAGCCTGTAGGGGGCAGTGTGGGCCGCACCACTATGTGCCCAAAGGATGATCAGCTGAACCTGAACATCCTGAATGACCAGGTCATTTATTAATGGATTTCTTCTTTCCTGATTCCAAGATGACAGTGCCAGTGCAGAGCAGTTCAGGATTCATGGCCCACATGTGACAGAGCGGTTCAGGATTCATGGCCCACATGTGACAGAGCGGTTCAGGATTCATGGCCCACTTGTGACAGAGCGGTTCAGGATTCATGGCCCACTTGTGACAGAGCGGTTCAGGATTCATGGCCCACATGTGACAGAGCGGTTCAGGATTCATGGCCCACTTGTGACAGAGCGGTTCAGGATTCATGGCCCACATGTGACAGAGCGGTTCAGGATTCATGGCCCACGTGTGACAGAGCGGTTCAGGATTCATGGCCCACGTGTGACAGAGCGGTTCAGGATTCATGGCCCACATTGTGACAGAGCGGTTCAGGATTCATGGCCCACGTGTGACAGAGCGGTTCAGGATTCATGGCCCACGTGTGACAGAGCGGTTCAGGATTCATGGCCCACGTGTGACAGAGCGGTTCAGGATTCATGGCCCACGTGTGACAGAGCGGTTCAGGATTCATGGCCCACGTGTGACAGAGCGGTTCAGGATTCATGGCCCACTGGTGACAGAGCGGTTCAGGATTCATGGCCCACGTGTGACAGAAGCGGTTCAGGATTCATGGCCCACGTGTGACAGAGCGGTTCAGGATTCATGGCCCACATTGTGACAGAGCGGTTCAGGATTCATGGCCCACATGTGACAGAGCGGTTCAGGATTCATGGCCCACATTGTGACAGAGCGGTTCAGGATTCATGGCCCACGTGTGACAGAGCGGTTCAGGATTCATGGCCCACGTGTGACAGAGCGGTTCAGGATTCATGGCCCACATTGTGACAGAGCGGTTCAGGATTCATGGCCCACGTGTGACAGAGCGGTTCAGGATTCATGGCCCACATTGTGACAGAGCGGTTCAGGATTCATGGCCCACATGTGACAGAGCGGTTCAGGATTCATGGCCCACGTGTGACAGAGCGGTTCAGGATTCATGGCCCACATTGTGACAGAGCGGTTCAGGATTCATGGCCCACGTGTGACAGAGCGGTTCAGGATTCATGGCCCACATTGTGACAGAGCGGTTCAGGATTCATGGCCCACATGTGACAGAGCGGTTCAGGATTCATGGCCCACATGTGACAGAGCGGTTCAGGATTCATGGCCCACGTGTGACAGAAGCGGTTCAGGATTCATGGCCCACGTGTGACAGAGCGGTTCAGGATTCATGGCCCACGTGTGACAGAGCGGTTCAGGATTCATGGCCCACGTGTGACAGAGCGGTTCAGGATTCATGGCCCACATGTGACAGAGCGGTTCAGGATTCATGGCCCACATGTGACAGAGCGGTTCAGGATTCATGGCCCACATGTGACAGTGCGGTTCAGGATTCATGGCCCACAATTGTGACAGAGCGGTTCAGGATTCATGGCCCACATTGTGACAGAGCGGTTCAGGATTCATGGCCCACGTGTGACAGAGCGGTTCAGGATTCATGGCCCACATTGTGACAGAGCGGTTCAGGATTCATGGCCCACGTGTGACAGAGCGGTTCAGGATTCATGGCCCACGTGTGACAGAGCGGTTCAGGATTCATGGCCCACATGTGACAGAGCGGTTCAGGATTCATGGCCCACATGTGACAGAGCGGTTCAGGATTCATGGCCCACGTGTGACAGTGACGGTTCAGGATTCATGGCCCACAATGTGACAGAGCGGTTCAGGATTCATGGCCCACATTGTGACAGAGCGGTTCAGGATTCATGGCCCACATGTGACAGAGCGATTCAGGATACATGGCCCACATGTGACAGTGACGGTTCAGGATTCATGGCCCACAATGTGACAGAGCGGTTCAGGATTCATGGCCCACATTGTGACAGAGCGGTTCAGGATTCATGGCCCACATGTGACAGAGCGGTTCAGGATTCATGGCCCACGTGTGACAGAGCGGTTCAGGATTCATGGCCCACGTGTGACAGAGCGGTTCAGGATTCATGGCCCACGTGTGACAGAGCGGTTCAGGATTCATGGCCCACGTGTGACAGAGCGGTTCAGGATTCATGGCCCACATTGTGACAGAGCGGTTCAGGATTCATGGCCCACATGTGACAGAGCGGTTCAGGATTCATGGCCCACATGTGACAGAGCGGTTCAGGATTCATGGCCCACGTGTGACAGAGCGGTTCAGGATTCATGGCCCACATGTGACAGAGCGGTTCAGGATTCATGGCCCACATGTGACAGAGCGGTTCAGGATTCATGGCCTACGTGTGACAGAGCGGTTCAGGATTCATGGCCCACATGTGACAGAGCGGTTCAGGATTCATGGCCCACATGTGACAGAGCGGTTCAGGATTCATGGCCCACAATGTGACAGAGCGGTTCAGGATTCATGGCCCACGTGTGACAGAGCGGTTCAGGATTCATGGCCCACGTGTGACAGAGCGGTTCAGGATTCATGGCCCACGTGTGACAGAGCGGTTCAGGATTCATGGCCCACGTGTGACAGAGCGGTTCAGGATTCATGGCCCACGTGTGACAGAGTGGTTCAGGAGAATGAGGTATAATTTTCACACATGGATTGGGCTCCACAGGGTTCAGATCTGAACCCCATTGAGAATCTTTGGGATGTGCAGGAGAAGGCTTTGTTAGTGTCACACTTTTCCATCATCCATACAAGATTTTGGTGAAAAACTAACAAAATACTGGGTTTAAATGCATTTTTGACATTGCAGAAGCTTCAATTCAAACAATGGCACAGAGAATGTGTGCTGTAATCAAAGCTAAAGTCACTCGAATGAAACATTAGAGTGACCTTGTGTGTCTGAGGCGACAGTCGGGCAGTGTAAAGCAATCAAAGGTTTTTACACTATAACATAATGCAACTCGGCACAAAGTATTCAGAATACAGTACTCTAATGGGACCATATAACCGAGCATGTTACAAAAAACATTTTTAAACTGGCGTACCTGATTTTCAAACCGCACTGCTCACAATGCCTTTGTACTCACATGCATTCATTTTCAATTTAAGAGGAGTATAGCCAAAAAATGTACTCAAGTAAAACCAACATTACGTCAAAATAATATTCATTTATTTTCTACCGCTTATTCCCGTTAGGGGTCGCGGGTGACTGGAGCCTATCCCAGTGACTTTGGGCCTTAGGCGGGGTACACCCTGGACAGTGGCCAACTCGTCGCAGGGCCGACACAGAGAGACAGACAAGGACAGACAACCATTCACTCTCACATTCATACACTAGGGACAATTTAGAGTTCTCAATTAACCTACACAGTCATGTCTTTGGACGGTGGGAGGAAGCCGGAGAACCCGGAGAGAACCCACGGTAACACGGGGAGGATATCAAGACTCCAGTGGTTCAGAATTCAAACCCATGATGTTGGGGTGGTCCGGGATTTGAACCCACGATCTCCTTATTGAGAGGCAGCTGCTCTGCCACCGTGCACCCGTCAAAATAATATGCTCAAGTAAAAGTAAAATTATGTACTCAAGTAAGTTTGTGCAATTGGACAGACAAAAACACCAACTGCAATCAACAGATTGACACAAACATGAGGAAAACTAAATCATATCTGTCAGCGTCAGCGTAAAGCTTAAGTCACTTGTCAGAAGAGGAACCAAAACTTGTACTCAAGTAAGAGCATGTTACTTTAAACAATATATTGTTTGTATTATTATTATGTATATTATTATAATTGAGTAACTGTTTGAAGAAATGATACGCTTTGAAGTGCTTTTGCAACACCATACTTTTACTCCTACTTGAGCTAAATGTAACAGAAGCTGTACATTTAGTTGTGTGCGTGTGTTCTGTAGCACGTTTTCAAATATATACTGAGTACTACCTGTGTCTGATTATAAACTGCACAGAGTGCTGCAGTAGTCTCATTTTAGAAAACACAAAATTCATTAATTCATAACAACAAAACAAAAAGTCAGGCACCACAGCTTTAAAGTGCATGTGACAGGTTTTTACAATTTTCTAATTTTGACTTTATTTGGTGTATCGATACCTGGTGTACATATAAAAATATATTTTTACACCAACTAGTGGCTGTTCACACTTAGGAGACAAAGGTTATGCATTAATGTATACAAAATAAACACTTTTTTAAAATATTATTTTGATAAAATACGATGTTAAAATAGATTTTTAGTTGTCAAATAAATAAAATCTATGACATTAGATGAGTTTTGGTCCAGCATACAGGATGGTTGCTATAATTTCCTGGTGTGACGTCATAATTACCAGGAAGTGAAATAGAATTTTAAAATTTAAAAAATGGCTGAACTTGGATACAATTTGTAAAGATTTTTGCAAAATTTGAAATATATTTATTTCAACTGCATTTTACTTAAATGAGTAGTCCAACCTGTTTTAAACAACATAATACGGTGGCCCTGAAGGGCAAAACATGCACACATTAATACAACGTGCACCAAACACGCACCCAACTTGGAAACCCAAATCTGGGTGCATATTTTGAATTTGTGTGTTTTCTAAGTTGGGTGCGTGTTTTCTAAGTTGGGCATGTTTTCTAAGTTGGGTGAGTGTTTTCTAAGTTGTGTGCATGTTTTCTAAGTTGGGTGCGTGTTTTCTAAGTTGGGTGCGTGTTTTCTAAGTTGGGCATGTTTTCTAAGTTGGGTGAGTGTTTTCTAAGTTGTGTGCATGTTTTCTAAGTTGGGTGAGTGTTTTCTAAGTTGTGTGCATGTTTTCTAAGTTGGGTGCGTGTTTTCTAAGTTGGGTGAGTGTTTTCTAAGTTGGGTGCGTGTTTTCTAAGTTGGGTGCATGTTTTCTAAGTTGGGTGAGTGTTTTCTAAGTTGGGTGAGTGTTTTCTAAGTTGGGTGCATGTTTTCTAAGTTGGGTGCGTGTTTTCTAAGTTGGGTGCGTGTTTTCTAAGTTGGGTGCATGTTTTCTAAGTTGGGTGAGTGTTTTCTAAGTTGGGTGAGTGTTTTCTAAGTTGGGTGAGTGTTTTCTAAGTTGGGTGAGTGTTTTCTAAGTTGGGTGAGTGTTTTCTAAGTTGGGTGAGTGTTTTCTAAGTTGGGTGAGTGTTTTCTAAGTTGTGTGCATGTTTTCTAAGTTGTGTGCATGTTTTCTAAGTTGGGTGCGTGTTTTCTAAGTTGGGTGCGTGTTTTCAAAGTTGGGTGCATGTTTTCTAAGTTGGGTGAGTGTTTTCTAAGTTGGGTGCGTGTTTCTAAGTTGGGTACGCATTTTTAATTTGGGTGCATGTTTTCTTAGTCAGGTGGTTGTTTTCTAAGTTGGGTGCATGTTTTCTAAGTTGGGTGCATGTTTTCTTAGTTGAGTGCGTGTTTCAAAGTTGTGTGGGTGTTTTGAACTTGGGTGCATATTTTCTAATTTGGGTGCGTATTTTGAACTTGCGTGCGTATTGTCTAAGTTGGGTGCGTGTTTTCAAAGTTGAGCGCGTTTCTAAGTTGTGTGGGTGTTTTGAACTTGGGTGCATGTTTTCTAATCTGGCTGCGTATTTTCTTAGCCGGGCGCACGTTTCCTAAATTGCGGGTGCGTGTTTTCCACTTCGGGGCCACCGTACTTCAACGTAACCCGCGATTAAACACATTTCAAAAGCGTCCTTCCGAACACTGACCATTGTTTCCGGCAGCAGCAGCAGCGGTAGCGGCGACACAGGCTGCAGTCCGCTCCTCCGCTGTGCCCCTTCACATGTCTGTATGCGAGGTCCACGGTGTAATCCTCTTAAAGCCCGGTCACAGAGGCGGAGCGAAGCCTGATCAACACTTTCCCCCTCTCCCTCTCCCGCCCTCCCTCACTCGCACTCACCCCGAGGACACTCCGCTCCGCGCCGGGACGAGACCTTCTCCATGGGCCGCGCGTATGGCCGCCACACTCCCGCTGCTGCCCCCGCGACGCGCTCCGGTGCTCAGTCTCCGTAGGGGCAGAGGACGAAGAGCGGGCCGGATGTCATGACTTGCCCCGCGAAGAGCAGCTTTCAGGCGGCGCTGGTTTTCCTGTCCGTCGCCCACCTCACTGCAGGTACGTAGGCCGGTGCGGCGCGCTTCATAAACGCGCTATTAATAAGTAATCGTGGGTTTATAGTTCTCGTGTAGGTCGTGGTTCTCCAGAACGACATAAAAAAAGTTAATAATTGAAGTGGGATCCAAGCAGCCTCCCACAGACACCTGTTCACTGCAGCGTGGCCATGTGGACTCTTGTTGTGCAAAGAAAGATACGCGAATGGTCGTTGAGCTTGGAACATTTTTCTTTTTCTTTCTTTTTTTTTTTTCTTTTTCTTTCCAAACGCTATTAAAGGTACACTTTGTAGCTTTTGGTTTTCGGTTGTCCATTTTGGCCACTGTCTTATTTATGTATGTGTCCTTTTTCAGTAAATTCAATAAAAAAGCGAAATTTACAAAGGGAACATGATTTTGGTGGATTTTAAGATTATTCGTTTAATCAATAATCGTGACAATGTTATCGTAAAAACTAAAGAATTTTAATTGTGACTATTTTTGACTATAAGTAAAACTGAAACACTTTTATATCTAGCTGTTTATGTCACTGTAACTTGATTTATTTTAGGTCTGGGCAACCTTGCAAAAAAATAAAATTGTAAATTTTTCCTTCCAAAATTCGAATTTCTTAATAATATAAATAAAATGATATTTTAAGGTGTAAACAAAGCATCAAAGCTAAAAGCAGTTTAAGGAAATAAAATTGATTTCCTTCCAGACAAATTGAGATGAAACCTAAATTGGATTAATCTTATAAATCGATTTATTATTGATTGATTTATTAGCCTTTTTTTAACCAGGTAAAACCCACGCCCCAAACACATTTTCACATTTACACTAAATAAGAGACATTTAAGAAACAATTTTCAAAAGCAGCGACAATTTGAAACCAGCTCAATCAATCAAGCTCAGTTTAAAGCTGGTCACATACAAACGCAACGCTGATCTGTTGGACAGTTTGAACGAGAAGAAACTAAGGATCTCACAGTTTGGTCGTGGTGTCAATAATTGGGAAAAACTGTTAAATCATGACGACAGTAAACAGTACAATTTGACATCGCAACATCCGTACTTAATAAACTTAATAACAGCTTTCAGGGTTGTAACATGTTTGCTCCTTTTGCTTTTCTGTCCGTTATGACGGATAAAAACTGAAAATGATACGGTTTTGTTGCAAATTTTTTCCAAGTCTGTCTGTGAAGTGCTCAATCTATAGTCTGCACCTGCCTGTCTCCGTGAAGATGCTGCTGTTTTGCGCAGAATATTCCGCACTGTGGCATTAAATGTATTCCCCTCCATGTTGACAAGCAGGTGACGCAACTCTATGCAACCAGACTAAGTTACATGTCAGATCTATGGGGACGTGAGCCCTTTAGAGGTGTTTTCCAGCAGTAACAACACCTAAAATTGAATAAACATAAGCTAGATAAGTTTAATTCAGGCAAAGCAATAACATCGTAGCGTCTGTGAGTGTTTTGAAAAGCAGTGCTATGTGCTGTTATTATTTTTAGCCTCTCCGGGAAACTGCAGGTGACACACCCTCCGTGAAAAAATTTACATAGTGCAGCTTTAATATAGAGCGTTATCAAATGCAGGTTGGATTTTATTGTATTACAGCGGGCTATTGTTTCAGTGCGATGTCCAAGCACTGTCTTTTATCTGTTCTGCCAAATGTGCAGAGAGGTTAAAAGCAATATTTTCCTTCCCATTTTGGACTGCCTTGATGAAAGCAACACTGCAGCTAACGATCATTTTTAAAAATCTATTAATCTAGTAATTATTCTTTTGATTAATCAATTACTTCTTTACGACGCAACTGTCAATATATTTGTACTAAATTTGACTCAGATGAAGCTGACGTGAAGCCGTTTGAGTATAAAGCTCTGGAACCTTTGCAGAAACCAGTTAACGATTATTTGATTACTATTTAGTCGGCGATTATTGTGGTAATTGATTAGTTGCTATTAATCAATTAACTTGCTGCAGCACTATCACATGGATTCTGTTGTTGGCTCCTTGGGCAAGACACTTCACACTCGTCACTTACACCGGTAATCCACAAATCGATCCTTCCGATATAGATTTCCAGACATATTTATAGTATTATTATTAGTCATGGTAGTATAGAAGTAAGTCCATTACATTTTATAATACATTTGGTAAACATTAAAGCTTCTTTAGTTTGTGCAATGTGCAAATGGTAGTGTATTTAACTATCACTGGCAAGCAATGGCTTACTTTTGTCAGTCGTGAACTCAACTAGCCACGCTTTGTTGTTTATTGTGGATCCCCATTAGCTCAGTCAAGCTGTCGCCATTCTTCCTGGGATCCATTAAAATAATCTAATTAAAAAACTGAAATGCAGTTGTTTATATGTAATTTAATTTTAGTTGTACATTTTCATAGACTGATACAGATGAAACCCTGTCATAATCTAACCAATAGTTCAAACTCTGGATGTCAAAAGTATTGAAAAAGATATTAATCGATGCTAAAACTAGTATCGAATGTAGATTCTTATTTAAGCAAGTATCAATACTAAAAAAAAATCACACAAACGGGACAAAATTGAATCTTTCCAGAACAGATTTAGAATGATCTTGAGCTTCATCAGAACACAGGGTTTAATAAAGAAAGTGCAGCTATTTTGTGGTGAAAATGTCAGTCTATTGTCCGAAACCTTGACTAATAAAGAGCATTTTTAAATGATCATTGTGGTCGAAACTGAGTTTAAAGTTTAAACTCAGTTTTTGGTATTTTATCTAACCCAAAAGCTAACCTGAACAGGAATAATGCAAAAAATACTTGTGATGTGAGAAAATGTGACTTGGTTTGTTGCCAAGTAGAAAATAATGAATACATGTATTATTTTCCTCTTGTGTTCTTTTGTTTGGAAGTGGGATCCATGTATGCATCGTCCAATAGATAAAAGATCATTGTAGCTCATTTTGATTTAACCACATACATTTTTTGTAGGGCTCCACAATATATAGATAAAATCTTGTTATCACAATAATAACACGTGTGATATGCGCATCACAAAGATCATCTCTAATGGTTAAATGCATTAATCTTGAGTTTCTTGCACGGCCGAGCTCAGACGCACCCTTAAATGTTCACCCCAAAAGTGCCGTGTTGCTGAGTACAGAAACACCAAGTCAATCTTTAAGTGTTTTTTTTTTTTTTTTTTTAAGCTCTCAAAATTGTTTTCACTATTTCATACACACTTAAATGAATGTGAATAAAATGTAATGATCAAAGCTCCAGGTTTTAACGCTCCAAAGGTCTCCAGTGTGTCTATTTGTACCTAAGCTATTATGTTTAAGAGTAAGAGTTGAGTACTTCATTGTTATCCTCTATACCTGGAAACAAAATAAAAAATATATGCAAATTAAGGAAAAATATTGAGATAATATCATTACCGCAACACTAGACACCCATATCGCACTCATTTCCATTATTGTGCTGGCCAAGTTTGTTATCTTTGAATTAAAAATGTCGATACATAATTTGTGGACACTTGTCTAAAATGGAAGAGTCAACTAGATGTGAAAAGTTTAACAAAAAATTCAAACACAGAAGGCGGGAAAAGGATGTGTCTAACTCAAAAAGTACTTATTATACTTAAGTTATACAGATAATTACACAGCTAGTTCTACGACGGCGACTCAAAATGCAGCTTCTCAGTGAAACCGCGTCTATAACTTGCGCGAGGCAGTTAAGTCACCTTCACAGATCTATTTGATTCAAGTAAGGATTTCTTCACAGTTTGTTTTCCGGCTGAAATGCTCTGTTGCGTTTTACAGTGCAGCATTTAGCACATTGCAGATTTGATACACAGCCCTTTAACAATGCGGCGCCGATAACTCCTGCGTTATTGTCACTCCGATTGCATCATTAACACTGTGTCAGTCCAGTCCTGCAGCACTGGAGAGGCTGATAATTATAGAGTGCTCATGTTATCTGCAGGTACTTGTGTTTTACCAACATTAAACGCACAAGTGTACTTAATGGACAGTGTCTTGTAAAGCATAATTGAATGTAATCAGTGCTCGCTAATCACCAGAGTGCTTTCTCCTCGGCAAGATGTGCTTTTTGTGTCTCTCCTTTCAGTATTCAAATTGAAGGAGGAAAAAAAAGAGAGATTCTGAAAAGCTGTTGTACGACTTTATTGTACTTTTTAGACATCAAAATTGGAACAAAATTGACTAAACATGGAACTAATTTTGACGCAAACCAGGGATATAAACCAAAGCAATTGTGCACCCAGCATTAATGTTGTATTACTGAATCTATTATATTGGCTGGTGATAGTTTAAAAAAATATGGATTTCAATTTTGAGCTTACACAAACATACTAGAAGCTCCCTGATTGAGTTATAGCCTAATATTAATTAGTAATACAAAATTTAAGCCGCACATTTTACCAAATGTGATTGTTTTATTGTTTCAAGTGTATGTATCCGCATTCAAGAGCCAATAACTTTTAAAATTACATTTTACATTTTGTCGCACGTATCATTCTTCCATTTTCTTTTATTTTTTCATTGAAAGGTTTGCAGAGTTGGCTCACCTTTGGGATTGTCATTAATATTTTTTGTTGAGATGGATGTTTAAGTTTATATGCATTATAACAGTCATTCCCAACCTTGGGTCACTAAAGATTCTCAGGAGGTCTCCAAGATTTTTTAGAAAAGAGGTCCAAACTAGATTGTGTGAAGGGATGACATGTTAATTGCTTCTTTAAAGTATTTTTAATTCTTACATCTTTATTAACCACAAAATAATGATATTTTGGGGTCGTCAACATATCCATGGGTGAAACAAGGGTCGCTGGGAGAAAAAGGTTGGGAACCAGTGCGTATGAGTACTAATGAGTATTTTATTATCAGTACTAAATAATAATACCTATTCATTTTATTTCAGCTTATCCCATGAGTGTTGTGGGTTATCTTTACAGTTGTGTAAATTCAATTGAAAAGCGTGGTGAATAGGAGAAGCAACTCATCTCTCTCCGTTGAGTTTTTATTGTAAAATGTTGGCCTTGGATTTTGTTACCAAGCAACAACGTCAAAGAGACACTTTGGCAAAGTTAAGATGTTGAAGTCATCTGAACCACTGTGTGAGTTGTGTCATAGCTTTTTACCGAAGTTACCTAAATAACATTAAATAATAACATTAAATACCGGAGCTGTTCCACATTCATCTAAGAAAATCTCTCTCAAATCTCTTGTAAAAAATGTAAAAATGCCATTCATTTAAGGTTGTTCTGATCAAGTCTAGGTTTAGTTTCTGGTTAAGTCTTCACCCAACGAACGTTATTTAATTGCATGTGACACGAACCCTTCCATGTCATCAGATCTGTAAAAAGAAAATAAATATAGTTTAAATGATTAAATATGGTATTAGAAGTACTTATGCTACTTGTACAGTTTATACAACGCCACCACGACCATTTATTCAGGTGTAAAAGCTCCATATGTGCGGCTGAACCGGGCATCCTCTAGTTCAGGAGTAAAAGCGTGCTTATTTGCGCCACAAAGTACAGTCTACAAACAATGGAAGAACTCTGAAGGTCTATAACGCTAAAGGAGTCACCTTATTGCTTTAGGTTTTATTCTGCCAGGTTAATACAATGTTAATAATACGACATACATCGATGTGATTTAGATATTCATTTGTCGCATTTATTTCTAACTGTTCAAAAAGTTAGACGCAGTGTAGACAGTAGACAATTAAAGAGTTCATTTGCAAAAACACAGAACAAGGAACAGGACCAGAGAGCAAAAACAACATGTAAAAAAACAAAAGCAGCTCAGAACAATAAGTGAAAAAGAAAGGTACGGCACATAAAAACTCTGTAAGTCCCATTTAGTCCAGTGTCTATAAAATTTTAAATGTGTCTTTTGTCCATTACTTTGTCAGTCCAGTCTTCTGATTCAGTATAGTTGAGAGGATGTAATGATACTGAAATAGATTTGGCTTTTGAAAACAAGGCCAGAGAAAGAGTACATTTCGCACTTTTATTTCAAATGGTGCTTGTCTCTTTCTGCGAGTAAACTCTTCAGTCGCGTCCCGGTCGATGTTTATTCTACCTGCCTCATCCATTCACTCAGTTTCATTAAACAAAGCATGGCAGCGGCTCCGAGTAGAACACAAGATTACCCGGGTGTTAAACTAAGCAGCATTACTCATACAGCTTTGGGCGCTTAAGAGACTGACTGTACCTGACGTAACCCGAGCATCCCTAAAAACCATCCAGTTTCGAGAACCGGCCTCCGTCTAATCGGCGCGTTTTCTTTTTGCTTTTCAGCCCTGAAGTGCGTGTGCCAGCTCTGCGCCAACCACACCTGCGAGACGTCGGCAGATGGCGCGTGCTGGAACTCCGTCATGTTGATCGATGGGAAAGAGGAGACGGTCAAGTCCTGTCTGACGCCCGCCGAGATGAGGGGCCAGGTCTTCTGCTACGGCTCCAGGAACGTCTCCAAGAGGAACTGCTGCTTCACCGACTTCTGCAACAACGAGACGCTGCACTTGCACACAGGTGAACTGTCGGCAACACGGCGGATATTTCCGGCTGGAGTTCTGTCGTTTGTTTTGTATGTTTTGTCGGCGTTTTAGGAAATCGTTTGGTTGACAGTACGTTTCTGCTGGACAGTCCACTACCTGCTTAAGGAGCATACCTGTGTCCCTACGGCTTTTAGAACGTTTTGAAACTCCAACTGCTCTGTTTTGTTGCATTTCAAATATTTTTAAAAGTAAATCCATAACCCTCACATTCACCCTGGTCCTGATCTTAACCATAATCTCAAACTCAGGCTTTAACCATAATCATAGCCCTACAACAAACCACTAATCTTAAACCTAAAAGGCCCAAAATGTAACCATTACCTACAAAAAAAGCCCTAAACTTAAAAATGATCCTTCAAAAAAGCCCTAAACTTAAAAACGATCCTTCAAAAAAGCTCTAAACGTAACCATTATCCTTCAAAAAAGCCCTAAACTTAAAAACGATCCTTCAAAAAAGCCCTAAACGTAACCATTATCCTTCAAAAAAGCCCTAAACTTAAAAACGATCCTTCAAAAAAGCCCTAAACGTAACCATTATCCTTCAAAAAAGCCCTAAACTTAAAAATGATCCTTCAAAAAAGCCCTAAACGTAACCATTATCCTTCAAAAAAGCCCTAAACTTAAAAATGATCCTTCAAAAAAGCTCTAAACGTAACCATTATCCTTCAAAAAAGCCCTAAACTTAAAAATGATCCTTCAAAAAAGCTCTAAACGTAACCATTATCCTTCAAAAAAGCCCCAAACTTAACCAAAACACTATAATGTCCTGCTCTTTAATATAACCCAACAACAAAGTTCTAACTTTAAGAAAATATTGTAAAGATTTCCTAAAATGTGGGACAAAGAGCTGACCCCAGGCCTAACTATTCTGTCAAATCTAACAATTACTACTTCATTTTAAAATAAAGAAGGCAAAACCTTTGATAATGGACAGTCACTAAATACACAATACTTTTGTTTCCATTCAGTAAAAGACACGTTTGAAAATTTCACAATTAGCTTTATACAAATTAATCAGAATTGCTTTCATTTATCCACATGAGGAAACTTTTTAATGCTTCAGGCAAAGAGGTAGGGCAGTATGTCAGTAAATAGAAAACAATGAAGTAAGTGAGAGGGTTTAATCCATTCTAAACCAAACCAATACGTATATATAATAAGTTGTTGTCATTAAAATCCCTGAGTAAATTCAATTTGGGGCAACATTCATAACAGTTTTATGGTGACAGGACAGACTGAGGAGCTGCCCTAATGCTCCACAGAGTCTTTCAGTTGCTCTTTCCAGTACATTAAAGGAGACATATTATGCAAAATGAACTGTAATGAGCTTTTTACTTTTTTACCACAGTGTTTCCTCATCATTAGTTTCCTCAGAGTTGTACTGTGATTGATTCATGCATGATTCTGTATTGTCCTGCAGCGGGGGCTAAAGTGCTCATGAAATTCCTGTTTTCACCTACCCCCTATCCCTGTATTTAGTTGTGATTATATAAAAAAAATTATATAAAAGACTCCGAATGATACATGTAGGGTTCCAAAATATTCAAAAACAAAAACATGTAAATGAAATGCTACTATGCAGAGGCTGCGCTTATTAGTTCTGCACTTTTGAAGTTTCTATTACTAAGCCGTTTTAGATCAATATGGTGTTATTTAATTAACAAATTGTGTCTATTTATGTTTATGAGTACCTGAAAAAAGCATAATGTGTCTCCTTTAACTTATTCAAATTGTCTATGAAGGTTGTATGTCAGTCCAACAGAAATATGTTAAAACATGCCTTTAAACAGTATAGTTGAGGTTTAATGATCAGATAAATGAAAAAAAAAGTCTGCAAAATGAAGAAATATCACCTTGAAAGTCTACAACATAACTTTTTTTATTTGTAGCATTTTATTACCGTAACAGAATACTCAAATTTTGCATATCTTCATAACAACACTCACAATATAATCTAATTTTCAACACAACGCCATCTCTAATTCCAGCTTCTGTTCACAAAGAGAAAAATGGCCCAACGCGCGAGTTCCCTGCGCTACGCTAAACGGCAGCCGTTCAGTCAGTCTGTGGGAGATCCCGGGTGAGACGGGTGAGGCAGACGCTGATCCGACTAGATCCTGTGACATAACAGAGCTGGCGGTCAGCACGCTGCTCCCCCCTCCCCCCCCTCCGCTGCAGGTTTATAAATACACTGAAGCCATTAGGTTTGTACTGACAGTCTGAACTGACAGGGAACGTTGGGTTAACAGAGCCAGACAGAGTAGATAAATATAGTCAGCGCCTGCGTGTGTGGTCCATATGGTGTACATTTAACACGCTCTAAGCTCCATTGTCTACTTATCGTAATGTAATCTTATCATTTCACGTAGCTTGTTTTCGTTAAAAGGGACATATTATGCAAATAGACTTGAACGAGTTTTTAACCTCGTCGCAGCAGCGTTTCCTCGTCATCAGTTTCCTCAAAGTTGTGTTGTGATCGGTCCCTGCACGTTTGAGTGATCCCGTGTTGTCCTATAATTGAGGCTCGAGTGCTCAGAAAAGTGCTGTTTTCACCTACCCCCCATCCCCGCCCACATCCGTGGACCGCCGCGACGATTTGAAAAACGTTGAATCCGAGTGATGCGTGGAGGGTTCTAAAATGTCGTGCAACCTCTTTTCAAAAATTAAAAACATTTGAATGACAATCCGCTGCTTGTTACTAAGAAGTCACTGAGAAGAGGCGGGGCTAATTAGTTCAGGAAGTCGATGGACCTGTTTCAGTTACTAAGCTGTTTTAAATCAATATTGCTCTTTACAATAAACAAAATGTAAAATGATGATCTACTCACTGAAGTACCATTAAAAAGCACTATATGTCTGCAACTAGAGAGAAGAGATAAACTGCTAAACCAATCAAACCATAAATAAACCACTAACTAATTAAAAGGACGGAATGTCATGGCAACACTGTTGGGATGTCACATTACCAAATGTTTGTGTTACGATTATTGTGAGAAGAAATGTCACAATTTCACAATTATTCATGGTTATCGACACCATTACCTAACAATTGTAAAATACTAATAGATTGCAATTCTCTTCCTCTAGCATGTGACCAGCTTCATGAAATCAAACTATCTGAATTATTAAGTCAAATTAATAAGTTTATATAGACTTAATAATATGTACAGTAAGTTAACATACACTGCCAGATATAAACGCTTTTTACATTCGGGTTTACTATTTTTGGAGTGTATATTGAACTGAAATAACTTATTTTTGCTTCTAAAATGGGCACGATTATTATTTTTAGTTTGTACGATTATATTGTTATATTTATATTGTAGATACTCATTTGAAAAAGTATGGATACTAAAAATAAACACATGAACTACAAAAATTATCTTGAGCTTTATCCACACTATAAGACCACATAGCCACTTGACAAAAGAACTATTATTTGCTTTAAAAAAAAAAAAAAGAGCATTTCCTTTGTGGCTTTCATTGTGGTATTGAACGTGGAGGATTGAGGCTATTCCTTAGCATCACGTTTTAGTTTGCTGGCAACATTAATCACAAGTCAGTGTGTTGTTGATGCTGAAGGGAAAAGCGTATTATTTGTTGACTTAATTGTCCCCGTTGGGATATTTTTCCTCTCAGTTTGACCCAACGTTCAAACAGTGGCTCTGTCAGGAGCCCACAGTGCAGCGCCAGGGGACTATCTGTCTGGCCCTTTGTCTTGGTCAGGATTATCTCAGGAGCATCTATTGAGTATATTGTAGGTTGATGAGGGAAACCGAAACAAATGGAATAAATCCACCCCGGCACAGACATGCTAATTTCACCCAGAAAGGCTCTACCAGGATCAGGAATTGAACCCTGGACCTTCTTGCTATGAGGCAACAGTGCATATCACCCGGCCGCTGTGCTGCAGAAACATAAGCCTTTTGCATGTCTTTTAAAACGAATTATTACTAATACAGACATTTCCAGGCCGCAGTACTCAATAGTCTTGGATAAATATCTATGAGACGTATCAATGTTTACATTTATTGTAGTTTTTGACCCTGTGTTTCCATGAAGTGACAGTGTTACTTACACTGTGTATCTCCGCTGCTGCCAGGCCCAGGGTAAGAGTTAACTGATAGCTTGTCAGTAAATCTTATTTCATCATCTCACCAACTGCCCTGCTGTTAGTGTTTGTGTCCTGGGCTCTTCTGTCCACCCACACACGCTCACAGAAGGTCAGGGACAACAGCCTACTGTATTTTAAGGAGATCTCAGTCTTAGCGTGTCTTACCAAAAACAAACACAGTTTACCAATCTGGTTTGGCATAACAGTGAAGCATAATACTGTATCTTTACAGACAATACTGATAATGTGTACTCGCTGCAATATTCATGCTTTTAGTTGTACCTTTTAAAGGATATGTTCTTTAACTGATTTCCTTGAAAAAGCAAAGGTTAGTCACGTGAAACTGCTGCATTCAGTGTCAACGTTACTGACCAGAGTCCATTTTCTGCTTTACACATGAATAACATGCTCTTGATAAGTCAAGACATAACTGATTAGTTTACTTACTATAATTAACTTTATTAAGTAGGGAAAGTAGGTCTTAAACTATTGCCTCCTTCGCATATATCTTTATGCTATTGTTACTGCTTATTGTTTTTAGGTTATTTCAGATTTCATCAGATATAAACTCACAGTATTCATAGTATCTTCATTAAAGGGGACACATTATTCAAAATCAACTTGAACTTTTAACCTAGTTACAACAGTACTTCCTCATCATTAGTTTACTCAAAGTATTTTGATTTCATTAATGTAATGCCCTGCAACTGAGGCTTGAGTGTTCAGAAAATTACTGTTTTCACCTACCCCCTAATCCCGCCCACATCCCTGAACTTAGTTGCGATTATTTGAAAAAGTTAAGACCCTGAGAGATACACGTAAATGTAAACGACAATCTGCTGCTTGTTATGCTGAAACGTCACTATGAAGAGGCGGGGCTTATCAGTTTTGCAGTTTTGAACAGGAAGTCAATGGAACCGTTTCTATTATTAATTGGTTTTAGATCAATATTGTGATTTACAATGAACAAAATGTAACATGGTGATCAATTTATGTTGTAGTTCAATACTAAGTACCTGGGTGGGAAAAAAGCATAATATGTCTCCTTTAAAACATTTTGGTTTCATTGACAAGTCCTGTCTTTTGGAAATGCAGTTATTTGGCGACACCTTGACATCACTTTTTGAAAGTTTTTGCAGAAGCTGTAACTGCGGCTGTCCATAAATTAATCTCTATCAGAACTGGAGATTCTCACGGCATTGTCTGAGAATGACCACCAGAGGATGCTGTGCACACACTTACAACAATAGTTTACAGTGAAGTTCTCCAGGCTAATCTCTCTGTCTTTCCTCCCCAGAGCGTCCGTCAGAGGAGGGGGGCTGGAGCCGGCTGCAGTGGGCGCTCCTGGTCCTGGTGCTCTCGTGTCTGCTGTCCGTGGCCGTGCTGCTGGCCGTGTGTGTGGTGCAGGGACACAGGTGCGCGTACAGCCGGGCCCACAAACAGGACCCCGAGGAGCCCCTGGACGACCAGACTCTCATGTCCCCCGACAAGTGTCTCCAAGAGCTCATCTTTGACATGAGCACCTCCGGCTCCGGCTCAGGTGAGACAAGACAATACTTATTATATTTTGAAGTATTATAATGCAATGACTGTATGTAAGCAGATGTAAAATAGACATACTTTCTCCTAAATATTGAATACTTTTATTATTCATTACATCTCAAGTATCGTTATTTAGTATTCATTACACTGTATGTTTTGCTCTACAAATGTACATTGTATATTTACCTTAATGTACCTTATTCTCTTTTTTTTTTGTGCCAATTTTTGCTAACCACACCATCAGGGATGAGACTATGTCAAATATAAATATTACAAGAAACTAGAACTGTGCTATCTAATCCAATATTTGTGATAAGTTTCGCAATTAGATTTGCAATTTATGTTTCAAAAATAGAATTCTGTTCAAAGTTCACATTTTTCATCCAGCAGAATTGACAAAAGCCTGAAATAGGCCACTGAGCTGACAAACTAATACGATGTATTTCAGAACATGTTTGCACAGATCTATACTTCAGGGTTAGCTGCTTTTATGCAGAATAAAACTGGATATTTTGTTGTTTGTGGAGAAGGTTATGGGATATTAAAAATGGTAGCCTTTTTGATTTTCTACTTGCATCCATTCCAATTGCAGAAACCTTGTGATTTTATGTTCATATAGTTTAAACATGAAATTAGTTACATCCGTGCAGTCTAATACCTTCATTTTTAACCAGTGTGCGGAGATATTGCCAGGTGTGCCATGAAAAAGTACAATTTGAATTAACAGAATAATTGACACAATAATTGTGTCCTGAGCAAAATTCTGCAGCAGAAAAGAAAGCAAAATCATCACTGATGACAAATTTTAAAGAAACAGACATCAGCTGCAGACATTATTCATTAATAATATTATCATGCTACATTTTTGTGTGGTGTGCCGCGACATCTTTTCAACCCACAAAGTTTGCGACGACTCAAATAAGGATGAAAAACACTGAGCTAATAGATTACTTTACCCATATAATACCCAATAGCTAATGAAAATCAAAATCTCCTCATTTAAACTTCATACTTTCCTGGTTTAAAGAATGATTTACAGTAAAATATTATAATGTGTTGTATAATTGTAAAATCCATTGATCCTGAGTCTTCACATTATGAACCCTCTCTTCTCCTGTCCAGGCCTGCCACTGCTGGTCCAGAGGACCATAGCGCGCACCATCGTCCTGCAGGAGAGCATCGGTAAGGGCCGCTTTGGAGAGGTTTGGAGGGGGAAGTGGAGGGGCGAGGATGTGGCCGTGAAGATCTTCTCGTCCAGAGACGAGCGCTCCTGGTTCAGAGAGGCTGAGATCTATCAGACTGTGATGCTTCGACACGACAACATCCTGGGATTCATCGCTGCGGACAACAAAGGTGAGCTGGGAGCAAGAAGATAAATAATGGTTGGGATGGAACTGTATTTGTAACATAATAAGTAATGATTGCAATTTAATAATTGGGTTTTGTAAATCATTATAGACCTAGTATATGGAGACAGTTGACTAAAACTAAACATACATACATACTATTTTATTTATTGATCTGGCCTTTGTCGACCTTTCCTGTAGAGGACCCTCGTATATCTCTTGTCTTTAAAATAATATTCATTAACTAAGTTTATTAAACCATTTTTTTTATTTGCAAGACAATTTAATTAATTGATTAACAAAAGCTTTTATTAAAAAATAATGTATTAACCTTTTAGGGCAAACCTTTGCAACTATGCATTCATTTCTCCGATGAACCTCTCCAATGAGCTTTTCTGTGGCACTCTTGGTCCTCGGTCTTTTAAAAATCCCTTTTAATAAAAGGCATTATTATGTATTAAATAATATTTTAAAGTTTAACTTAATATAACTTTATTCCATTTATTCTGCCCTTGAGATCCTCCACACTTTCCATGATGCTGACCAACTTTTATTGTATAGCTTATATATTTTGGAGTTGACCCCTCGCTTTAGGTTGTTTCACTGGCTGTCTTTGAGTATGGATGTACTGATCCAGCTTTTACAGGTCTGATACCAATTTTGATACTTTGGCTTTAAGTATCTGCTGATACTCAGTATCAACCGATGCCTCTGCATTGGTTGATATTGATCCAAATGGGTTGTGTAACTGAAATTTATCCTTTAACTAACTACAGAACAGCTTTATATAAATAGAACCTCAAGAGTATGAGATGTTCTGAACCAACAAGGGTCAGCACATAGTCTTATTACATCAATCATAGGCCCAACCAGGACATCGGCTGAACCCATATTTTGGAGCTGATACCTGAAATTTTCTGGCTTGGCGCTGATATTTGATTGCATTGTCATATCGGTGCATCCCTAGTTTTGAGTTTCTGGCACTATTGTTTACATTCTATATATCATAAGTACAGTATTGGTTATATTTCAGTTCTGTAATGTCTTATTTAGTTTTGTTGACAATTATTAAAATATTACTTTATAGCCAAATAGGGGCATAATTTAGTCTTAATAACAGTGATAAACACTACTCAAACTGCATGTAGATGTACATTTTGGTAACACATTTATTCTAGCTACTTTGCCAAACTGACTACCACTACCACTTACAACTACAACAGCTGCTACCAAGATTAAAATTTGTTCTGCTATTTTTAAGTTTGCTATTTTGATGAAAAGAATATTGTACATTATGCACTACTTCCCTCCACTGATCTAGAAAAACAAACCAAATAGAATTTAAATTGCTTCTTCAAAGCACAGGTTTATATAAAAGTCATGTTATGTTTAAAATGCAGTTGGTTTACAGGTGTGTGATGTTGTGTTATTGTGTTGCAGACAACGGCTCGTGGACTCAGCTGTGGCTGGTGTCAGAGTACCATGAGCACGGCTCCTTGTACGACTACCTGAACAGATTCACGGTGACTGTGGAGGGCATGATCGTACTGGCCCTGTCCGTGGCCAGTGGCCTGGCTCATCTGCACATGGAGATCATTGGCACACAGGGTTAGTCATGACCTGATGCATGCTTTTAGATCATAAAGAAAGCTCCTTCAAAATGTAAATGTAAAACTTGTTTTTAGGTAAACCCGCCATCGCTCACAGAGACCTCAAGTCTAAAAATGTCCTGGTGAAGAGAAACTGCACAGCAGTTATTGCCGACCTGGGTTTGGCTGTAAAACACGACTCTACCAGCAACTCCATAGACATACCAACCAACCAGAGAGTCGGAACTAAAAGGTCAGCTTGGCCTCCCTCCCTCCTCTCCTACCTGCTATTTGTCTTTGTTTTATGTATTTCCTTCTCTTTCTCAGATAATACAAAGTTAAATTGTTAATTGCTGTGGCAATCCGATGAGTTTTTACAAATGTTGGTCCAGTAGTTCTGCAGGTGCGGACAAGACCACAGCATGTTAGCCGGAGACGGGTTACTCTATTACTATTACTCTATTATCTATTACAACTGTCAGTTACATTTGCATACATTTTCAGAGTTTATGGTTAATGAGATAACGTCAATGAAAGTTTATGAAGGTTTTATTCGCATTTTAGAATTTTGTAATATTATTCACCTTATTCCGTGGGCGTCGCCATCTTTTTCCGTTCCGTTTCTCACGATATTTGTGAGTTCACAAACTCTTAAGAATCCCTCTGGACGGTGTGCCTCTGTTGGGCTGCACAGGCTGCTGTGTGCTGCACCAATCAGAGAGCTGCATTGTGGTTTGGGCGGAAGTCAAATAGACGAACCCAAACAAACATGGCGGCGCCGACAGACATAATGTGGCCTATATCAACACATTTATGGACTATTTTGCTCTTGAAAACGTGCACATAGAAGTGCTTTATACATTTGAGGACGAGGAATAAGTCAGTGCTTTTCTCTTTCTGGATTCGTTGATTTCTCGGCTTGTTACACTTTTGCGACGCTGCGACCAGTCAGTTCAGATATTTGTCATTACGCTATGCCTTCTCCCGAACGACATCAACGGGGGCCTGTGCAGATTGATAATGTGTAGAACTAAATTCAGAGTGATACACAGATCAATCTGGCATGAGCCAGGTTAGATAAATCTGTCATTTCACTTGACAAAACTCATGTCTTCCTGATTAAATGATGGCATTACCTTGATAGTTCAACAATAATTTATATTTAGATTATTTGTCCTGCAACACATGAAACTGTCAGTTTTTGTTTCATGTGGATAGGCCCAGTAATGAGATATTTTAACCATGAACCATGTCCAAACATCTAGATTTTGAAAGTTAAAAAGCAGTTAGTTATCTTATCCCTTCAGAGAAATATAAGGCAATGACTCACCAGATCCCTGTCAGTAGTGATGGGCAAAGTGAAGCCTCATGAAACAACAAAGCATTTGAACCAAACGGTTCGAGGCTTCGAAACACAGTTCGAAACCCTTTCTCCAGAGTGACATCTAGTGGTTTGTTTTAATACCACAACATCCACAGTGATTCAAACCACATCCAATGTGCTGTGGTTGTCAATAAAATAACTTCATATGTTATGTCTGTGTATTATTGATGCATTTTTATTTCTACAATAATATGAATATAAAAAACAAAAAAACAAAATTTTTGTTTTATTCAAAAATTGGCCCACAATTTCTTCCTGTGGAGGGATGCAGTCTACTGTATTGTTTTATTTGTTCCTTTACTACCTTACTTCTGAAAAGCAGTAAAACGCCAAAATCGCAGTGCACTTCTGGGTGGGTCCCGAACTCAGCATTTCATGTCTGTCAGTGCAGCGCGCTGACCGCTGTACCAATGAGACGTTGTCACGCAGTTTTACTATCTTGTGTTGTAGACGGAGGGCGCTGCATGAAAGTTTCACAAATTAGATCCATAATTTATTACTTATCTCACTTTTCATGAAGCCTCAACATGAGCCCGACGCGCAAACACATTTTTCAAATGTTGTGGGAGCAGGTTGAGACTTTATGGAGTCGTGGGTTTGAGACAGATCGCTGTTCTGTGGTTCGTTTAATGCCCTGTCAATGAACCCAAGCTCGAAACGTAAGCCCCCCCTAGTGAAACACCTGTGAAACAACAGCGGTTCATGAACCGTCTGAGTCATGTGACAGCTTCATGAACCATCTAGGTCACGTGACAAGCGCTTTGAATCGTGTTTCGGAGCAGTGTTTCGAAGCGCATGCGCTTCGGGGCTTCGAAACTGTGTTGGAAAACCCGTTTCAATTTGCCCATCACTACCTGTCAGAACTTAAGAAGCAACTTGGATGAGTGGCGAGACATATTTTCTCTTTAAAAACCTGTTGACAGAATTCCATTTTCTTTTGCTATGGAACATCCGGGACGACTGGGGGATTACACTGACAGTTAAAAGGCCACTTGTAACAGAGAATTATTTGACATGCACCTATTGACTAAATCAAATGCATCATCATTGCCCAGTCTGGGGAAGAAGCACACCCTCAGGATGATGATGTGGGCAAAAATGTAAAGTTTGTTGTGTCTTGGAGTCAGAAAATATCCACAACAAAACACAAATTGAATCTAGACAATTATTATAATAAAAGACACCAAATAAACAAAACTGATGTGACATTTAAATATCCTTTATGTAAAATATTGTTGATCATTTTGTGTGGCTGTTTTTGAATCCACTAAGAGTTCGTGATTAACTAAGATTTATCACACGGCACACAATAATTACACTAATTGTCTAAGAGGCGCTGGGCTTTTCTCTTCATTAAAGCCTAATTGTTTTGTCCTTTGCAGGTACATGGCCCCTGAAGTCCTGGACGAGACGATCAATACGGCAAACTTTGAGTCGTTTAAACGCGCGGACATCTACTCACTGGGGCTGGTGTTCTGGGAGCTCGCCCGCAGATGCGCTGTCAGAGGTACAGAAGCTGGGTTTGAGAAATTAAACGACCCTATAGGAAAGTATCGATTTGAAAAGAATAGGCTCTTACGATGTGATTTTGTTGACAGGGTTCCATGAGGATTTCCAGTTGCCTTACTACGACATGGTGCCTTCAGATCCCTCCGTCGAGGACATGAGGAAAGTGGTGTGTGAGCAGAAGTTCAGACCCAACGTCCCCAACCAGTGGCAGAGCTGTGAGGTAAATGAACCACCACAACAGCACCATCAGTACCAACGAATCTAATACGAAACAAAATGAATAAGAAAACATGCCTGTATTTTTCCCCGTGAGCCCACAGCTTCTTTTAAGAGTAATATTGGCAAAGTAAACTTGTAAAGCAGGCTATGGTCAAGTTTTTTTGTAAAAAAGTTCCACTTGCTAATGGTTTCTAGGTACTCAGTGACAGCACGCACAGACTGGAGTCTGTTTTCATTTTCTCAGCACAAACAAATAAGACTATACCTAAGACTAAGATAAGACTGTTTTTGGGAAAGATGATCCATTCTATAAACCCAAAAATTGAAACATTAGTGTTAAACAAGGCTTGACACCCTTCAAATGCAGTGGTAAATGTAGATTCCTATTTGTCGGCCAATCAAAGTCATTTTTCCAGGTCTATATTCCCAAAATAAAATCAAACATTAGAAATAAGGCTAATTTATCACTTTGCGTGTCGCCTATTGTTTGTGTCTGGGGGTCGCGAATGTAAACTATTTTTATTTTCGGGGTTGCGACTGAAAAAGTTTGAGAACCACTGCTATAAACAAACAACAAAATACCACCTTGTGGCGATTATTATTTTTTATTACTATTATTTCTATTGTACATTGAGAATTTTTAAATACATTTTAATCACATAAAGGGTGAAATATGGTGACTGAATGGCCAAACGTATTTTCATGTTTTAGAGCTTGTAGTAGTCCAGATAACAATTATGATTATCAAAAGACAACTACAATCATTTTTTCTAGTCTATTAGTTGATTCATCTTTGCAGCCTCAGCATCAATACTGCAAGGATGGGCTTCCTGACGGTCGTTCATTTATTGCACTGATTCTGAGGAAAACGCAGCACTCCTCACAGCCTCATTTTATCGATTTTTCTCGAAAAGAAATCAAGACTTTTTGTGTGTACTGGCAAAAGGGTTGGTTTGGGTTTGGTTAATCGATAATCCGGTCACAAAATATAAGGACTACAAAAATAATAATCATGACCATTTTAGAAGCAAAATTAAGTCTTTTTAATTAAATCTGTAGTCTAAATATATCTAAATGTAAAGTACTTTTATATCGGGCTGTTGGTGTCACACAAACTTTATTTTGTCGTTCAGAAAGTACAGTAATCGCTATAACACTGACACAAACTAAAATCCTATTGTTTTGTTGCACTTATCATCTACTGTATGAGCTCACATTTCCATGTCTCACTGCATTCAACATGTCCTGTCCCTCTTTTTTCTACAATTTGAGAAGGTCACCCTAATTTCAATCCAGTATTTGCCTTTTTTCCTGCGTTGTGGTCTAAGAAGTACTCAATTTTATTACTTAAGTAAAGCTACAGATACAGGAGCAAAACATTTACTCAAGTAAAAGTATCGCATATAAAAATGTACCTATGTAAAAGTATTGAAGTACCCTTTTAAAAATTCACTTTTTGAGTAGTTTTGAGAACTGTACTGAGTGTAGTGAGGTCATCTTGATTAAATTTGCTGAGATATTTTTGCCAATCAATTTCTCATTTTTCTAGCTATTTATATATATATATATTTATTTTATTTATTTATTTTTTTTTTGCTCGATCATCTTGAACTCAAAACCTACAAGCAAAATATCATGAATGTGCTAAAATATGACACTTCAAACCATACAGAAAGCACTATTTACTCTTTTACTTACTATTTAGTCCGTAGAAGGTACAGGTATGCTCTGAAAATGTAGTGAAGTAAAAGTAAAAAGTCTCCACTTTACAATGTAATGATGTAAAGCACAGACACCTTAAAATGCTATAACTACAGTACGGTTATTTTTTTACTTCATTACTTTCCAACTCTGCTCCTGAGCATAACGAATCTATGTAGTTTCTCTGTTATCATTCCGCTGCAACAAAACAATGTATTTATTTAGACCCAGGATATATCCAATTAATTTCCCTTGAGGATCAACAAAGTTTGGTCTAAAACAAAAGTCCCATGTTGCAGCTATACAGCCATGTCTTGCTGTCTGTTTCCCCAGGCGCTGCGGGTGATGGGCAAACTGATGAGAGAATGCTGGTACGCCAACCCTGCCGCCCGACTCACCGCTCTGAGGGTCAAGAAGACTGTCTCCCAGCTGTCCATCAACAACGACGTCAAGCTCTAGCCTGACCACTCTGTGTGTGCTTTACAACACTGCCCTCTAGTGGACCAGGACAGCAGCACAGACACAGGACTAGCAATGGGATTAGCGAGAGCCATAAGAGTGTCAAGTTTATTATTGTACATAACAAAGGACTACCTCATGTATTTAAGTGCCCAAAGCTTGAAGTTGCACACGTCACCTTTCTGTGCCATATGCAGCAAACACAACAGGAAAAAACACAATGAAATGTTGCAATCCCCAAAAAACGCTATAAGAACTAAGAAAAAAACGCTGGCCTGGCTACATCTTAATATACACATTTTCATTTTTCATTCTGTTTAGCGAAAATATTTCCAGAAGTTGATTTTCGTGCTGCACAAATTTCAAACGTTTGTATCAATTAAGGCGAGACACTGCAGGTGAATAGGATAAAAATGTTAAATTTAGATATATCAATATGAAACTTGGATAAATTTACGAAAAAAATTTTGTCGTCCATTTTATGTGTTAAAATTGTACACATTAGTGAAATATAAATCTGAAATTTTCCTTTTATTGGCACATTACAAAGGGGAGTTTGGTCTTGTTTAGCATTTGGGTAAACCAGATCCTGCTAAAGATTGGCGTAAAAAATAAAGCAATCAAAATTAGCCTAATTTTAAAGTCTATATGACAGGCTCTAATGGTTTTTTTTTATTTTTTTAATTATTATTATCACACAACAACAACAAAAAACAAACATGCAGACAAAAGTCTCACAAAAAAAACAACAACAAAAAAACATAACAATTAATAACAGATAATTACCAAAAACAACACCAGTCTTCTCTTCTCAACCTATGGCCTGGCTATATTACTAAATCATACTTAGTAGTATTGTGACCTATTTATTCGTTAATTCATTTGCCTGTCATTTAACATATAGTTCGTTCATCCTTTTATTCTTTTTTTTTTTTTGATGATGATTATTACTTTTCTTTTAATTACTTCTTTTTTTTTTTTTTTTTTTTTATTCCTATATAATCTTTTTCTCATGAAATATAGTTGAATATAAGAATAATTGATTTAAATCGAAATCGGCTCTAATGTTTTTCCAATTATGACTTAGTTTGGTGGGATAGCATCTGTGGAAGTTTAAAGTTACAGTAAGTAGTTCTTGGTTCTGAAGCGGAATCCCTGTATCTATGTCATCAATATGCGACGTACCATTAAAAATACGGGGACAATTTAAACCAACATATTGTTCTGACAGTTTAAACAATTATTTAACAAAACAAAGGTGTTATCTGGTATTATTTATTGTCCAATCTTAGCTCTTGTGTAATTTATATTGATTTTAACCCTTGTTTACAGTATGGTTGCTAGGTAACAGTTGTGGAATTACCTCTAAATGTGTCATATTCGCTGCCCATGTGCAACCTGGAAGTAACGTTGCAAACCTAACAAAAACTGTCAAACTGGGCACAAATAGGCAAAATGTTCAGTCAAATCTTAAATATATCAATCATGTTCACTACGTTTAAGTGAAATGTGTATCTAACCTGTCATACGCACTTTAAACCTTTACTATATCAGGCACAGAATTACTGTAGATATCAGTAAATACTGTGTCAAGCAAAAAAAAAAAAAGGTTGCCCGTTGTGTCTCGCCTTGACTAATTCATGTGGTGAAAACAAAGGTATGCAAATTGTTCAGCCTGGCTCTATGCACGTGCAGTTAGCCACTAAAAGAATGCATTTTGACATGAGTGTGGCTTAAAAAGAATAAATAGGCAATTGAGTAGAAAAATTGCTCTCTATCGTTGTAGCTGCCTTAATGTGAATTGTCTGCTGATTCAAACCATTACAAAAATCATTTGACCCACAATGGAAACTTGCTTGAGAGCCACATCATGTATTAGGGGATACTAAAAACCTATTCCTGTATTTAATATTGCTTTTTCAGTTGGCTTACTCCAGCGTAGAGATACAGCAGTGTTACCACTAATTCAGAGTCAAACCTGTTGCTTTTGTCCTGTGTGCACACTGAACCTAAATTATTTTATTAGCTTTACTCACGCTGTTATTGTACATGTTGAAATAATTAACAAATCTAGCTATTTTATATACTGTGTCATCATTTTTGTTTCTGTGAGAATCAGATAGGTGACACTGAAAAAGCTTATGAAGAAGTATCCAAAGATGGGCCCTTTCTATGTGCAATTTGTATCTGATGTTTATTTTTATACCAAATATTAGTGGCAGGCCTATTTGTAAAATGAATCGTATGCTGCTGCTGCTTTGGAAAGGTGATTTATCGACCTGTGAAATGTCTAGATTGTCATTCGTGATGAATTGTACCACGCAGATGTGAATTTCATATTATTTCATTGCAACTATTTATTCTGTACAAAAATACGCACACAAAATAAAGTATTTTAAATTGTGAGTGTGCAGTCTTGTTTTTACTGATAAAAACCGACAATACATTCAGTACTAAAGTTATGATTTGCATCTATTGAAACTCGTTGATGCTTTCAGTAGAAATTTAGTGGCCCAGGGTAAGAAGCCTCACATGGGCCCCCCTCTAATACAAATTAAGAGCCATATGTCACCTGCAGGGAAATCAAAGAGAATCAAAGAAATGAACTTAGGAACCACGATTTAAACATTGATAGTTAGATTATGTTAGATATAAATCGAGTAAACAAGATGAGAGAACAGAAGAGAATGCTATTAAAACTCCATGTAGGCTACAGAACAATTTATTGTTTACTCTGGCCCTCATTCATCAACATTGCGCAGAAAAGGGTGCAAAGTTTTGGTGTATATTGGAAATGAGGGCGCGTAGCATTCATGAACCTGTGCGTAAAGCTCTGAAACTGGCGCACACAACACCGCTGGTAATGAATGTGGCGGATGAAAACCAGCGTCATTTGCATGAAACCGAAATATTCATGTTTCAAGTGAGAACTCCGACAGGGTTTACGGCATAAGTGCAAGGAATGCGGCAAAAAGCAGCGTTTATCCGAACAGGAAATCACAAAGATCTGCATGAAACGAAGAATTATGTTGTTGTGCCTCATTGGAAAACTATTTTAAAAATCTAAAGATAATCTACCAAAATAACATCTGCTATAAAATAAGAAATTCATGTATAAGGGCTTCATTAGCAAGGAAGGACCACGCCACAACGAGATGTGCAATACAATCATTTATTAGTGAAAGAAAGCGGGTGATTCGAAGTAGTTCGCGCTAGCTTTAGGGAACTGGACGCTGAAAGAGAAAGCATTTTTTGACATAGAAGGGGAGGGGGGTGGGTCGAGAGAACAGCGGCAAACAGTGGTTGAGGCATAGGCTGGTATATGAAGGCTTCTGGGAGTTAGAGGTGTGCCCAGGGACGGCGATGGGGGCGTGGTCCTGGACCACGCCACAACGAGATGTGCAATACAATAATTTATTAGTGAAAGACAGCGGGTGATTCGAAGTAGCTCGCGCTAGCAGACGATGGCTGGGTGAGTGTGGGGGCTCCGTCTCGGTGATCTGCCCAGCCGATTCGGGACCCCCAAAGATTGAATTATGAAATCGAGGAATGAGCCTGACGGAGATCGCTGATGTCATGACGTAAATAATCGCAGTACGTCTGGGAAGACCAGCGACCGAGGGCTTGTATTTTATGATCCGGAATGCCTGCTCGAGCTACAGAGGAAGCAGCGCCGATGCGGAAGGAGTGAATCGAATAGTTTCCTGAAGATAGACCAGATGAGAGAAGGATCCTGCGGAAGTGTATGGTAAACCAGAATCGAGACGCCATTTTTCCAGTTTCAGTGAGAGAGGGGATCATTGGGAGAGGCATTGTAGGCATGACGCAAGGCCATGTATTTGGTTAGTGGTTCGAATGGAGAATGGAGTTGAGGCGAAATAAATAAATCGGGAAGGACATCACTAGCTGATCAGTTTTGCTCCTGCAAAGTGTGAATACGAGCGAGTCTTGGCTGTGGGTGACGAGGTCCGTTAACCGGGGATGAATAGTCGGATCGAATTTGCTGGAGGTTGGAGCAAATTCCGAGCAGCGGAGGAACCCGAAGAAGGCAAGCAGGAACATGCACTCGATGGTTAGACCAACCTTGGGAGAGATGTAGCCAGCACGGAGTGTAAGAATGCAACATCTGAGAAGGTCGGAGGTGAGAGGCAGACGCTTTGGAGAAGCGCAGGGTTCAGACCTGCATAACCCTTTTAGTAACAACGAAACATGAGCATGAGACAGGGCCAGGCAGGTGACACCTGTAACCAGTTTGAATAGGAGGTTGATTCCTGCCAAGTAGGTCTGGATGGGGGTGGTGCGGATGTTACGAGAGGAGTGAGCGAAGGTGATGAAATTGCAGATGGTAAAAACATCGAATGATGTAGCCGGGAGCCGATAAAGCTGGAGGAATGATTGGAAACAATTCCATCCACAGAGATAAGCTGAAAGTGAATAAGGGGCGAGACCGAGAAGGATGGCCTGCCTGGATGTTACCGTGAGATCAGCGAGGCCTGGATCTATGGGAAGATTGTGGCTGAAAACGGTGGGACCGGCGTGGGGTTGACGTCGGAGTTCAGAGCCAAGCTTCTGAACTTCTGAAAAGCAAAGCGAGAGAGAGAGTCGGCGATTAGATTATGTTGACCTGGAACGTGGGTGGCACAGAAAACGAATTGGTTCTGAGCGGAGATGATCGTTAGCCTTTGCAGGAACTGAGAAATACGGGGGCAACGAGATCTCTCTTTGTTAATGATGTCGACCACTGCAGTGTTGTCAGAATGTATCAAGATGCACCTTCTGGACCATTCGTGACCCCAAAGAAGGGCTGCGATAACAATGGGGTAAATCTCAAAGAGAGCTGAAGAACCAGCGTGCTGGAGCGTGAGGAACTCCGAAGGCCATGTGGAAGCGAACCATTGGCCTTAGTAAAAGCCCCCAAACCCGACTGACGGGGCAGCATCTGTGTAGAGCTGAATGTCTTCAGGAGAAGAGGTGAATTTGTCGTAAAAGAATGAAATCCCGTTCCAGGAGTCCAAGAAATGTTTCCAAAGATGCATTTCGGTTTTGCAGGAGGCGTCAAGGTTCACTCTATCGTGGAGTGAGGGAATAGAAGCCGCTTTCATGAGGAGGCTAGACAGAAAAGGTTTCCCTTGAGGAATAATGCAAATCGCCTAGTTCAGGTGACTAAGGAGAGCGAGGAGTTGCCTTTTAGTACATCTGTCTGCCAAGATGAAGTTGGACAAGAGCAGGGAGATACAAAGAACTTTCTCCGAAGGGAGGAATGCCTGGAATGAAATGGAATCGAGCGTAATACCGAGAAACTCGATTGCAGTGCAAGGCCCTTTAGTTTTCTCCTTGGACAGCGGTACGCCAATATCGGCAAAAGATTTAACGATGGTCAACAGACCGAGACGAGGGGGTGAAGATTTGGGTGTAACGACCAAGAAATTGTCCAGGAGATGGAGCATGTATGGAAGTTTGTAGGTGTTGATGAGAATCCAGCACAAAGCTTCAGAAAGGGAATTGAAGATCTTTGGACTGCTCCGGCAACGAAAGGTGAGTCGCACCACGAAACCCGTTCGTGAAACCGTTGATCAAAAACTTAACAAATTCTCTGTCGGGGTGATGTTAGGACTGGATTTGCATGATTTGTTGGGACACAGAACCGTTCAGACCCGGGTCTGCTGCGTAATCCCTGTACCACCCACGGGACCAGGCACAACGCTGGGACGTCACGCTCAACAGCCTCTGAGAGCCATCTCTAACGCTCAAAAGACGCCCGGCAGAACCGAACCCATATCGGTACCATCCAGACCAAAGAGTCAGCTGCGGTGAGTACTTGTTATCGCTGCTGCTGCTGGACCCGTGACCCAGGTCCAGGCTGGTCCAAGAGTTTTATCCAAATGATTGAAGTCGATTCATGCTGTACTTTTATGGTTAAGTTTATGGTTGATTAAATATTTTGTGATAAATGTAACAGACCAACATATCGAGATGATCATAATCTACGTTTTTCTTCACAGTCGTGTTCATTTGACACGGGTGTAAATGTACACCACCTCCTGATTTGGCGTAGCCTTTCGGCGCACCTTACACCAAAGTTGACGTTGATGAATGTCGGGTGGTGCAGCGATTTGGCCGTACTCCACGAATACACCATGGTTTAATTATAGTTCTATGGTATACGCCCACATTTTGGCGTACACGACAGTGATTAACTACAAGCTGCAACTCAGTGATGAGCTGCTGGAGTTTAGTGTAAGTTGATGACAGTCTTTCTTCTCTTTGGGTGATCGACAACTTTAACATGTAAAATGCTTTTGTACAAAAGAATGGATTGCCATGGATTTCTGTAAAGTACATTTTACATTTGAACATATTTGCTTCAGGGGTGCACGGTGGCAGAGTGGCTAGAGCTTCTGGAGTCTGCATGTCCTCCCTGTGTTACCGTGGGTTCTCCGGCTTCCTCCCACCGCCCAAACACACTTGTCCGTGTCTCTGTGTCAGCCCTGTGACGAGTTGGCCACTGTCCAGGGTGTACCCCGCATAAGGCCCAAAGGCCCACCTGCGACCCCGGGAATGGGACTAAGCGGTAGGAAATGTATGAAAATTAATATTTGCTTCATACTTGATAACATAAAATGACTGCAGAAAGTGGGTTAAAAGACTAATGAATGACAATGTGGTCCTCAGCCTATGTAGAAGGGTCCGCCACCTGCTTGCATTTATGTTATTATGCAGTGCTTTGCTTGCTGTTGAAAGGCTCTTGGTTGAAATTTAGTTAAAACCTGATTTGGTCATTGATATTGACATTGATATAATAACCAAGTAATACTATGGCAAGCATCTCGATATTGTTACTTACATCTGGCTTGTCAATGCCAATGTCAGTGATCTCGGCGGCTAGGCAAACCGGGCCGGGTTTATTGGAGACCACAGTGGGGCAGCAGTGGCTCTGATGCAAACTATTGTTATTTATGAGAATATAAAATCCATAAAACAGATTTCGCTTGTCACAGCGGAACAAGAGAAATCAAACTGTTGTTAAATCCAGTTAAGAAAAAAGCAGACTTCATCCTCAAATACAGGAAGCATTTCTGTGTGCAGGTATAGAAATAGTAGTCTATATATCTGTACTTCTGTCAGCATCGCCATGTTTATTTAGATTCGTCCACTTGATTTTTCGCTCAAATCACAATGCAGCGCTGTGATTGGTTCACCACATGGCGGTCAGCTCAAAGCCAACAGCGGGACACCGTCCAGATGGATTCTCAAGAGTTTGAACTCACAAATATCTCAAGAATTCATCTGGCTGGCCAGGTTACGGATCCTACAAGTGGTCACCATTTGATTTGTGTACTCAAAAAGAAAATATATGTTTTTAATTTATTAAACCGGATCAGATCGTTGAAGGGCTTGTTTTAGTCGTAGTTAAGACCTGATTTAGTCCCGGTTTAGTCCTTGTTTAGACCTGGTTTAGTCCTTGTTTAGACCTAGTTTAGTCCTGATTTAGTCCTCATTTAGACCTGCTTTAATCCTTATTTAGTTCTTGTTTAGACCTGCTTCACTTAACCCCAAACAGCCTTAAACTACCCCCGGTGGACACATAAGTGCTTATTTTGTGAGAAAAATCCTTGTTTTGGACAAAATCTGAAAGGACCAAACTCATGATTTTTGGTAAGGGCCCCCCCTTAGGTTTGCCTCAAATTTGAACACATTTTAAAAGTACTGGCTTGAAACAACCCCAAAAAGCCCCAAACCGCCCCTGGTGGAAAAAAATTAAAAAAGCTGAAAACTGGCTTGAAATGCCCCTAAACAACCCCAAACCGCCCCTTGTGGACACATCAGCGCTTATTGTGTGAGAAAAGGCCTTGTTTTGTCCAAAACCTAAAGGGCCAATCTTAAGGTCTTTGGTAAGGGTCACCCCTTACGTTTGCCTCAGATATTACTAAATTTTAAAAATGCTCAAAACTGGCTTTACATAACCCCAAACCACCCCTGGTGGACACATCAGGGCTTATTTTGTGAGAAAATGACTCGTTTTGGCCAAAATCTGAAAAACCTAACTCAAGATTTTTGGTAAGGGTCCCCCCTTACGTTTGCCTCAAATTTTACAAAATTTTAAAAATGCTCAAAACTGGCTTTAAATAACCCCTTATTTTGTGGAAAAAAGCATAGTTTTGGGCTAAATCTGAAAGAACCTAACTCAAGATTACGTTTGCCTTAAATTTGAATTTTTTTTTAAATGCTCAAAACTGGCTTTAAATAACCCCAAACTGCCCCAAACCACCCCCTAGTGGAAACATCAGTGCTTATTTTCTGGAAAAAAGTGTTGTTTTGGCCAAAATCTGAAAGGGCCAAATTAAGACTTTTGGTAAGGGCCCCCCTTACGTTCGCCTCGAATATTACCAAATTTTAAAAATGCTCAAAACTGGCTTTAAATAACCCCAAACTGCCCCAAATTAAATAACCCCAAACTGCCTCAAATTTTAAAAAAATTGAAAAATGCTCAAAATTAGCTTTAAATAACCCCAAACTGCCCCAAACCACCCCCGGTGGACACATCAGTGCTTATTTTGTGAGAAAAAGCCTCGTTTTTGGCCAAAATCTGAAAGGGCCAAATTAAGATTTTTGATAAGGGTCCCCCTTACGTTTGCCTCAAATTTGAAAAAAAAAAAAAAAAAGCTCAAAAATGGCTTCAAATAACCCCAAACTGCCTCAAACCACCCCCGGTTGACACAACAGTGCTTATTTTGTGAGAAAAAGCCTCGTTTTGGCCCAAATCTGAAAGAGCCTCACTCAAGATTTTTGGTAAGGGTCCCTTACGTTTGCCTCAAATTTTACAAAATTTAAAAAATGCTCAAAACTGGCTTTAAATAACCCCAAACTGCCCAAAACCACCCCCGGTGGACACATCAGTGCTTATTTTGTGGAAAGAAAGCGTAGTTTTTGCAAAAATCTGAAAGAGCCAAACTCAAGATTTTTGGTAAGGGTCCCTCCTTACCTCAAATTCTACCAAATTTTAAAAATGCTCAAAACTAGCTTGAAACAACCCCAAACTGCCCCAAACCACCCCCGGTGGAAATAAAAGTGCTTATTTTGTGAGAAAAAGCCTTGTTTTGGCCAAAATCTGAAAAATCCTAACTCAAGATTTTTGGTAAGGGTCCCCCCTTAGGTTTGCGTCAGATATTACCAAAATTTTAAAAATGCTCAAAACTAGCTTTAAATAACCCCAAACTGCCCCAAACCACCCCCAGTGGACACATCAGTGCTTATTTTGGGGGAAAAAGTGTTGTTTTTGCAAAAATCTGAAAGAGCCAAACTCAAGATTTTTTGTAAGGGTCCCCCCTTACGTTTGCCTTAAATTAGATTTTTTTTTTTATGCTGAAAACTGGCTTGAAATGCCCCTAAACAACCCCAAACCACCCCCAGTGGACACATCAGTGCTTATTTTGTGGAAAAAAAGCCTTGTTTTGGCCAAAATCTGAAAGGGCCAAATTAAGATTTTTTGTAAGGGTCCCCCCTTAGGTTTGCCTCAAATTAGATTTTTTTTTTAATGCTGAAAACTGGCTTGAAATGCCCCTAAACAACCCCAAACCACCCCCAGTGGACACATCAGTGCTTATTTTGTGGGGAAAAAAGCCTTGTTTTGGCCAAAATCTGAAAGGGCCAAATTAAGATTTTTATAAGGGTCCCCCCTTACGTTTACCTCAAATTTTTACCAAATTTTAAAAATGCTCAAAACTAGCTTTAAATAACCCCAACTGCCCCAAACCACCCCCGGTGGACACATCAGTGCTTATTTTGTGGGGAAAAAAGCCTTGTTTTGGCCAAAATCTGAAATAACCTAACTCAAGATTTTTGGTAAGGGTCCCCCCTTACGTTTACTTAAATTTGAATAAAAAAGTAAAAAATGCTCAAAAATGGCTTGAAATGACCCCAAACTGCCCCAAACCACCCCCGGTGGACACATCAGTGCTTATTTTATGGAAAAAAGCGTAGTTTTTGCAAAAATCTGAAAGAGCCAAACTCAAGATTTTTGGTAAGGGCTTATGTTTGCCTCAGATATTACCAAATTTTAAAAATGCTCAAAACTGGCTTTAAATAACCCCAAACTGCCCCAAACCACCCCCAGTGGACACATCAGTGCCTTTTTTCATAGGAAAACGCCTCATTTTTGCTAAAATCTGAAAGGGCCAAACTCAAGATTTTTGGTAAGCTTACGTTTGCCTCAAATTTGACAAATTTTTTAAAATGCTCAAAACTGGCTTTAATCCTGATTTAGTCCTTGTTTAGAACTGGTTTAGTCCTTGCTTAGACCTGCTTTAGTCCTGCTTTAGTCCTTGTTTAGACCTGCTTTAGTCCCGCTTTAGTCCTTGTTTAGACCTGCTTCAGTCCTGGTTTAGTCCATAGTTAAAAAGGCCTGCTGTAGAAGTACATACATTTTAGTTCTGTTGACACAGTTGCATCAGATTTCCAACTAACTGATCACAAAACACAAATAATGAAACCAAGCATTTATCTCTGCTGCTGTCTTTTACCTGAAGTGACGCGGTTCACTTCCTGTGCGCGTTCATTCACAGTTTCAGAGCGAAAGAACCGTTAGGTTTGAGGGGAACTCAGAGTGAACCAGAACATCAACGATACACAGATGAGTCAACTCTGATTTTACTGCGCACAAAGACAAGAAAGAAAGTGTGAGACAGTGTGCGGAAACTTTCCATTTTATCCTGTATGTGCAATGACCGTTGTCACTTAGTTTCAGTATGAGCTTGGGATGCAAACTGGTGCATCCTGCAAACAGAAAAAGATAGCTACCTGAGTTTAAACCACACGGGTTCAAAATATTTATCTGGTTTTGACTCATTAAAATGTATTTACAGTAATCGTATCACTCTTATCTCTGTAAATTTTGATTTATTTCAATATCTTTCTGACTGGTTTCAACATATTTTCTTCTTTGTTCATATTTCAAGCCCATTTATCCGTCCATTGAGTCTAATTTCGGGAAATAATGTCTTTTATTTCATTTTATTTTGCATATTATCTAGGTCACAATCAAAGTTTGCTGATCTGGTGTGTGGTGAGAAGGTCATGAACGGAAATACTTTCTGCAAATATCTGACTCATGTGGTTGCGGATGATTTACCATTCGTTTTGAAATCACTGAACTACAAGTTGTCCTGCATGCGCTAAAATCTCTCCTTTGATGAAAAAAGCGAGACGTTGACATTGGCTCGAATCAAAAAGTGTAATGTGTGTCCCAGACAGTCCCGTGGCTGCTTGGCAAACACTGCGGGGTCAGAGGGGCAGAGGGGACTGGTGCACCAAATCTGTATTGAACAAAAAAGGGAAAAACAGATTAGGGACAAGTCTTACAAACCAAACACTGCAATATGTTTCTGTCTTTCTGTTAAATCATCACTTGCTGTATGTGTGTGCAAATGATTTGTTTTGCATGGTTGTCCTGTAAGGTAGTGTTTGCCGGAGACCCAGGAGGTACGTGAGCACTTGGAATGGCTTGTTTATTTATATTTTTGAATGTTTAGTTGTGAGGCTATGCAGAATTTGAATTAACATGTCCTTTTAAACAATATTATATCTTAAAGAAAGTTTTGGGAAAGAAAAAATGGACAGCCACACTTTCTTCTTATTCCTTTTGCTCCTACTTTATTTTGTGTTATCAGTTACAGAGGTCAACAACATAAAACCTGTCATTATATCTCATAAAAGAGGATTTTTGACATCACTAAGTGGTGCTTTTTTGAGGATGGCCGACCATTCGAAAGATGTTTTGAATTGTTAATTGCTATGACAACGATCCTAACTTTTCATCATTCTGAAACCTATGGAGAGTAAACAGATTTATTTGCCTAATACCTTAGTTAAGTTGTACTCGGAGTGTGACACAAAGCCTAGGGGGATCTCCAGACAAAAAAGATAGGGAATCATAATCATTGCTGACATTTTTAGAGGGGGTAATAATTTGTACAAATGAAATGAAAAATCCCAAACAAATGATTGGGTTTGTGAACATAAACACCACAATTTTGCATATTGCAATTTTCAGGGCTACATGTTTGACTGGGAGTCTTCAGTTCATGCAAAGGGGGCTTCAAGACAAAAAGTCATTCTCACTGTTTCATTCTCACATTTCCGTATTGATTACATGTCATTTTAAAGATTTAAATTTTAAAGAAATATATCCAAATATTGACCCTGATCCATTCTATTAATGACTAGACCCTGAACACAAATCTGCATTAAAGCAATATTCATTCATTTATATTAATGGATTGTTGTAACGTCATTTGAAACTGAAACAGTATGTAGTCAAACTTGAGTCAAAGTTTAGGTTTGTGTAGCTGGGACTGAGTAGTAATCATTTTACTCAGGTACCAGTACTTTCGAAAATAGTTTTATGATACCGATACTTTTTTCGGTACTTGTCCTTCATTACTCATATAAACATGATTAGCTACATTCATGAACTCAAAAAAGACCATTTTCTTGAGCTTATTAAAAACAAAAATAATGCCTTAACTCTCATAATACAACAATACCTGGCCCAAGAAAATACAGACCAAACACTGAAATGTAAACTTGTGCATTGTAGTTTTGTCCTTGATGTTGTGCCGGACAGATTATAGACTGTCCCTTTAAAAAGCTGGGCGTGCCTGCTCTCTCTCTTCCCTCTGTCCCGTCATGTATTGTCCCTCTGACCACTGGCCTGTGTGTTCTTTTCTCTTTTGATCCGAGCATGTCTGATGCCTTCCAGCCAATGACCCATGCTGTCTGTTTGGGCAGCGAGCTAAAGCGGCCTTTTGTGTGCCCTCACAAGACATGTCTCCTTGGATGGCGGAGCACAGGGCTCAGAACTAAGCCAAAGTTGAGTCCCATTGAAGAGCTATAGAGAGTGTGGAGCAGGTGCAGTTTGGAGGTGGAGGTGAGAGGGAGCGCTTTTATGCACGGCTGATTTCTGACGGGTTTAACTTCAATTGCAAAGGAACTAATGGGGCCTGGTAAGGATAAGCAGGAGTCTCGTTTTAAGATGAACTTGACTTTCTTTTTAGAGAGAAAATTAAGGGAAAACTTTGGTGAAGTAGCACATTTGAGTTGAGTTGAGCAATAGTTGGATAATACTGTGGTTTTCAAACAATGGTATAGGGAGGACTTATGTTGCAAGTGAATGTCTAGTTTGGGTTTAGTCCTGTGCTTATGAAATAGTCCTAGTTTTGGTTAGGTTCTGATATAGGCCTTGTTTTGACCTTGTGAAGTCCTGATTTAGGGACAGTTTGTACTTAAATGTTTCTTGTTTTATTCCAAATTAAGACTGGATTTAGTCCTTGTCAAAACCTGAATTAGTGCTCTTTCAGGTCCTGCTAAGACCTGGTTTAGTACTAATTTAGTCCCTGTTTAAACTTAGTTCAGATTTAGCAGTAGTTTAGACCTCGTTTATTCCCGATATTGTTTTAGACCTGGTTTAGTCCGGATTTAGTTGTAGTTTAGACTTGGTTTAGATCTGATTTAGTCTTTGGTTAGACCTGGTTTAATTCTGTTTTAGTCCTTGTTTAGACCAGGTTTAATCCTTGTTTTTGACCTGGTTTATTCCTTGTTTAGACCTGGTTTAGACTCCTGTTTTAATCCTTGGTTAGACCTGGTTTTAGACCCCTGTTTTAGTCCATGATTAGACCTGGTTTAGACCTCTGTTTTAGTCCATGGTTAGACCTGGTTTAGACTCATGTTTTAATTCTCGGTTAGACCTGGTTTAGACTCATGTTTTAGTCCATGGTTAGACCTGGTTTAGACTCATGTTTTAATCCTTGGTTAGATCTGGTTTATACTCATGTTTTAATCCTTGGTTAGACCTGGTTTAGACTCCTGTTTTAATCCATGGGTAGACCTGGTTTAAAGTCCTGTTTTAGTTCTTGGTTAGACCTGGTTTAGACTCCTGTTTTAATCCTTGGTTAGACCTGGTTTAGACTCATGTTTTAATCCTTGGTTAGACCTGGTTTAGACTCATGTTTTAATCCTTGGTTAGACCTGGTTTAGACCCCTGTTTTAATCCATGGGTAGACCTGGTTTAAAGTCCTGTTTTAGTCCATGGTTAGACCTGGTTTAGACTCATGTTTTAATCCATGGGTAGACCTGGTTTAAAGTCCTGTTTTAGTCCTTGGTTAGACCTGGTTTAGACTCCTGTTTTAGTCCAATAGTCAGTCCTAGTTTTATCTATATTGAGGGTTTTTTACATTTGCACACACACACCAACTGGGACTAAAACCGGAACTATATCTGGATTACACCAGGACTAGATCAGGACTAAACTAGGCTCATTGCAGGACCAAATCTGGATAAGTGTGAACGCAGCCTATTTAGCCACAGCTCAATTCGGGAATTTAGTACATTCTCTGGAAGCCAACATTTGTGCAAAAATCCTTGGTGCAAATTTTACTTGTTATAATTTTGGGTTCTTTTTCATGTTTTAAATGAAAGTTTACATCTATTTGGGGAAAAGCACTGGGGGATTTTTGTTGAAAATTGCAAGCCTCTTTAACTCTTTTATTTGTGATTCTTTAGAAGAAAAAAGTCAAACAGCGGAGGTAAATAGGTGTGCCGTGCGAAACAGCCGACCCACTCTGACCACAAACCTATCACATGATCTGGATTTCCTGTGACACTTTTTCACCCACGGGCTGCAGAGCAAGGGCTGAGCCACACACACAGTCACTCACACAGCAGCAGGGTAGGATGGTGCACTGACGGACACCGGAGCAGGCAGTACAACATGAATTTCAATGTGTTTGGTCGCTACGGCAGCCAGGAGGACTGCAACCAGGAGCAGGTCAGCGCGTCCAAGAAGAAGGGCCTGCTGTGGTACCGGCGCTCTCTGAAGGGCAGCCGGGACAGGCAGAGGCAGAACACCGCGACTTTACCCAGAGTCTGCAAGGTAAGACACAGAGATGAACGTGCAGCAATTGTATACAGTGATTTAAGTGCGGAATACAGTTAGCTTCTTGGTAAATTTACTCCACTAGACTAAGCCACATGCACGTAACGATTGCAAGTTCTTGTTTTGCATGACAACTTTGTTCTAAAATAGCTTATGACTGCAAACAGGCAATGAATTTAGTGAGTAAAAATGATGTTGTACATTAAAAATAGTAATAGTAGTAAATGTGTGCATGTACTGTAATGTTATCCAAGGAAAAAAATACCACAGTATGGCATTAAACTTATATGGATACAAGCAACTGACCAGGTTACATGTGGGGAGGAGTTTTATAGGTGTTTTATAGCAAAAACAAGAAGAAAAGTATATGAATATATGCAAGTTTAATGCCATACTGCGAAACATTCCATGCAAAGCAATAAAGTCTCCACGGAGACCAGCAGTTGACGGATGACTAACCCTAGCTGGAAAGTTGCATAGTGTACATTTAAAAGATAATAGAATTGGAAATCTTACAAAAAAAAAGTGTATTTTATCTTTTGATTGGTCCAAAATGCTTGCTCATTTTAGTCCTGACTTGGACTTGTTGTCCATGTTTAGTCCTGATTTAATCCAGGTTTAGTTAGTCGGTGTTTAGTCGGTGTTTAATTTTGATGTGGTGAATGTAACTGTTAGTGAGTAATATTGATCCTAATTTGGGTTTGTTAACTTATAACAGTGAATGCAACTGTGCATGCATGCATTGTTAATATATTGTTTGCTTACATGCAATAAAAAATGAAAAAAATCTAATTTAGATTCTCTAGGTGTTTCAGAATTGTGAAAGAAATCAAAACAGTTGGTCAACAATTAAAAACAAAAAATCTTATATTTTGAATGGAAAAAGTCCTCAAAAAGTTGCATATAACAGGAAGCTGAAACCCATGCATATTAAACCATCCAACTGCCTTGACCCACTTGTTGAGAATCACTATGACTATGCAAAGTATAAAACCATACAGAAAACACATGCATACTGCTGCAAAAAGCAATTCGACAAAGGTCTCCTACAGTTTTCTGGACTGTTATTTGAATACAATGCATGGAAGTAGTACTTACATGTTATAGGAAGTAAGAGTTCAGTGATTTAATGCCAGTTGTGCGACCGCAACGCAACCGTGTAAGCCTTCCAACTATTTTAATCTGCTGTACGTTATATAATAATAATGATAAGCTGCATTAGGATCAGCAGGTCTTATACTGTGTTTAAATGCACTAACTGTATTATGTATTCGCAGCCCAAGCAGCCCACATCACTGGTGGATTACTCTGACCCACAAAGGTAAATCAGTCGCAATTTGTGCAAGATTAGCCCAATCACATCACCAAAGTGTGCCTTTAGTTTCATTTATATATTTTTCTACTCTCTACAGGACCACAATTGTGCTTGAAAAACATGACAATGAATCTTACGGGTTTGAAATTCAGGTAAGCACGTTGGCGTTATGCAAAAGGTAGTATTTATTTACATCAGTCCCAACAGTACTTTAGACTGCACTGTTAGATCATGCTATAGTAACAGGTTTAGTCATAGTAGTAGTAGTAATAGTAACAGTTTCAAATAGTTGTATTAGTGTAAAACATGTAAAAGTACTAGCAAATATACCAGCAAAGAAGCCAAAATAAAGCACAACACGCTGCTAAGTGTGGTTGTAGCGACAAAGGTACTTTTTTATAGTAGTGATGTTTTAAATTATTGCTGTATTACTATGAGAGGTAGTAGTAATAGTAGTGATAGTAGCAATCGTGTGTAGATGTGTAAAGGTGGCCTTGGTTTAAATAGTCATTTTAAAGAGGACACTGACAGCTTTGAAATGTCAGAGCTTTGTGTTTCCTCATCATTAGTTTGTTCAAAGTTTTATTTTGATTGATTCCTGCATGTTCGAGTAATCCTGTATTGTCCTGCAACTGAGACACGAGTGCTCAGAAAAGTCCTGTTTTCACCTACCCCCTATGCCCGCCCACATCCTTGTATTCCTTGGAGTCTTAAATGTTGAAATAATCACATGTGGAGTTCTAAAATATGATGCCACATTTTAACAAATGTACAAGAAAATCCGCTGCTTGTTAAAGTGAAATCAGTTCTGTAGTTTTGAACAGGAAGTCAATGGCCCAGTTTCTGTCACTGAGTTGTTTTAAGTCAATATTGTGGTGACAGTGAACAAAATGTAAAATCTAATTTAGTTATAGTTCAATATAAAGTACCAGGGGAAAAAAAGCATAATATGTCTCCCTTTAGTAGTGGAAGTAGGTTCTGCAACAATTAATTGACCACTCATAACTTGTCCTGGTTTGATATATATGATGATATGATATAATAATCATTATCTGGTTATCTATACAGACTCTAAAACATATACAATTTCTCATTTTCCTCAAAACTACACTTTATTTGCAAAAAAAATCTATACCTAGAAGCCTTTAGTACCATATTTGAAACTTTATATGATTAAAATGTACTTTTAAAAAGTCTCAAAGTACATTAGGAATAACTGTTTGACTATAACCACTAAAGTCTTGTGGAAGTAACAAACCATGCAGTCAAAGTCAAAGCAGCAGTAGTCGGAGTATCAGCAATCTTAAAGGAGACATATTATGCAGGTTTTGAGCTATAACATGCAAAGTACATTTACATTTTGTTTATTGAAACCAGCGACGTTGACCTAAAACGGCTTAGTAATAGAAACAGGTGGGTCAACTGACTTCCTGAACTGATAAGCCCCGCCTCTTCATAGCAACAGTTCACCGTAACAAGCAGTCAATTGTCATTTACACGGTTTTATTTTTGAAAAGTGGCTACGTGACATTTCTGAACCCCACACGTGTCGCTCGTAATCTTCCATTTTCAAATAATTGGAACTATGTACAATAATGTGGGTGGGGATAGGGGGTAGGTGAAAGCAGGATTTTTTTTAGCACTTAAGCCTCAGTTGCAGGATAATTCAAGATTACTCAAACAAACTAAATACAACTATGACTAAACTAATGATGAAGAAACAGTTTTATAACAAAATTAAAAGCTCATTGAGGTTGATTTTGCACAATACAGTATGTCCCCTTTAATGATAAAAGTATTGCAAGTGGAACAATAGTCAAAGTACTTCATTTGCGGTGGATCATCAGTCTGCAAATACAAAAAACAACAAAAAACAAACTTTACCGTTCCAAAAATGACTCTTGCATGGTATCTACGTAGTTATAAGGTTAAGGTACACTTGACTGTCTCTGTACTTATACATATCTGATCTCCTGCAGACATACAGACTCCCACTGAACAGCACGGCGGTGGAGACGTGTACTTTGGTGTACTCGGTGCAGGAGGACAGTGTTGCCGAGAGTGCAGGGCTGACCGCAGGTGAACCTCACGCATCCTCTGTACCATCTGACCTTTCAGTGTTTATATTCCACCACCGCCCACACGCTCACCAACTTCTACTTCTTCAATTTGTTTAGGAGATATTATCATTACTGTCAACGGCGTCAGCACAGAAGGATCATCACCTCAACACATTTTGGACCTAATAAGAGAGTCCACTAATAGTCTCAAGTAAGTATAACGTGCCCCTTTAATTATGATTATTGCTTAATTAAGGTTATATTTGACAAGAGACTAACTTCAGTAGCACAAGAAGTGGAAAGTTTAATACACAAATGTTCACCATAAAACTTAAAAACTCAGAATGCACTGAAAAAAGTGAACATAGCCTTGCTTAAAATGACCTGATAATAGAACATGAATCTTAGTTCGAGTCATTTTGCTCTGGAAATGTGGAATATTCTGATTTCGAAACATTTCTGACAAGATTTTTTAAAAATTGTCCATGAGGTCAGTAAAAAAAAAAAGTCTCACCCCTGTTAGTGAATACTTTTGGGTTGAAATAAGAAGAAATATATTGAAACTATAAATCCATCATCCATCACAAAGTCTCCAAAGTGCTGCACAAGTCAGACAGAAACAGCTTTAAATTAAACAAGTAAAAAAAAAGAAAATGTCAAGTAAAAAAAACAAATAAAAGTAAAAAAAAAAAAAAAGTTTAAAAAAGAACCTGTCCATCAGGTAAATACACTCATCAATAACAAAGACGAATATCCGAAATGCAAATATTTATTTTTCTTGCAGTTTCTTGTTGTAAAGTGAATAACTTCATGTAAGCATAAAAGTAGGTGTCTGAAAACTACTCAAAGAAGTACAGTATTTCAAAAGGCTGCACTTCACATTGACCTATATGTCCCTTTTTATGTCCCACATTTCAAACTAACTCTGGACCAAACCCTTTTTAGATCAGCACCTGAATGCTGAAGTCGATAATAACCTACTTACTGCTATTTCAGCTACTAAAACAAGAGTAACAATTACCACTTCCCCTCAGCAGGTCTAGACCGAACTGACTGAGAGTGCACGTGAGCCTTAAAGAGCTGCAAATACCACGTTCCCATTGGGTTTCATCATTTTGCGCAACTTTTTTTTTTAATGAAGTTGCAATGCGGCCATGTTGCACCTTTATAGAACCAGGTCCACTTCACAACTGCAAAAGAACCTCCAACAAAATGAGTGCACAAAGAGTTAGTTCTACTGCCATTACATTTGCAAGTTCTAAGATAAACGATGAATAAAGATATGTCTCGGTAAAAAAAAATAAGCAAAACTGCCAAAATGATTCTAATACATTCTGTTGTATTTTTGTCTTTTCAGAATTGAAACTGTAAGTGGAAATGTGGTGAAGCAGGTCGAGCTGGAGAAGAAGCGGAACCAGCTAAAGGTATTCTATTTTTCCACACAGAAGGGTCTCCATATAGCTCTATATAACATAATGATAAGGTCAAAGTTACTGGAATATGATTAACACTTTTTTTTTCTTTTGAACAGCAATCTCTCCGTGAGAAATTATTGGAGCTGCAAGCGTTAACTTTACAAGAAGAGCGTCTTCAGAGAGGTGAGACTTGGCCCAGCTGTCAGACCACAACGCTTCCTTTCTCACCCGTCTTCAGAGCTGCTCACCGCATCGATTCGGTTCTGCAGAGCTCACCAAGAGTTTCCCTAACTTCATACACGCTCTGATTATTTCTGAAGAACGCGACACAATCTCAGAAACGCAAATCAAGCAGAACAAAAAGTGTAACTGTAAAAGCCGCAATGTAAAACACAGGACAGGTACAGTTATGGAGCAGAGTCAAAAGCCCGTTTCAGTGCAACGGAACTGAATTTGAATTTGTTAGATACATTTTCAAGCCTTCTCTGAGTCAAGTAAGTTAACACCTTGTTCAGACTGGACGTTAACATCTGATTTAGTAATGATAGACTGCAAAAATTCAATATCTACATTGCTTAAAATGACTTTAATTAAGAATATTAATCTTATTTTGAGTAATTTTGACCAGAAGAGATTTAATTGCTTATTTGACGTAGACAATTTCACTGGTTTCAAGATATTTCTGACTGGTTATAAGATAATTTAGCTTGATATAAGAAAATTGATTTGCCAATGAGGTAAGTAAAAAATTCTCACCTCACTGGCAAACAATATGGCTTGAAATAAGAAGAAATGACCTGAAACAAGTCAAAAGTCCATGAAGAAAAGGCATCTCGACTATTCAAAGTTGTTGCAATTAAGATGAATATCCTGAATTCAAATCATTTAAACTTATCTAGAATTTTTTGCTGTGTAGGGCAAAACATTAAATCTCTGACCAAAATGAGAAAGTCTAAATCATATCTGAAGAAGCGGTGCAATAAACACAAACGTTTATGTTGCGAATATAAAACTTTTGTCTCTAGACTTGCTCTCAGTGGGAAGAGGAACCAAATCTTCGAGAGAGACAATTACTTCAATGAAATAGTACTCAAATTGGAGTAAAAGTATGCCGCTATTAAAGGACTCTGAAAAGTACATAAAAAAAAAAAAAAAGTACTCAAACAAATTAAACGGAGTACACCCCGCCTCTTGTCACGACACATATTTTTGATTAGAAATTAGAATTTTGTGAGACGATCCACTAAAATATTACCAAATAATACAAAAAAGTAGTATATGATGTAGTAAATATTGTCAGATTCTTTATATCTTGGTAATGGTGATTGTTTTGCTTTATTTTCTGGATCAGACGTTTGCTTAGGGCTCTCCAAAATGACAAATTATTAATTAAATCCAATGTAAATTAAATTAAATCCACGTGTGACTCCATTAACTCAAACTGGAAAGAGAAACCTGGCAGTATGTCAAGTACCACTAGTGTTCCCTAGAACGCCGGCTGAAATCAAGGTGTTTGATGACGGCTCGTCCAACACCTTTGCTCATTTACTTCGAAATTAGTCTTACAAAATCACTGAAGTAGAAGCTAAATTCTCCTCCAGCTTTTAATTGAAGTAGCATTTTAGTGCTCTGATCAAAAATTTGAGATGGGTTGTAGTGATTGAAATATAAAAAAAAAAAACTTTCAGAATAAATCGAATAAATTAAAGGAGACATACGATAAAAATCAACTTTAATTTACATTTAACCTTGTTACAGTGGTGTTTCTTCATAATTAGTTTTCTCAAATTTGTAATGTGATTGATTCCTGCATGTTTGAGTAATCCTGTGTTGTCCCACAAATGAGGCTTGCGTGCTCGGGAAAGTCCTGTTTTCCCTTACCCCCTGTCCCCACCCACTTTCCTGCACTTAGTCGCGATAATTGGGGAAAGAGCTCTACAGTGTCACCCGTGGCCTTTGTAAAAAACTAAAAACATGTAACTGACAATCCGCTTCTTGTTACGGTGAAATCTCATCATGAAGAGGCAGGGCTTATCATTTCTGCAGTTTTGAACAGGAAGTGACTGAACCCCTTTCTATCACTGAGCCGTTTTAGATCAATATTGCGGTTTACAGTGAACAAAATAAAAAATGATGATCCACTTATGGTACAGTTCAATACTAAGTTAAAAAAAAAGTCTAATACAGGCATGTCCAAACTCTGGCCCGGGGGCCAAATACGGCCCTCAGACCAATTTTTCTTGGCCCTTAGGCTTCCTGCTGAACTGGCCCACATTGTCCTGATAAGTACTTTTTACAGCACATTTCAGATTTTGTACAATTCCAACCTAAATAACTAACATTTTGGTGCAATACAGACCTGATATTAAGGCACTAAGACTGAATGTAGATGTGGTGGCGCTTAAAACATCAGATAAACGCAGCTTTTTTTAACGTTTCGCGATTGATTTGTGGCCCTCCGCTTGGTCTATATTTTAATATGTGGCCCTCGATGGAAAAAGTTTGGACACCCCTGGTCTAATATGTCTCCTTTAACTTTTTGGCTAACATTTTTCCTCCTTTGATTAGTGAAATTTTGGCCACTTTTCCCCCACCTTCTAACTAGTTTTTCTTCATTCCTTCAGGTAAAGCCTCTGACAGCGGTCTCCACCCTTCAGTCGACTCTGACGTGAGTCCCCCTACTGGCCGACAGGGGCGCCGTTTCTCCAGCGGCAGCAGCTACAGGAGCGCCATGACCGAGGACAGCGACCAGGCCAGCGTTTTCGGGGACGTCTACTCCCCCAGTCCCCTCAGCGCGGCCATCACCGACGACAACTGCTTCTTCTCTAAAGACTTCTCCCTCCAAACCCAAAGACTCCGCTCCGGCCACGCCCTCAGCAGCAGCTCCAGCCTGGCCGGGAGCAGCAGTTCCCTGTCTCCGGCTTGGGACGAGGCGAAGGTTTCGTCCATATTCGGGACTTTGCCGAGGAAGAGCAGGCGAGGCACCGTTCGTAAGCACATCCTCAAGCTGCTTCCCGGACTTCAGAGCTCTGTGGAGGAGGAGGACACAGGAATTCACGCTTCATTATAGAAAATACACTAAGCATATTTGAACTGAACTGGAAATGCTCCAACACGTTCAAGTGAATGTCAAAAATTGCATGCGGTACTGTGCAAAGATGTGCAAAAATCCAAAAATGCTGTTCATAAATGCAGAGTTTTATTTTATAGTTTTGAAAATGTTTAAATTAAGGAAGATTAATTTAAGATTTAGGTTAAAACACATTTAGCTATATATCAGAATCACTGGGTACATTTACATTATAGTTATCTGACATTTACAAAGTCAGATAACTATAGTCAGATAACCCAGTAGTTACATCTGATTTTTGGTGCTAACTTTACATGCTCAAGGGAAATCTGATCATCAAAAAAAAAACACGTCACTATCAGAGGATTCCAAGAGTAAATGTTGAAGTTTTGGAAGACAAAGTACTGTGAATTCTACAGTAAGTCTTTCAATCTTTAACATCATCTTTCATTTTTGTCAGTTTTCCTTGTCAACTCCTGCACAGATGTGAACGATTACAAGAGAATCAGATGTAACTGTTAACATTTCAATAATCTGATAACTCCAGAAATCAGACAACGATCAGATTTAGGAGTGCATGTAAACGTAGTCATCGCTTCGACTAAACAATTGAAGTGTTTTAGGAGTTTTTTTTTCACTATTAATCAACGTAAAGATTATTTAGCTAAGAAGAAATGCCTGAAAAACCAAATCTAAGACAATCTGTGTACTGTGACGTTAATATTGCAAGACAAGACAAGTGCCTTTAGGATATCAAAACTCTCTGAATGCATTTAGTTTTTCCTTTTTTGTAAATTTTGTACATGGACACGCCTTTCTTAAAAGACTTCTTTGCACACAGCTGTACGGGGTGGTGGCACAAAAAGCATTACTCGTCGCAGTGAATCTAACGTTCACTCAAGTCATTCATCAGTCAGTTGAATGTATGTAGCATAGTTTTAAGAGCACTCGCGGTAACAGGATGTCACTTGGGTCCACACGCTCAGGTGCGCAAAACCAGAAATGCAAAAGATCGCTGCTCGGCTAAAAACAGGATGTGGGCATGAGTTAGTAGTTTCTATACTGATCATTTTACAGGGCACGTGTAAGGCAGCGTCACTATGTAGATAGACAGAATGATTTGTAAGTTGTCGATGGCAATAATAAAGAATGTGTCTTGAAGTCGGCGTTTGTGTTCTTCTGTTCACCAAAAGTAGCCGCTTCGCATAAAACCGAGAGGCTTTTCACAGACGAGCGAGCTACAGTAAACGGGCGTCGCTGTGACACTGCGGGTGATGAAATAGCTACAGTATATATAATAGGTGACATCTTTGGCAACCACAGAAAAGGAAGCGCTAATGAGTTCTGCCAGTTCAAGTCACTCAGGGCGGTCAGAGCAGATGTTTTTTCACGAACGACAACGGGCAGAAACGATACTGAACTGTTCCGAATTTCTGTCTGACCCAAATTCTTCCTTTTATTCTTGTTTAAGCCAAGATTTTCTTTTCTTTTTTTTACTACCAACACATGGACTAAACCAAGGCGTTTAAAATACAAATTGGACTATTCTACAAAGCATTTAGGATCAATTTACGCCTGTGCTCATTGAATATCTATAGTACAAATCCATTTGCAGGAAAAATACAAGGCAAATCATTTACCAGAATTACGACGTAAATCATTCGTAACAAGTTTGACTGGGCAACTACAGGTTTTTGCATAAACGAATCAATAAGAATAAATATTTAGTAGCGCACCTTGGTGGCCGAGTGGATGGCACACATGGCAGGCTCGATGTGCGGCCGACAAAAAAGTTGTACATTTGATTCCAGCGCTGGCAGTTTACTGAATGTCCTACCCCCTCTCAATCCTATTTCACACTGCACTCTGTCCTATCTAATTAAGCCTGAATATAAACAAATTAAAAATCCTAAAAAGAAAAAGCTAAGATATTGTAAATGGAGAAAATTTTCCCTCACAAAAGACAATTTTCTTTTTCTTCCCTTCACATTTTAAACACAAAACACACAGAACACAACCCAGAGAGACAGAGCAAAAGAAAAGAAAGAAAAAAACCCCACAATAAACACAAAACAACACAATCACTGCACAATTGGTCATATGTACAAGTCCCACATGGTCCAAAGTCTGCCAAAAAGGTCCATTTTCAAGTCCAAATGTTATTGTTTTCCCCATTCCAGCCCTTGATTGTGCAGTTTGTCAGTCATTTCCTTGTGATGGCTTTCTTCCAGCCTGAAGTGTGTCCCATGGCCCAAATACACAGTTCTGATATCGAGTAGGTTATATACTGTACTCAGGGCTCGTACACCTTCTGAAAGATAAAATTCAAGCACTTTTCAAGCACTTCCAAAGTTGACTCGCAGGTTTTTTCCAGTACCTTTATACTTTATATCTTAACTCGGCCCCAAAGCGCAGCCATATTTTCTGCATTCAGGACAAACTTGCAAATATATATTTTTAACTGTAGTTTTTGAACTCAACAAAATGATGTAATATGTTTCTCTCCCAATGTGAACTTTGAAAATGTGATCAAAAGTATCACAAGGCTTGTGAAGTGTGCTTGTTGGACATTTTGGGCAAATCAGAAGTATTTTTTTGTATTTTAGGTCATTTTTGAAAGTGGAAGAAACTGAAGCACACAAGTGGAAGCACACAACTCAACAATATGGATAGTTGTTATACGCAATTTTAGAAAAGTTAAAAACAACAAACTGAAGACTATTATTGCTCTTTACTGTTAAAATGAGTAGGATACATATTGGCAAGTTTAAGCTTCAAGCATTTTCAAGCACTTTCCCAACTTTGAAAACAATGTAGTAAAATCAAAGCATTTTCAAGGATTTCAAGCGCCCATACAAACCTTGTATATTAGTCAATATTAATCAAATCAAATCAATTTATTTTTATAATGCCCAAAATCACAACAACAGTTGCCTCGATGGGCCAGCAGTTCAGATAACTGTCCCAGAATGCCCCTGTCCTTTGACCCTCCTTCGCGGCGAGGAAAAACTACAAAAAACCCCATGAGAAAAAGTAGAAACCTCGGGGAGAACCACAGTGAAGGAGAGATCCTACTCCCACGGACGGACAGGCTGCAGCTGAACTAGGACTGACATCCACTTGGACTGTGGAGCCAGAACCACTCAAGAGGGAGTTCGTCCAGGCAGACGAGGTGTGGCTAATCCAGGGTTGAGGGAGTTCCTCCAGGCGGGTGGCGCATAGATCATCCAGTGTAGAGATCGAGCCTCCAGACAGATGGGGGTGAGGGGGTCGTCACTGGAGCAGCTGCTGCAGTGTCTGAAACAGTCTCCACTCCCCGGGGGAAGTGGAGAGAAAGAGAAACATGTGAACAGCAATGAACAGACTACTGTTGAAGTAATATTAAATATTGTTGATAGGTAAAGTAGGAAGAACCAGAGGATAGTGTTCAAGCTGCCATTAGACTGCTATTAGACTGTAGTGCTTTGTTAATCACAAAAGCCAATTTTCAATGATGTTGCAAACAGCCCCTTTTCTAAGCATGGGTGCTTGGTCTTGTAAACACTCCCAGATAACTGCAGAAGTCTGGGTGCAGTTGCTGTGAATGACGACCGAATATGAATCAGCACAACCAGAAAATAGACTTTCACTCATAGTGTACCCATAGTGTATTTAGAAATGCAGGTTTTTATAATTATTTATAAAATACATTTTATATATATATATATATATATATATATATATATATATATATATATATATATATATATATATATATATATATATATATATATATATAATTTGCATGGAAACAGCAATTAAAAATAATGAAAATATGTAGCCTCAAAGTCAGTCTTTCTTTGTTTACGTGACATGAAAAAGAAAGAGTAAACCTACCTCTGCACAGTTGGTTTACCACAAATTCCATTGCTATCACTTGCAGGGCATGAATTTAAGTCATCTCATGCATACAATATTGTAGAATTAACCCTTTTGTACATACACGTGTCATTGTCTTATTCTGCATTTGTTTATATGTGCGTTTACAGACGGACACTTCTAGTTGTGTGGAATATTGAACATGCACGGTCCCCTGCTGAGGACGTCTTCTGATGAAACAAACCACCTGTTAATGTGAAGGGCTGTTTTCATTAAAGGAGGAACAAAAGATCCTAAATAGATGCCTGGTGTTCCTCAAACTGTGGTACAATGTACCACCAGGGCCCTCTGCAATTTTAGCATTTGTTTTGTTTAGAGACAAATCTATTCATGTTTTTGTCTTAGATTACGTTAATCATATAAATTTAGAACTACACTGCAGTGATTTAGTCTCATTTTTGGCCATGCACAGCCTTAATAGAGATGAAAGAAATTCAGGTTTAGATGGGGCGGTACTCAAAAAGCAAAATTGGTGCAAAAATTTTGAGAAGCAGATATTTTTAACAACAGTCAATTTAGAGTGGAGTTGTTTGTGCTTCTGTTAATCAAGCAGGGCCTGGTACCCTGGTTCAGGCTAGAGTGATATGTGTGGCACTCTGAAGAGAGCTCTACAAGAGTATAGATTAATGATTCATTTTGCAAATATTGGCTGGCCAGGTCCTTATGCCTGGATGAGAGACTGGAAATTGACTAGACATGGCCTCTGTCATGAGGGAGTCTTGTCCTGGGCCAGACATCTTACTTACATAAGGATCAAGGGAGTGACTGGTGGTGGTTGATAACGCAGATTGGAAACATCACTTCTGTTGGTCTATGCCAGGAAACGTGACAGACAGGAGTAGCATGCATAAAAATGAATGTCCAGGGAAGATCTAACTTTCAACCTCAAACATACGTTTAAAATCAACTGTTGTTTAGGTTTGCACCTTATACTTGACATAACAGGCCTGAGTGGTTAAGTAAACCATAGGGAATGTTAATCCGTGCTCCTGTGGTACAGAAAGATTACAGAAGCGCTGCATTCATTCCATATGCAGATGTAAGGGCCACAAAGGGGCTTTGTCGACGCCACAACAAAACCCTTGTACTTCACTTCGGACTGAAAACATTGAACAGAAGACTGCGCAGCCTTGGACAGATTATTTTATGCAATGTAGGGAATTATAGGACTTTGAGAATTTGGAAGAATTTTGCAAAATGGCAGACTTTTTACCCATTTTTGGAGCAGAAGATGCCATGGCCAGTCAAATTTTGGAGATAATCGGAGGCATCACACCGAAAGCACTGCAAACACTGGAAGAGACCTGCAACGAGACAGACGCGTGGTCAATGGAGGAGGGAGACGACTCTGTGTTCTACAGCGATGAAGAAGACACACCTCAGTCTCAGGTGGCCATTTTGGAGACAAGGAGACGGGTCAACAGTGAAGCTGACGAGACACAGCTGCAGGAGGATGAACGGGAGGAGAGAAGTACTGAAAGTGTACACTGTATTGCACAGGAGACAGAGAGCATGGACACTGGGCACGTCACTGAACATGCAAACACAAGCGCTGCAATTTCTGAGGTATTAGAGAGCACACATGATGAAGACAGCCAGTCGATAAATGCAGACTCAACAGCGCAGTCTTCAAGCAACGGTAAGGAGTTGGGAATTTTCAGTAAAACCTGAATTTAGTGTGAATACATAGTTAAAATGCAGACTTTGATATATTTCATGGTAAAGTCCAGTGCAATCAATAAAGAAAAGTGGCTCTTGCCCCTCCATCTGAAGTTAAGACATCACAACACTGTAACTTGAACGGAACCAATACTAATACTGGTATTATTTTATTTTTGACACTGCCATTGCACAGAGAGAGCAGAGGCAACGTGATAGTAGGTTAACAGTGTGCGGAAAATGGCCCATAACATTTAAAATACAGTTTAAAAACATACAAACAAGCGCCAATCTACCACTCACCAGCAGAGGGAGCACCCAATCAGCAATCCGAATCCAAATTTAAATAGTTATAATTTACATAATTCCTAAAGACACCAGATCACTAAAATCCAGTAAGGATATCGGGATTAGGTCAGTAAAAATTGTGTTCACATTCTAGAATTCGATAATGTCATACTTTCAGATGATGGGCGAAGAATTGTGTAACTCTATGGGAGATTTACTGTTTTTGAAAGAAATGTTCGAAATAAAAATCCACAAACGTTAAACCTTTAAACCGATCATTTCACTGTTGTTTATTTATGCTAACAGTTAATGCGTTTAACTTTGAGATACTGATCATAAACCAGGTCAACAAATCTATTTTAAACTATAAGGATTCTAGAATATTGCGATGTCACGTGAACGCACCCAATTAGAGCGAAATAATCGTAATCTCATTATTATTCTTTTTTTTTTTTCATATATCATTGTCTGGATAATCTTGTTTAGGAGTGATTTGTGATTAATTTTAATTTTAGAACCCAAAATAAATACATTGCTGATAAGAAACAACAAAATTCATGATTAAATTGAAAAAAAAAAAAAAAAACATGTTTAATTGTATTGTGCAGACAATTCATTATGTCTGGGGTTATTTGTTTAAGTTCTATATTTTGACAGGGTTACACATTTTATAAAAGCAGATGACAGCTGTTTTACTGTATTAATCTAACTGCCTGTGTCAGTATGGCACTTTATATTTCTTCTCTTTTCGTCCACAGATCTTACAGACTTTTCCTCAGACCCAGTGGCTTCACACCTTCAGTCTGGCACTTACCATCCTTCACTCGAGGTGTATCGGAAGCCTGAGGAGAAAAGCCAGAGCCGCCTCCAGCACGTCTCCCAGGACTCCAGCCAGGGCCAGTCCATCCCGGCGCTGAGCAAGAAGAAGTCCAGCCACCCCAAGTCCTTCAACCACCTCACCTCCTCCAAGTACAGCAGCATGTCCTACCGCAAGATCCGCCACGGCAACACCAGAAAGAAGATCGAGGAGTTCGAGTACATGATCATGCACTTGTAACAATACCACGATGTTGGGTGATCGAGATAACACAAATATAACACACGATCATTACAAAACCGACGTATCGTTCAATAAATAATCGCTCAAACTACTTTTTGGGGGGCTCAGTGTTTATCATGTGTCATTTTTTTGCACTAGTGGGACATTTTTGTGGTTTATGTAGAGCTATAAGATCTGAGCTTTAAAGAGTTGAAAAAGTAACTTCTATGACTAAAGTGGGGTTTTTTGGCTTTGTATTTGTTGAAGTTAATGTTTTTCAAAAATATCACACATTCTGAAAAGTGTTTACTGGGATTTAAGTTATTGCGCCTGGCATAAAGTAGTTTCAATATCATCATTTATTGTGATATTTTGATCTAGCAATATATTGAACTTCAAAATGTGTTATCAGGACAGGACTATGTAAAAGCAATTCTGGCTTTGTACTCTCCTTTATCAATGTGCAGTAGAGATCCTGGTATCCAGGAAACATTGCTGGATCATGGTTCAGCTGATAAATAGTTGTAATAGGACTATTGACCAGTGTTGGGTGTACTTTACACTTTTACTTTTTTACTTTTACTTAGTTACTGTAATTAAATTACAATTTTCATACTTTAGTAGTACACATTACATTGAAAATACTTGTAATTAAATTACAGTTACTAACAAAATACTAATTTAGTTACTTTCAACACCAACAATGTTTAGGAAGATAATGCAACCTTCTTCTGCAGGAAACAGCCTGAAGAAGGAACATGTTCTGTTCTGAACTGTTCTCAAAGTCGGAAAAACCCATCGGCAGAACTTCTACTGCCAGAGTCAGATCAGCAGCTCATAGCAGCGTGTTATACATTTTCATCCACTTCTTTGTTGTTTTCCTCTGCTGAATAAATAATTAATAAAATGTAAAACCACATATTTTATTAATTAATTAATATTACTTAATACATCTTATTAATATTACAAATAAAGTAATTCCTAAGTAATGTAACCAATAACATTTTTAAAAAGTAATGAGTAATCTGTAACTAATTACTTTTTCAAAGTAACTTACCCAACTCTGTTATTGACAAGCTGATGTTGGTACAGAACGTCTCATACAGTTACAGTTAGTGTGTTTTCCGGTATTTACTTGAAGAATAAATAATGGTTACATAACATAGTTGGATCAATTTGATTAAAAGTTAATTTTGTTTTAAGGGAATAAATGCTATTTTCAGTCCCTATTGTATGGAACATGGCATCGATATTTAAATCCTATGTATCAACAGCATCGGAACGGAAAAAGCTGGATCGATGCCTCCCTAGCACAAAGTGGACCATGATAATATCAATATTTACTACTTAATACTGAGTTGTACCTTATTTAGTAACAGTACATTGTGATTTTTACCTGTAACAAAGAAAATTTAGGACCATAAACATGAACAGCTCATATCACTGTTGTACTTATGACAAAGATAATATAATAAACTTAAGTCATTTCAGTGTTATATTTTCTTTATATATAGAAAGATCTTCGGTTTAATTAACAAAGGCTTGTTAGGTAAGTTTCATTAAATAGAAACCCTGATTGTTTAGAGTTTTGAACAATACTTCCCCCTAGTGACAAAAAGCAAAACTGACAATTTGCACATCTAACAATACAAACGATTAGATCTAAATTAAATCTAAACTACCTTTTCACTACGTTACATACTGCAGAGGTTTCATACATTATATTTGCTATTGCTTTTTAACCTTTGATATTTGAAATTACAGTCAGTCCTTGTTAAATAAAACATAATTAAAATGTTAAAATCAAAGTGCCATGAAACTCAAAAGATACCAAAAAGTGGCGTTGAAAATCACTTGTGTGTTTGATTCATAATTAATAGGCACTTTTATCCGTACCCAAGGCAACCCTGAATTATCCATAAAGAAATCAAATACATTATACATTTAACAAAATTTCACATCGGGGAAAAAAAAGCATGTAACACAAATATATACATACAGAGACAAAATGTATACAGACATAGCAAAACTTAAATCCAGCAACAATTTACATATCAATTGTAGATAAGGCTCTTTGGCAAAAAAATGATATGTTGTACCCGAACAGTCTTTTAAGGACATACACAGATTTTTTTTTTTTTTTCACCTTAGGCACAAGGGTTGGAAAAAAATACAAAAATAAAACCATTGCACATCCCCATTCACACAAACAGCCCCCAGAAAAGTCTACCACAGAAGCAATTGCAAGTTACGCTGAAGCTCTAGGGCCAGAGTTGTGCCGTCGTTTCATTCCAGTTTGATCATGGCGCGAAGTAATGCGTGAATTCCCATTTTTGAAGAGCGTTAGTTTGGTCGCACGATCGGAGTAGAATGCCGTCTCCCTTGGGCTTGGCCTCCAGACACGTGCGACCGCCGACGTAGTCCGTTATGAAGTGATCGCCCTTCGCAAACACAACATAATAACTGATTAGCAAGCTTATTTTGGCTAGAATACAAAACAGAGGTTGTGTTCACTTTCTATAATTAAACTATGTCACAATTTCAGATGTGGGGCAGATAGTGTTGTCACGATGCAAAAATTTCAAACTCAATTTTAATACTAAGAAATATGCTGATTTTGATACCACAATGATGATTAAAATCCTCTTTTTAGGTAAAAGTTTTTGACAATAGAAGGACATTTTCAACAAAATAATAGTACCCTCTTTATTAAACATTGTGTCTTATAATAGTTTTGATAAAGCTCAAGGTCAATGAAAAACGGGCGAGCAAATATGGATACACAGATGAAAGGCTTGCCATGTTGTTACCGTAGTATGAAAATTAAAGTCCTTTATTCAGTGCTACTAAAGGACTTTTATTTTCATACTACAGAGTGCTTCGGATTCTTCGCTTGAGAGCTCAAGATCAGTCTAAAACTGTTCACAAATGTCAGAATTTTGTCTTGTTACAGTGTTTTTTCAGTATTGATACTTGCCCAAATTAGTATCTAGTTTTGATACTAGTTTTAGTATCGATTAGTATCTGATTTTCGATACGTCGATACAACCTAATTTTATAATCTTTGACAGAAAGATCAAAACAGAAAATCCACCAACGTTCACCCTTACTGTTTATGACTTAGGTCCACCAACTTATTGATAAGTCTGCAATTACTTTAGTAGTCGACTAGTCAAACGGTTATTTCTATTGTAGATTGAGACTATTTAAACATTATAGACAAAATAAAGGCTGAAATGGGGTGATTGAAAGCTTCTAGATGAAGAATTAATTAAGTTATTCTTTATGAAAATGAGAAATAGCTTCTTTTTGATCTAATAATGACAATGAATGACACTAAAGACACTGCTATTAAAAGGCCTTTTCATCTGTGTTTTTAGTATGTATAGTATATAGTCCATTTATAGTTGTCTAGTCACTATCAGATCAAATCACAAGTTTATTTGCAGAAAAAAGAAAAAACATTACTTTGTATCAGTTCCTGGTAAATTTAGATTTAGAGTTCCAATAATGACGATCAATCAGGTTAAAACATCTGTATTTTGACATTTGAACTGTAATTTCTATCCTCGAATGCTGACATGCTCTCCATCCCTCTGATCACTGGCTCTTGTGACCACGTTATTGACTTACCAGTAACGAGTTGGCGAGTTTGTGGTACCATCGGAGTCGTACGCTGGCTCGGTCACACAAGTACAAACCCACGCTGCCCTCTTTGCTCTGCGGGCCAATGCAAACATTCTGCTGCTGGAGATTTCGCAACCAAGTGTAATTAAAGTGTTGACTCTATAAAAAGGGAAAGAAGCATATAATTGAGCTAAAAAGGAAAACATTTTGGCAGTTCAAACACTGTGCATATAAATCAAGGTTTTGTGTTTATGCTGATGTAGGTTGTGTCTGTGGTTGTTCATGTTTTGGAAGATTTGGTTTACATTTTTGTTTAGCCACAAGGTTGCACTAGGCACTCAAAATAATCTAAAGAGAGTCTAGCAATTTCTTTTATCGCCCAACAAAAATTAACCATTGGCTTCTAAATACTGGGAGTGTGCGAACCATTAAAGCGGCAGATTTTTACTGATTTGAAACGTGAAAAACAGTGATAGAATAGAATAAGAATAGAATAATGACTTTATTGTCTGTCATACGCAGCGATGACAGTAATTTGTCTTTGCTTGCTCACATAAAAACAACACAGCACAGGCATAGGGATTAAAAAACATTTAAGTAATTTATCATTTAAGATCAGGCACAACAGCAGGAGCACAGATTGAGCAATGTCGGGGAGGTTAAGACTAATTTAGCTCCCTGATGACGAACGGCACATAAGAGTTTCTGTACAAGTTTTTCTTAGCGCAAGGAAGTCTGTATCTCTGCCTGGATGGAAGGAGCTCAAAGTGATGGAACGGTGGGTGGCTGTCATCATCTATGATCTCATGACTGCGACGGTGCACTGTCTCCATTGATGCAGGGACGGCGGAGTGATTGGGCTGTGATTTTACTGCCTTGTTTCACAACTCTGTTAAGTTTGCCTTTATTTTTGACAGTTAAGTGACCAAACCAAGAGACAGTGTTAAATGTCATTACGCTCTCGATTAAGAACTGATAGACCCTTGTTAATATATGGTCACTAACTTGAAAACTCCTTAGCTTGACACAGCAAGAAGAGTATTCGCTAGGCTTTTTATAAATACTTTCAGCATGATCAATGTGAAAGTGAGCGATACATGTGACTGCTGAAAAGGTTTTAAATATTTTTCACATTTCAAAACAGTAAAAATCTGGTACAGACCCTTAAAATACTTACTACTTAATACTTGTTTCCTTAACATGGCTAACCTACCTGCTGGTTGAGATCACAGGTTTCAAAGAGGAGAGATCCTTTATGGAGAGTGAGACATTTTCTCAAACCTTGATTGAAAACCTGCAAGACGAGACACAAAATATATTCAAAACCGCTTATTCACAACAACATTTAAGATTTTTTTGATGGTTAATGACCCTTGCTTATTTTGCCTCAGAGAATCCTAACAGCAGGCTCTTAAAAACACCATGGGCATTGTTTATTACCAAGACTCTTAATTAGTTTCTGTTCTGTAAACTTTGCTGCAAGCTCTCCAGCAGAGTTGCATACTAATCAATGCAAATTTTCAAACTTGATATTTTTGAGGAAAGTAAACAACTTTCTAACAGAATAAAATATGACAAGTTTTACATACCAATCCCTCCGCTTTGACTACGGGGGCATCTGCATCCGGGTACACATTTTCCAGGTACCATTGGAAGCTCTTGCACTTGAGCTTTTTCCTCAGAGCGATTTGTTCCGAGAGGTCGCCGATGTTGATATTGTTTTTGTCCAGCAGGTGGTGGTATCCGTGTCCATAGAAGAGGTCTTTGTACTCGTCCAGCCACACTTCAGCCACCCGGGCCAGGTTTCTCTCCACTGTCTTCTGCCTGTCTTTGGGAAACTTATAAGGGTTTTGACCCCTGAAAATATGGCCCACTCTGGAACAAGGGATGATCTCAATTTCTCCTCCGCACATCCAGATCTTGCAACAAAAGATCATAATTGGACACACGATCAAAACTTTTTTTTAATCTTCACAAAATACATCTGACTAAAAATGTGTCAGTCAGTTGTATTTTGTGAAGATACTGCATTAGAGACAGTTTGTGTATCAATGTCAAGGTAGGGCTGCTACAACTATACTAAATGTACGTATTAGTGATAAGTTATGGAACAATTTTCAAATTTTGGGTCATGAGAGTCATGGCCAAAGTAATTACGATTAAGGATAATCATAACCATCAAATTAACACTTTTAATATTATTAATAAGTGTTAAAACATGTTAAAACAACTGTTATAGCATTGTTTTAAGTGAAAGCTACAACAATCTGGAAGAGGACAACATGGCTAAGGAGATTTTTTCCCGCAAACTCTGGAGTTCTCTTTTTATCACAATAAACGATCTTATTGTTTATTGTCCCATCCCTAAAAGTGATGATTTGAATTTTAATAATAGCACATTTGTGTCACTTGAAGAGGGACAAAGATATTGCCCGTTTATATATATATTTCAGCTTCAACTTTGACTGCCTCTGAAGCTTTTCTACTATGGACCATGCCTAAACGAACAAGGGATCATGCCAAAATGTTAATAAAACTTTAAAATGCTGTGGTAGGATTGGTCTATCTGCTAAAGTTGTTTTATTTTAACTTTTACTGATATAGTTCTATGATTCACTTCACTTTTGTGTGGGTGGGAATTCACCTTGAATGAGATCTCCATGTTCTCTCCTCCCCACACGTCCAAGCCAGGATCATAGGCACCAAGCTCATAGAAATAGTTCCTGTCTATGGAGAAGAGTCCCCCGGCCATGACGGGACATCTGCAATACATATTAAAGAGTCAGACAATACAAAGGAATGTGCACTGGAAACATATGTGAAAGAGATTTTTCTTTCTTTTTCAAACCTAATTGGATCTGCTATTGTCATGTTATTCTTCTTAATGTACTCTTCAGGCAGTGGGCTCCATCCAAACACCAAAGGCCATTTGAAGATACCACGCTGAAAGTTGTCAACCAGAACATAACTGCAAAAGTAAAAGTAAATAAGTGTTATGACTCTGGCACACTACTTACATTGTGTCTTTCTATTCTTTCTCTATGTAAAGTTAATAATTTCGAGCTAAAATACAAAACTTTATTTTAAAAAGTTAACCTCATATCTTTGTCACCGATGACTTCGATTACTGGACAGGGCACTTTCTTGCGATCCAGGTAGACTCGCTCCAACAGTGGCTCTAACCAGCCAACGTTACATTCGATGTGTGAGTCCAAGAAAGTAAGGACTTCACCTATAACAGGAATAGTAATCTGTTCTGTTATCCTGTTAATTTCTCTGTGTACATATACAGTGCAGTTACCAAAAGCATGAACTAGCTCTTATCCATACAAATTATATTAGTAGTACACTGGGGAAAAAGCAGCAGAGTTTTATCAGGTGTTTGAAAGAATACAATGTGAATGATGAATATGTTGAATAGTTTGTTTTGCAACAATACTGTTGTATCATTTTTGAGGTTTCGTCGGAATTGTGTGGGGTAAAATTAAAAACACATGTCTACAGACAAAGAAATGTGTTAATGAGTTCCATATAAAAGAGATTTATGGAGATGTAATTAGTCGACATGCTTAACCCTGTTTGCACAATCTTTCATAACATAACTGGATAATGTTGAGTTGCTAAGTTGAACCAGATGTTTTCAATATGTTTATTATGCTGAAGAAGTCCAACATCAGTAACAGTTCTCAACATAAGCTTACAGTTTCAGTTACTTTACCTGTGGCAACTGCTGCTCCAGCCATCCTGGCCCTGATGAGACCCTGACGCTCCTTCAGGCGAACTATTTTCACTTTGGGAAACTGTGCCATGTAGTTATCCAGCTGCTCTCTCAAATAATCTGCAACAACAATAAATAAACCTTTTCACTTCTCCGCTGCTATAAAGTTTCAGCCCTAATCTTTTATAGTATAGTAAAAGTTTTGTTCAGAATTATACCAATACATGAATTAACAGAATATAAATTAGGCGGGTACAAAGACATTTTATATTTAAGTTAATAAGTAATATACAAGAAAATGTTAAATCCAGGGCTGAACAAGAATCTGTCTAAACCTAGTAAATAAATAGGCTAATCCTTTACCTATCTAACTAAATTGAGTTTTACATTCTAGTATTGACACTCTACAATGCGGTCTAATGACCAAACCCATAGCATAATTATTGTTTGCTCCACAATAACTCACCCCAATTTGTGACACAAATATTTAAAATTGTATTACCTCTGGTGCTGCAGTCATCCACCAGAATAATTTCCTTGAGGAGATCCGGCGGGGATCTATTCAGAACGCTGTGCACGGAGCGAAGAAGCGTGGACCAAACTTCATCCACGAAACAGAAGATCACACTCGTGGTAGGCAAGTCATTGTGGACCAAGTTGTCTTTACACCTTCAGGAACAGAACAAAACACAAACTTAGTACGATATGGCATAGAAATAAAGTACTGGCATAAAAAGCCAACAAATGCTTACGTTTCAGGCCTTGTGTCCGGGATGGCTCTGTCCAGAGGTATCTGATCACTTAAGTGGACATTAAAATGCCCCTCAGCCCATCTCTTCTTCACGTCTGCGTCTTCATCACCCATGATTACAGCGTGACCGAACTGGCCCACTGCGTTGGGATCTCTGGGAGACTGAGTCATGTCTACTGAAAGCACTTTATGGACACCTGGCTTTTTCCTAACAACCGTGACATTTTCTTTGAGGTCCACTTTCTCCTGGAGCTTGGACACAGATTGCAGCTCTTCTTTTGCCCCTACTACGACATCTTTGGCATTTGTCTTGACTTGCGTCTCTTTAACTGTGCCGTTTACCTCACGTTTTACATCCTTAATGGGAGTGTTTGTTGTTTTAACAGGGTGTGGCTCTACCTTTGCTGTTGTCTTGGCTAGTCCATTCTTTTCTTTGTCTTGTGGCTTTGGTGCAACATCCACATCTTTGTTATTTTGAAGTTCTATTTTACTGTCTTGAATACTTGATTGAAGTTTGGTTTCATTAGCTAAAACAACTTTAGCTGCCATTTTCGAAGTAGTTTTAAGTTTACTGGAATCCAATTGATTTTTCTCATTGACATCCAAATCCACAGGTTTTTTGTAAGACTGCTTGGTTTCTTGTTTTGATTTGGCATCATGCAAAGTAGGTTCATCCTTGTCAAGCAAAAATGGAGACTGATTACTTTGTTTAGAGTCCATCTTATTGCCTATCATAATTTGCCCTCTTTTCCTCCCTCTGTACACATTTTCAGCCAGTTTTTCTTCATTGAGTGGTCCATTATTATCGGCTTGTGTCACGCCTGGGTTGACCCTTTGAACTGGGTGTCCAAATCCCTCTTTTATCACTTGAGACATCCTGGACTGTTGCTTGAAAAGTTCCCTCTCTCTGATCAGCCTCTCCTTCAGCATCTGACTGTTCACGTCGTTCATTGACACGCGTAAAGCTGCCATGTCAAACAGCAGCCAAATGATAGATGCGACGAACACGAATGCCAGGACCCTCCCACTGCCCCTCAAGTATCTCCTCAGCTTCATGATTCTCGGATTCTTACAAAACATTACTTTGTGTACATGTCAAAGGCGTCCATACGGCTTGATCCACTTTGAGACGTGATTTCACCGTTGTTTCCTGCCGATAAGCCTCTTGCCTGCGTGGCATGCTACAGACCATACATTACAGCTGTATATCAACGTGGTGACTGACAAGCCCGAGTATAAAGTTTGTTTTCCATACCGTGGCGATCCCGTTCATCTCCAAACGCGTAGACACATTATGCTAGGTTTGTTAGCGTCCCCGGATCGTCTTGAGGGGATTAACCTGAATGCAAATCCGTAGTTTCTCCTTTTAAATGTACAAACCACAACTTTGACTGACAGTGCGATTTGTAGGAGGACGTAGCTACCGACTTCCACTTGGAGACCGCGCGCTGATTGGTCGGATTATATGACACGTCACGGTAAACGCGTCAACCACGCAGCGTCATGCTAAGCTAACAGAAATTAGCCGCGAACAAACAGGAAAATGGCCAATTATGTCGTCACTGGACGCAAGAAACAACTTCTCCGTATTTTTACTTAACGTAGCGGCTTATTTCGTATGAACTCGCAATGCTTTTCTACACGAAAAGCTTAGCGAGTCCTCCTTTTCAACGAGTAGCATTATTGTGAAACAGGAAGCTATCTCCCAACATGGCTAACTCCTGTACCACAAAGTTGGCATTGCACCACAGCTTCATTATCAGCTCATGAATAGTATTGGGAGTGTACAGTAAGTGTTGTCACCTATAAAAACATGACACCCATAAAACATCATTGTCTTATATAGTTAACTATTATGTCTTCTCCCTAGAAAGCCTCTGATGTCAGCCAGGTGAAGTGGAAGCTAGGGCGAGAGAAACTGTAATGGATTATTAACACACCTTGAATTAGTCTTGAAAAACGTGTACGTCCACATTTTAATCTTCCTCAGTGCGCAAATGAGCAAGTCTAACCATTGTCAATTCCTATTTTAAAAGTATTTATAGTTTAGTTTATATAAATTGGGAATGAGTAATCTTGCAGCATAAATTTGCATTGGGTTGTCCAAGAATTAACCTATACCTGTTGGGTTTAAATGTGATTTTTGAGGACTTAAGACCATTCAAAGCATATTATAAGTTGTTTTGAATTTTCAATTGCTACAACAACAGTGCTAGATATTCCTCACTCTGAAACCCATGGATAAACATCAGTAGTCTATCACATAATCACAATGTATTGAAAAAAAAAGTCAATTCCTATTGACTACAACTTAGTGGTCACACAGATTCCAGTTGTGTTCGTGTGGACCCTACTCGACCTTCTAAATATTTCACAACAAGGACAGTTGTGTAGTTTGTCGCCATCTTTAGATTCAATATACTAAGCCTATCTGTCAGTGTAGTGTGTGAGAGAAGATAGGATTAGCAGAAGACAGACCCTTAGGCTTTATTGGACAGTGTAGTGCAGTGTAGTATGATTGGAGTAGAGGAGCAGGCAGGACATTCAGCAAAAGAGTAAACACTCTCTTAGAATTATTTACAACTAAAACATCAACACTCCACACCTAAATGCAAGTAGTCACGTCTAAATGCAAGTAGTATATGACAGTCTGAAATAATTTGGCAAACATACTGTAGTCTGACCATCTACACTACTTATGTATGTATGAGTAGAGATGGTGGTTACTGAGCCAATCATTTATACATTTATACATTATATACATTTATACAAGCATATAGCATACATTGAAAAAGGTCATACTGGGCCTATATCCTGAACATGTTTTCTTTCTCCTACTAAATCTGTTTCACTTCTTTGGTCGCACCCACCTCTTTCCTGCCACAATAGTGATAATATATTCTCCTGTATGTTGCAGCACAACACAGTCACATGTGCTGCTTGTGCATTAGTTCAGCCATTAGGCAGTGATTAGTGAAGGTGACGGCAGGCTTTCCTCTTCATCAGCGGCCCTCTCCTGGGAGCCCCATTGACTCCATCCAGCCTATTAACAGCCCCCAACACGAGGAGGAGGGGACGCTGCCTCCCATGGTGGCTGCCCTTAGCCGCACTACACACGCTTTCATTAGTGTGTTAGCTAAATGATTGGCCTCAGGACAGCCCCCAAGCCCTGCGATGCATGTGTTAGCTTATGTTCCATCCGTCGGTCAATTTATTCATTTATGCAGCCGTTTCCGCATCCACACTCACATGACATCATTTGGTACTATTTAATTGCAGGGGCTGGTCTCTAAGCTGATGGGTATAGGTAAGGAAATGCACGGGTGACACAGAGGTGACACAAAGGTGAACCCTCAATAAACAGGAAATTGTTATTCAAAATCTTATGGTGACATTACTGGAGGCTATACAATAGGCTTACACGGATATATGTGTTCATACTCTTTCTGCATTGTAATTAGAGTTATGTTACATCAAACGCAATAAGAAACCAAAATTAGATTTAGTGAAAGTCTGAAATTTTCTAAAACATCAAATGTAAAAAAATCAAATCTGCTAAATGTTTGCTTTCTCATCTGATAACTGCACGGTCAAAGCTTGTAGCCCACACTATGAATTTACAATAGCCTCCTACCTTGTTTGTTCACACTGCCACTATGGGCTTGAGCGAGTAACTTGGACTATTTGTCAGTGTAGTTTTTTAAGTCCGGAACTACTGCCATGTTTCTCTCAGCTGACCCAGGGCAGCTGTGGCTTTGAGAGGTGCTGTGGAATAGATTGACAAGAATACACATTACCACTTGAGAAATATCCATGAATCTGATTGTACGCTATTTGGAGTTATGCTTATCAGGCCAAGTACACTCAATCACTGCTTTTATTCTGCAGTGCACTGTCTATATTTCATTTCCCATATGCAGCAGGAATCAAATCACCTCATTTAATAACACAAGAGCCTGTTGACCCAAGTGCAAGGCCATATGTATCTAGTCTCTTGTCTGCCATGCTTGACAGCTGCACAGAGCCCTCAAAGAGAAAGTTCAACATTGTAATACCTCCAATCAAACGAGAACTTTTCGACCTACCTGACATGTGCAACTTAAGCCGTCTCACTGCTTCTGCCATCAAAAGGGATTAGGCTAATGCTACCCCTGCAGTGGCACACGTAAAACGAGCTAAACGTACTGGTATGATATCTCTACAACATGCTAATTACAGCCCAGAATGAAAATGACAACAGTTGGTCGTGTGTGATTTACATAGAGGTCATGTTGTGCTAATACGCAGCTAGCAGGAACAGACAGCCAGCAACAATATGGTTAATCTGACCCAGTGACATTTTCAGCTCCAAATTATGCACATTGTGTGAATTAAATTAATTAGAGAATTCATTAAGAAATACGGCTCGCGGAAATGAGTATAATATTTAGTTATGTGATGTAATTTTCTTTCATTGTTAAAGCTAATTTGTTTCACAACACTTCCTGCGGTAGTTTGCCCACCGTGCTAACCATGATGTATGTCATTTGTTAGCCACTTAATTAATTATGATTAGAATTAGGGGGAATGTACGGCCTGTTTTGACAGATGCTTCCCATCAGGGAGACCTTTGCACAATTAACTTAGAATCAATTACGTCCTATTTCTTCGTTTGGTGCGACTTGAACTTGGTTTGTGTGGGAAAACCATCGCAGTGAGAGTGGATGTGCACTGCATGATGTGTTTCAGCCCGGGTAAGTACATTTTGCTATAAGGGCTAATAGAATCCTATTGCTAATAGAATTTGGATTATGTATTATAAGAAACCTGCATGATGCAGATTTTTACAGTTTGTTGAAATCGTGATTCTTAATTTGCATTATTAAAATGAGAGTAAACTCATGAAAGATTTATTTGCGAATGCTTTTGCAGTCTTTAGACATTTTAAAATGTTTCATAATGCAAACTGAACTTAGGGAAGAAAGAAAATTCTCAGAATCCACTGTTGGTATACCCACTTTAGTCCACAAGATGGCGCTTTTGTTCTGTTCATCTGCTGCATATGGAGGGAATGAAGAATGCATCCTCTTCATTTTGGGAGACAATTTGCGAACATGTGCTGCTAGGTAAACTATATCTTGGTCTAAATTTATTGAAATGGGTTAACAATGGGTAATACAATTCCAGTAAAGTTTTGGATGTTTTATTAAAGCAACTGCAACAAGTATTTATTCTTCTTGAGTGAAGCAGTTCTAGATGAGTAATGGCAAAGGTAGCTGTGAACTAGGTCTATGTATTCCGTACTTTAAGTTTAATTTTTTCTTCTTTTTCCCACTTATAACAGGGAAGAAAGTATCTATCTCAACTGCAGTATGTCCTTATCTGATTTCCAGTGTGAGAGGAGAAGAATTGCAGACCAGCAACGGTACAAATGTTTCTGTGTTGTATTTATGTTGTAATATTGCAACTGTTATATCAGAAAAAATATATACTATTATGCATAACATAACTGTTTTAATGACTGCCCAGGTAGGGGCAGAACAAGAAGATTGAAAGTGGCCACACAAGAAGTTCTGATTTTCTGGGATGGATCTGCAGAATACAGGTAAGAACTTTTATTCATACTTATTTGATTGTGATGAATATTGAAATAGTCCTCAAACCTTCAGAATCTATCCACCTGTTTAATTGCAGACAGTCAGTATGTCAGCAAAATGCAAAGGTAGAGGCATTTTTCATTTATGTACAGATTATAGAAATACTAGATCGGATCTCAAGCAAGTACAAGTTGCTACAGTGAGTTTTAATTACTAAAATTACACCTGAATCCTAGTAAAGATAATTAAATGATTGCCTTTGAAAAAACTTTGTGAAGTTCTACTACCAATAAATTCAACAAAATGACATATTCCCAATTAATAAAAGTCATCCAGTGTACCTTTGTCCCACAGTAACTGACCCATAGTCTTGCTCAGAATTGTCCATAATTTCATTCTCTGCTGCATTCTCGTTCACATAAATACCTGATCAAACAGCATGCCTTTAAAGGAGGGCCAAGTCCTTTATCCCTTTTCTTGCAGGTGACATGAAGGTGATACTGCCTTGGCTCCCACTGGACATGACTTAATGTCTGACATAAAAAAATAACTACATCATTTGTCTCAATCCAGAGGGCTGACTTGGCATGGACAGCACCCTGTGCTAAATGTCACCCTGTAATGAGTTCTGGCCAAAGGTACACAGTATACGGAGAGTGCCCGCTGGCTGCTGGGATGCCCACTGGCCAGCTTTTTTGCCCTCAGCCATTTGGACCACCCCGGCTTTCTTTGTCAACGCTAGCTTTGCATGATCCGCATCCAAAACAAAAGTTGAACAAGTGAAAAGTTGAGTTAAACTGTGGTTTATTTTTCTAAACATGATGTCATGATAAAGTACTGAACAGTAGCTGAAATAGCATCTTAATTTCTAAAATTACTCAAAAACAAACATGGCTCGAAAAAACATACACATTTACAAACTGTTAAATGCAAATCTTACCCTCTTCTCACTTGTTTTACATGAATTTTGTTGTCTAAAATATTTCACAACATATGCCCCTCTTTAAAATGCAATTCACTGAAGCTTGTAACAGAAAGGTTCCACAGTAGCCCTCTGTGCACCGGGACTGGCTAATTATAGCTAACTGTTGATTGATGTATCACTGCTTGGATCATTTGACACGTCACACCAGTTGTCATCTTCTAATTGAACCTTTGAGTTTTGAGGAACTTGTCGTGTATTGTTGCGTGGCTGTGATGCCTATGGACAACACGCCGGCTTGATAATCACCCAAAGGCGCCGGAGATGAGTGAACACTGTATCTAAATTAACTTTTCCTATTTCCCGCTGAATGAAATCAATTCCAGCCTTTTATGCTTCTTTCATCTGCCTTTTGTCTTGTTGCAGAATCTTTTCTCTTTCCTCCCCATTCATCTGTTTTGCCCTTTCCTTGATCTGATAGCATTAAACATATAATTAAGTCATAAAGGAGGGGACTGATGAGTGTAGCAGATGGTAATTGCGTCCTACATTTGAATGAAATGATATGCATTGCTACAATTTACAGCCTTCGCCTCATATTTTATTCAGCAACCTTTTATCTCTTTTCCTGCAGAATTATTCTGCAATAAATTTAGACATCTTATCAATAGGCCGAGTGGTAGTGGCAGAAACATGGGAAAAAATGAGACCCGGACGTTTTATGCTGTTTAAAATAATTTTCCATAATAAAGGAGCTATCAGAGCTGCTCTATCGCAGCAGAGGAGCGCATCCTGAGGCTGCCCAGGTTTGTGGACGGGCTGTCAGTCTCCTGTTGGAGGGAGTTATTTAAAAGGACAGAGCAGGTTCCACCCAGGTTCATCTGAGGTTCCTAACTCAGCCAAACAAATGTGAAGTGAAAAAGTTCATCTCAGAGCAGAGAGAAAACTCATGGTTAGCTCAGTGAGAGAGGTTCCCTACCACTGGCTATGCATAGTTGTGTCCTTGGGCAAGACACTTAGTCTACTTTGTAGGGGTTATTGTGTTTGTAGGTGACATAGAACTGTGAAGACATTAGTTTGTAACGCGAACATCTGTCCCTGTAGCCCTTTCACTTTCCTGTCCAACTTCAGGACGACTTTGGTTCTCTGATCGTTTGCCCTCACCCAAACTTTGCTGCTTCCGTACACTCGCTGCATATGAATGGAGGAGTGCCAGGAGGCTCTTTCTGTCCCATTGACATGCTTCCCTCCTGCATGTCCCCGGTGTCGAGCTGGACTCCGCTGATATTTGAGCTGCTAGCTGGGGCCATATAGGTTTAATTCTCATGTTTCTGCCAACCTGCCAAGTGCACACATTGCTTGCCAGCTGGAAGGCTTTGACATGTTTGGGGTCTATGGGGGCATTAGCATTAGAGGCAAGTGTTCTGAACATAAGGGACTCTACAGCATGAAGGTGCAACACAAGTGCTTGGCAAGAGTCAAGACCTAGGGCACTTCAGTTTACATTTAGGGCAGTATAGTTTTTCTATTCATTTTTATCTCAAAAACGTGTTATACATGTTGACTTTTGAATATTGATGTGTGTGAAGTAATGCAGTATCCAGTAGACAAAGTTACTGCTTTAGACAAATTACTCTGGCCTTGATAATGGATAAGGATATGCCTACATTCTTGTTTTTTTCTATTCTATTCTATTTTCCTATTGGTAAAAATAATACATATAGGTGGCTATTGCTAAATCATGAAATAAATATGTCTTGTACTCATTGAGAGATCATATACAATGGCAAATATGGTCATTAAAGAATGTCTAAGTCACAATAAAACAAACAAACAATCTAACATTTAGCCATTAGCTTACATAGTACTTATTGTTCCTGAAAGCTAGATATTAATTACTTCACTATTATTTTCTCATATGGTCCGAGCAGTACACAATACATGCTCACTTATGCCCAATTAGCACTTTTGGTGGCTAATGCTTATTCATCCATTCAGAATCAGCCATCTTAACTTCCTTTACGACAATGCACATGCAGTCAATGTTGTTTACCAAGACTAAACAGGTCTATATGTTTTCCAGCTCAGAGGAAATCTTGCCGGGGCCACCCAACTCTATTTATTGATGCTTTTAGACTCAGCTGGTAATAGACTGGAAACCACAGATAATGCGTTTGATCGACCAACGTGAACACATTTCATTTGTCGGGGGTCGATAACAGTTTACAGTTGACAGAGCTACATTTATTTCAGCTTTCTGATTGTCCGGCCCGGCAAAGAGAGCAAGCCAGTCCACTCCTACCATTACAGCTTTATGTGTTGCAAGCATGGAGTCTTCTGTTCTATTATTGTCGGCAATCTGTATTTAAAACTAATATCAGTGCATGGCTCGGGGCAAAGGCACCAAAGCAATCTGCAATACACCATGGCTTTCCTTCTCTGTTCCATGTGATGGGAATTAAAATGTGAAAAATAACAATTCGGCTACATTTTTCACTGGTATCCCTTTTTTCATTTGAGTCTTGTAATGATTAGATTTCGTTTTTTTATTTTACCATAAGCTTGATTTGTATTGCGTTGTTCCAAACATAATGGAAACCAAGGGCAGGAATGAGGAAATGAACTGACGTGGAGCAGACGAGAGATGTTGGGGCGACGCAACCTTTTACAGTTTGCTGGATGTTTTGGGGCGTTCAGGGATCATGCTCCGCGGTTCGCCCGGGGACATGAGAGGCCGTGGAGGGCAGGGCACTAAGGGAGGACAGGCCTGGTACACCTTGTGTGCATGAAGACAAAAGCACTGGAGATGGTGAGTCCACATGGATAAACATTTACTGAGCTGCGACAATGCTGTTGCTCCAGGCCAGAGCTATTCAAAGGGAATATACTGAGGTTAGGCCACTAACCTGCTCTACACAGGAATGAGGTGGGTCAATATTTGACTCCACTATAAACGCTTAAGAAAATGATTGTTGAATATTTTGCTTCTGAGGTTTTAAATGCAACAAAATGATAACAGTTTAGAATGGCTAGAAACAAATACATTAAAAAGGATTTGCTAATCGGCTGATAATTATGCAAGTTAACCTTTAATGGCCATTTCTTAACTAGTAACTTCGCTTGGCAAATCATGGGCTACCAGTCATTACTGTAAACACTTACTACACAGTTCTATAATTCATTCACATAGTCTGCATTTTAGCTGGGGAGTCAATCTGTAAATCAAATGCCAATACATACAACAATTAAAATAAAAACAATTTTAATGCATCTTTCAAACAAGACAAAAATGTTAATCAGAAAGATAGACATTGTCTGTAGTATACACATTCATGTTTTCAAAACCTTGAATGTCATTACCTCACTGCACTCCTTGTTTATGTTTTTTGTTTGGAAATCTTTATCCTCATTGCTAGTGAACAACCTGTGTTCACTGAGGGCACAATACTTTCAGATGTGTGCTGCTGGTCTGTGTGCCTTGGCTCTGGCACAGGTTAAGCCCAGGCATGAGCTGCATATTGTTTGTGTTCATTTGAATAAGAACAAATGTCAGATTTCCATGGCTCGGGGCGGCCTGCATGTTAGATGATCAACTCTTTTGGGCCTCTGGATGTGGGGTCATGGGCAGCGCTTCCAGGTCACTGTCACTGCACGCCGGTTTGGGGCCATAATTGACCTTTTGACAGAGCGCACCGAGACAGCCTTTCTCCCAGGGCACAAATAATCACTTCACATTTACTTGTGGCTGGCCTCATGTTCACTAATTAAAACGTTTGGTCCATTCTGAAGAACTGTGATGTAACACAATTGTTTGAGGATTAGCTATTTCGTCTGTGATGTTTTTGAATAAGCTTTTGTAAAGAAGATTATTGTACATCAAAGTACTTCATCAGAGACATCAGACAATTAAGCTTCCTTGTTGTGATAAATAAGTTTATGTTTCATTTGTTAAAAAAAAAAAAAAGAAGCCTACATTTTGAGAATAAAAGTCAATACAACTGATGAACTTGCTGCACAATACCAAATGTTGCCCTGGTTGTAATTGTTTTGCCACATCATTAGTCTGAGGTTGATTTAGTAGATCATCAGAAACAAAAATCTTCAATTTCTTAGTCTTTATGGGAAGCTCGCCGCTGCAGAGTACACTTCATGTATTGATGTAGAAAAATACATAGATTTGCTGTTTTTGTTCAATGGTGAATTGTGAATTACAAAAAAAAGTGCTGTTGATCTCTCTTCACTTTTCACGCTAGAATTATACTGTCAAATAACACCCCTCCCCCTTGTTGAAATGAGTAAGTAATATATGTAAGTATATCATCTTGAAGTAGTTTTTGTATTTAGAATTAGTGTCCATCCATTTCTTTTTATTTATTTTTATTTTTTTATAAACATCATTCCACAATGTAAATTTTTCTAATGTTATTTATTTGTGTTGATAGTTAATGGACCTCACCTGTAAGTAAAATTTTTGTCACATTGAAAAATCATTAAGGAGCCACTTGAGCCAAGAAAACTGTCCCACTTTTCCTTGTTTGTTGCAGTCACAATCCTCTGCTATCTGGGACATATAACAAAGGTTGAATATAGCCGTTTTCCCAGAAGTCCTTGTTCTCCCTGGGGCCTCCTCTGGGGCGTAAGATGTCCAAAGAAGCGTGCATTTACCCTTCACACGGCTTGTCTCTCCTTACAGCCATCACACTTACGGCTCTGCCTCTTATTGCCCCCAACAATAACTTTCACTTCACTTTGGATGCCATTACTTCTCTGTTTTTTAAAATAGTGTTGTTCTCTATGTGCTTAAATGGACTTTCTTTCATACACCAAATCCAATTCCCTTTACTTCTGCAGGCTTCTAAATCCTTCACTTTTCCCAGGCTTACGTCTCAAATCTAGATGTATGGAGTGGAAACGCGCTGAAAAATGCTCCTGGCTCCATGGTTGAGATTTGGAGAGTATTTACACAAAAAGCACAGAGCCAGTGCCACAGGCCAGGCCTTTGAGAGCGACGTATTACATTATTAATTAAAATACAAGTCGCTGTGTAGCCCATGGGTATACAATGTAGCACACTTGATTGAATCAGGTAGCGGAGGCCCAGGACTCCAGGATTTAGTGCTCCAAGGGACTGAGGAGATTTGAGCATGGATGTATTACTCCATACACAGAAACATGTTTGGACAAACGCTCGGGAGCTGGGGCACTTTTACAGGTAGATGCTGCCTTCGAAGCTGCAGATCAGTGTCAATACTGTTAGTATTTTAATAGATGGCGCTAAGGTTGCACAGTATCTTGCAAAAGTATTGATCATAATATTGGCTAACAGTTTAATCCATATCGCAACAAACACCAAGGTCTTCTATATGACAGAAATTTACAGAGGCAGATGTTAGTCATGATTTCCCTTAGTCAGTCTAAATAAGCCTTGATTTAGTTTCTGTTTACTGGCTGTTAAGTTTTTATTTTGACAAAGTTTCACTAATACATTAATACCATATTTGTTTAAAAATAACTGAAATTATGGTAGGCTATACTCAAATATCACAATTATATCAATAGCGTAGTATTTAACAGTCACGTAGCACATTGCAATAATTTCTTCAGTTTACTATTTGAATATTTATAATGTCTCTAATCAACTACTGACTAACTAAAAGTCATTAATAAAAAGTTGAAGTTGGACAAAAACATGAAGAATTATTTCTTTTACACAATAGACAAAGAAACTTACTTTGTTTCTTGCCTTTACTTTGATAAAAATGACTTTCTTATATTTATGATTTACTACCAACTATTTTAATAAATGGCATTTGAGTAAAAACAAAAATAGAAACGGTAAGTTTTCACCCTGTCTGATAGAACAGACACCTTATTGCCCATAATAGTTCATCATAAAGTCTCTCCCGGCCTCATTACGCTCTGCTCTTCCCGCGTGTGAATATGTAATCTTCTAATAAGCGCCTAACTGACAGACTCAAGTTGGTTCGGTTTCTTTAGTGCAGGTCTGGGAACAGTTATGGCCTCCAACACTGGCCAAAGACTCGCATAATGAGAGTGACACACAGAGAAACAGTGGCTGGAAATTCTCCTCTGATTCCTCCTGACCTCCAGTCTAGGTCTGTTAGACGTGGTCCAGGAGGATGGAAATATCAAAGTGGGCCCAAGGCGTTTCCATGGAGTTCACTGCTGCAGGCGATGGGAGAAAGAGCAGCGGAGGTCTTGGATTCTTCTCGTTGTTTTGAATGCTTTTTATATAGGTAAGTCAAGTATTTGTTCATTCATTCAGCTCCCTCCAGGACAAATCAGGACAGTGTTTTGGCTCATATGACAAAACCGTACTAGTTTTAGTTTTTGGTTGTGCTGTGTTCTGTATTTTGCAGTAGCCTCATAGAAATCATAATATTGCTTGCTTTATACAGGTTACGCATTGGTGGGGTGTGTCAAGTGGGTATTTTGCAGATGAGGTGGCTAATTGTTATGCTGCTGCGGTGGAGATGGGGTTTATTGCAATGCTTAACGGAAACAACCGGAAGATGAGGGGGTTAGAGAGTAGAGCGCAAGCTGTGATTGGGTGGCAGCAAACAACAGATGCATGTACGGTTTTCTTCATTTTTAAATCTAAACTTATCTAATCTAAACAGAATAGATTTACTAATTCCCTTCATCAGGACATTTTTAAGGACTTGTAAATGTCTTACTAATGACTGGTGTGTATTTTAGTTAAAGCAAATTGTTCTCCCTCCCACATCTAAGTCGACATTTTAAATAAGAATTTGTTCCTAATGTTTTGCGTGGTAAAATAAAGGTAAATTAAAATAAATAATTATCTTACCTATGCCATGGAAACATTCCACACTTTGTGATACTGAGGGAAACAAAAATATAGCTGTTGAACAATACAGTACAGGCTGGGGGTGGGTGATGTTGACAAAACATAATGTCTGAATATTTTTGGGATATTCAGATGATATTTTCACAATGCATGAGTGCATGAATGCATCAATCAACAATGCATCAATGCATGAATGTGCCTGTAAATGTCTTGGTAGAGGTTTGCACAAAATGGCAGAAATATCTCCTAATACCCTTGTGTGGGAGATTACATTAGACGTTTCTGTCTTTTTGAGGTCAATCAATACTAACTATTATCAATTTTCTATTTATCTCTCACCTCTTGCAGGCCTAATTGAGCTATGTATATTAGGATGTGGTGCTTGGAAAGTGACTGTGTACATGGAAAGAAAAAAGTAATGTACCACAGTTCTGTTCTATTCTGAGCAAATATGTTTTGTCTAGATTTGTCCACAGTTTCCACCGAATTGATGTCCTGAAGCCCTAAATTGACAGACACTAGACTTTCATCTTTAGAGACCTGTCATCGTGGAGGCGGCCCGTTTGTGTGCGATCCGGGCTGGCTGTGATCTGAAGTGTATCAAGTGGCACAGCCCACTGACTCCAATAGTCTGTGGTCTATTGATAACTCGCTCCTGTTTTAAAATCCTGGCACAACAATGCATCACGGGCCTGGTCTGCTCCACTGCTCAACAATACCTCCACTGACTGGCAGCTCCACCGTCACCGCGACAAACAACAACAGTGCTATTCTTCTCTGTGGCCCCTCGTTTCTGCTGCACTTGATAAGAACAACTTTACCTGCGAGGCCCTTTGCAGACCTGGAGCTGGAATTCAGGGACAGTGATGGAAACTGATAGACTTAATGCAAGGTGCAAATAAGTAGAATGCATCTTGATTGTGCTCTGATAGATGCAATATTGTGGAATATTTGGTGATTATTCCCAGTGTTTAAATGCTCTACCATGAATATATTATATACTGTACTATTTGATTCTTGCCAAAGCATAAGGGCATCTGTTTTGCCCCTTCCATGTATTTACACAATTTATATGCAATTTAGAGTCTTTTATTCTTTTGTACATGTATGTCTTTGGTAGATGGGAGGAAACCTGAACTTATGCAAGGACTTCATCTTATTTTCAAGGTAAACACGAACTGCTTTAACACTAGCTTGTGGGTTTTCATTAATGGGTAGGGGGAGCAGTCTTTGTCCATACAATTACAAGCATATTTATTGTCTTATTGTTCACAGAGCTGTGCCTTCTCAGTGTGGTAGCCTCCCCAGTACTCCCTGCTCTGCCTGTATGGGTCAGTGCTGCGGGCTCCAGTCGAGGGTAAGCAGTGTTGATGTGAACGGCCCCTGGTCAAGGGCCAGGCCCTGGCTGTTAAAGCACGTCAGAGCCAGAGCGGCGCTGGTGCACAAGGCATTTACCCACAGCACATTCACTACACTGGCACAGCCTGATGTGGGGCTAAATGGCATTGTTACAATGTGCCTCTGAGAAGTGTTGACAGGTCCATATGCTAATTTTAATGAATACAAGGGAGCGCTGCTTTTATTCACCTCAACTCAGCTGCAGAATCCGATCGGAGCGCAAATATAATTGCAGCGAACTCAAATGAGCTCATTAGGAAATGTATTGAATTTACACATTATTTCCAGTAGTTAAGCTGAGTTATTCTCCCTAAGGACTCAATTACACACTCCTTTGTGACTCAGGTAAATGGCTTTCTGGTGACTTTTTCAACTGCTAAATTGTAGTCACTGAATAATTTGTAAGGAAGCTGTTGTACAAGCTCGTCTGTTGACATTCATTTGTGTGAGAACCTCAAAAATCAGAAAAGACAAGATAACTGCGCGCTTGTGTTCAGCATTCTGTTGATTTGATTAACTCGTAACACTGCCTTCACTGCATGTGCTCATCTGTCCCTGTAATGTTTTCATTCACAAGAGCCTGTTGTCTTTGGTGCATATGTCACTCCATCAGCCCGGATCTCCTTGAACTTTACACCAGTCTAAATGCTTTTCTCCCATGACAAACAGCACACAGTGAGTGATGTGCAGGATTATAGCAGCATACTGGGGGCTCTAATCAAAGTGCACATTCATACTGTGACTCACTGCTGGACCCAGGTCCTCCTCTGGCCACAATGTGCACTCTGTTATGGGAGGAAAAGATGTGGAAACTATGTGACAGTGTTGAGCAGCCAAATTCCAGTTGCTGTTCAAACTGCTGTTTGTTCGTTGACAAAAATGATCTGCTTTCGGTGGAAATGAAATGAATGAGCAGAGGCATTTTCACAGTGCTTTTGTATTTGCTTGAAAAGTCATACAGTCAGCGTGGTGGCAAATAGAGACCTTTAACTTGGTGCACTGATCCAATTGTCAGTAATTCAAAGTAGCTCTTAGACTGGCAGATAATCAGATGGGTGGCAAACCAATGTTGTAGAGGTAGCAATTCATTGTTTGGATAAAAATTGGTTATGAAGATATGCTACATAAAATTTTGACTATACCATCTAAAATAAGAAAACTATAAAAAAGTTTCATGAATATCTGATTAAATATTGCACAAACAAGAGTATAAAGCTATATTGCTTCAATATACTTGCATTTCATACCTGTGCGTATACCTGTATGTAATTGAGATTTTTATAGGAATATCAAAGCACAGTTCCGCTAAGAACTAAAATATAAATATAAAAAAATACCTATTAATATTGGATTACTAAATAAGATGAATGCACAATTTACAAAATTATGCATATATGCCTTTCTGTTAACCTTATGCTCATCTTCAATTAACTCTGCATGACTTACAAGTCCATATCCACAGGTTAAAGAGCTAGGGGCCATTCTTCATGTGCCGACTTTTGGCATCCTTCCCAAATCTTCATCACTGACACTTTATGACCGGGTTTGCCCCTTCAATAGTCGTGATCCACATCGTATGACTAGTGTGCATGATCTAATGTCCCTCCGTCTCCAGTCTCCAGGCAAATCCACAATCTACATATGCAGGAGCGAAGTTTGGAGCCCGTCACAAAAGGTCATATACAGACTGAGGTTTACTTTCTCCACTGCTGAGTCGGCAAGCTGCCCGGGCCGCGTAGAACGTACTCTTGCTCCATGAGTCATTCCCAGTCATTGTGGCACACCTTTGTATTGTGATGCGGTGTGCTGGGCTGTGACTGCTGGCCGGTCTAGCCCAAGGAACATCCATAAAGGGAGGTGCGCCTGGCCCTTGTGCTGCGATGGGCCCCGGAGCCTCAGTCCAAACACATCCTCACCACTCAGCTGTAAATATCACCAACAGCTGGTGGCACACAAGCAACTTAGTGGTGCTTAACAAATGACTGGCCTACATGTGAGGGCGAGAGGGATCAGCACGCCGCGATGAAGGAAGAAGAAGCAAAAAATGCAGTGGTATGATGAAACGTTGTTTTTAGATGCAAGGACACAACAAGGACGTACTATGCATTTGCTCTATTTGGAGCAAGTAAAAAAATATATATGGACTTCTATGTGCTTGGGAAAACTATGCAGCATGGTATGAAAATGGTCCAATTTACTGCAAAATACAATACGAGCAAATGTTCTTTTGAAGATAATTCAATGAACTTTACTGTTTAGAGTTTTGACTGACATTTTTGAACAATTTCCTCATAAGTTAACATTGCCAAGACCCACTGCAATTTAAAAATACATTCATTCTCTCTTTAATTGCTTCAAAACTGTTTCCTGTGTATAGCTTGAAACACTTTTCCTATGTTCAACAAAAAGGTCTGTTTAAGAAGGACCTCTTGTAAAGAGTAGTATAGAGTTTATTTGGCAGTAACATTGCAAATAGAGTTACAGATAAATACTTTTGCCCTCTTCTCATTCATCCTGTTGAGATCCCCCTGATGGGGTCTCCTGCACCACTCTGTTTACACCGATAGAACTCTCAAAGTTAGCCCTGAGCAGCCGCCTGCAGCTTAGGGTATCACCCATAATGACATTCAGCGTGGCCCAGATTACATTTATGATATCATATTTGATACAGCTGTACACCAACCGAGAGAAACGCTGCCTAAAAGAATCAAGCCTCCTTTTTCAGTTTACACACAATCCATTTTCTGGTGTAAATCACTTGTCAGTCTATTGCAGATGCCACCTCTGTGATGTGAAAGCGAGAGGTGTGCAGAGCCGGGGAGAGAGTAAAGATTATCTGTGGAGCCATTTGGCTGGCAGCACACCGTGACAGAGACTGACAGCTCTTTCAGATGACTGACAGGTGTCCTTTGAAACGCGCCGGACGCTGCCTCTGTTCGCACTGTTGAAATGCATATTGGAGCTCTTATCATAAAGGCATGGATGGCCCAGATATGTGGCGTTAACATTGCAAATGGCTCCGGAATTATTCATTGTCAGTGCGGTGGGAAAGAATGGCGGGAGGGGGGGTAAGGTTTGATTATTCCGCTCACACAATGGCAGGTGCTTAATGAGTCCTCTCCACCTTGGCAGAGGCATGTGCCGACTTGAGGTGCTAGCGGCGGGTGACACAGGTCTGGCCAAGTGTTAGAGCAAGATCATACGTCCGGGCCCCATTTTAATTTCTAATACATTAATCTTTTCCTCACAGATCCTCCATGAATATTCCGGGCTCCTTGTTTGTCGGAGGGACTGTCTCGCTTTCATCTATTCAGGTGGTTTCATTCAGTGTGAAAGCCAGCTAAATGGACCCGATCAGTCAATGACAAGCGGCGTACAATGGAGCCCAGTAACGCGTCCCTTTTCTCCTTTCAGCCCTGTGATAGACAACCCTGACACCTGCTCCCCGGGGATGCCCTCAGCCCAGTCAGCCTCTGTTCTGGAGAGACTTGCCTTCACTTTATCAGCCCATAAAGGACTGTCACAGGTGACTATATCAGCTGAGCTATGGAGCTGCTCCCGCTGACCTGCCCGAGCCGCCACGGTCATGCCGCTGAGCAACGCATCGCAAGCAAACAGATTACGGTGGGTTTAACACTGTCAGACAAGCCAGCTCACGACTCCACACTTTCACAAATGTTAAGCCTTTGTTCATTTATTAATTAGCATTGTCTTAAGTTCATTAGACCACTGTTCCTAATGAGGTGCAAAAGACCACCTACACCAGCTCAAGCTTTGTATGGGCTGACCTGACACTGACTCCTGACTCTGCTGTCTGTGCTGGAATGACATACACACAGACACATGCACAGGGCAATGCTGTAATTATACAGTAATTAATACTATGTTCGGCGAGCTAATTTATATTCAAGAACTGTTAGGTAGTATTAACGGTTTACATTTAATCTTAGTTATACATGCCATTCTCGTTTAATTTTGAAAAAACAAAAAACAACCCAGAACAATGCAATCAAGCAATACTGTAGTTCAAAGACTACATACTTTAAAATTATAGCTACTACTAAAAAGATTACCTTGATGCTTTTTTGTTGTAAAAGATGTTATCAAAATTCACTTATCACTTTATATTTATGGATTGGTTCTGCTTTACATAGAACAATCACCTTGTCTTTTATCGACAAACATCAATGTGGACAAGCAGTGTTTACCACACCAGTGTTTCCCATAGATTTTTGGGAGTAGCGCTAATTATTTTTATTTAAATGTATTCTCATGCAATTTGTATAGTATAAATGTCACTTTCTGCCTAACAGTGTAGTCACATTTATGTGTTTATGATTAAAGCGCGTTGAGTGCTTTTAAGGTATAAAAGCGCTATATAAAAGTGACCATTTTACCATAATACAAGGAGCTACAAAGTATAATATTGTTGTGCCAATGTATAGTCTACGTTATCTTATATCTAGACTATGGGGGATAATGTTTGATAATTGGTGGACAACATAGTCTCCTGTATTAATGAGAAAGACTGCACCAAATTAGAGTTTAATAAAAAATATCCAGAATGTGTGCTATACATGTAAAACTAGTAAATTCATTAGTGTTTTGGTGCTAATAAAACTTTCCTTACTTTTCTCTGGGATATTCAGGCCATTGCACTTAATCCAAATGAGCCCATCACTCACCCATCCCGATCTAAATGAGACTCGCAGGGGCCTGGATTCCAGAGCGGCGCCTAGATCGCTATAACTCACCTCCGAGAACACCTAGGCGGCCCCAAACTTAAATGTGCATTGGCATATATGGATATTACATGTGTCAGAGCTTTTGATGGAGATTTGGTGCCATTCATAATTATCATATCTGATTTGGGCTCAGAAGGGGACAATCTGGAGCCAAAGTGGGGGGAGCATACCAATATTTTAATGCAGAGCAGACAGACTTCTCCCTGAAGGAACATCCGCACTGACACCGGCTCCTGCAAAATTGGGATTTATACTTCCTGTTTTCTATTAATATGGAGATGAATACAGGTGCTGCAGTGTCATAAAATTAGTTTAGCTCTCGCAAATTGCAATTACACGTGTTGAGGAGGAAGAAAAGAGAGGCACATTTTAGCCAGCAAAAGAAAATGTGGGGAAATTAGGAAAAATATCGAGATTTAAAATGAACATAATAACGTGTAATGCTATCCTCGGAAGTCCCCTTTAGCAGCCTCCAGCAGCTGGGCCTATTTGTTCTGGTGACGCTTCCTCAGTGCTCGTGTGAGAAGTGGAACAAATGCACTGAAATGCTTCACTCCTCAACACTTTAGAACTGTGTAAAGTCCTGCCAAAAGTCGGACAAAATGTGGCTCCTGTGGGGAGTGGTGGAGGACTTGGGTGAGGAGAGCATAAACTAGGTTGGTTTGGAAGGACTTTGGAGTTTGTTTCCCATGCGTTTGATTGGATTTTTATTAGAAGCTGATAATGCATACATTAATGTTGATAAGAAAAGGTTGAAAGAATTACTCACTGCTGGTTCTATTAATTTAGTATAAGAAATTTATTTTCCTCAATCGGCCAATTCAAGTTTGCTTTCTGTTTGACAAATATAAAATTTGGAATTACTCAAATTTTTAAAAATCTGAATAGATCCTATTGTATCGTATGAGACCTTTATGTTTTATTTCAACTTGAGAACTGCTCTTGACAAGTTAGCTCTTTTACCATTATGAAATAAGAAGACTAATCTTCATTAATAAGGTTACCTTTCATATCGACATTCCATTTGATTTTAAAACCATGTGTCTTAAATGTAAAACCCCAACAATGGAAGTGATCGATGGATACTTGTGGAATGTACTTTTGGCCGCAGTAAAAGAAGCAAAAGCAAGGAGATGGATGACAGGGACGAGGGCAACTGTCAAGGATTGGACAGAATAAACATTGGACATTTATAAAATGGAAAGACTAACTTTTGTAGTGGATTTGAAAATTTGACAAATCTGAAAGACACTGGGACAAATGGAACATTTACAGTAGATTAATGCATTAATTTTAGGAGCCACAGATGACTGGAGCCTATTCCATTGACTTAGGGCCTTAGGCGCAGTACACTCAAGGACAGACAGCCATTCACTTTCACATTCATTCACTAGGGACAATTGAGAGTTGCCAATGAACCTACACAGTCATGTCTTTGGACGGTGGGAGGAAGCTGGAGAACCCGGAGAGAACCCACAGTAACACGAGGAGGACATGCAGACTCTACCCAGAGAGATCGTGTGATGGTGGTTGGTCCGGGATTCGGACCCACAATCTCCTTATTTTCTTTTTGTCTTATAATAGTAATAAAAAAGAAAAATGTTACCTGGCTGAAAAACTGGAGGTCAGAGAAAAAGTTCAATTCTCAAAGATGGAGCAAAAAAACTAGCATTGTTGAAAATATCATGTAAATACTGCTAAATTAATGATCCAAAAGATTTGCTTGGCCACTACTACAGAAATCCTTTACATGAGAGTTGACTGATCCAATCAGGCCAATAACATTTTAATTTATTGCTGTCAAACTGACTAAATAGTAAATAAACTACTTTAATTTATTTTCTGTTTTTTTAATTAATGGATCAGGTTGTGGCCTGCCCAGCTTCAAATTTTTATATCTTTAATCACAAATGCAGGAACAACAAACAAATTACTTACCAATTTATTTCGCTTCAACTTGCTAACCATCTTATAAAATCCACTTTACAACAACGATACCCTCCATAATCCTAATCATATCCCTATATTCCTCATTAGAAAACAAAAGCAGCGCTGATTTATACCAGGCAGTAGCATTTACCTGGCACCGGCCTAACTTTCCCTCCACAGCAGCCAATAGAGAGGCTGTGGTATTGAGGCGAGACATTAATTCACTGTGTCAACCTGTCCCCGTGGAATATTTATGATGCTAAATACATTTAATTAGGCGGCGCGGCTGTGATGGGAGAGAGAAAGCACTGTCAGTGAAACAGGAGCCAGGACCAGAGAAGAGATTCGGGCGCCTCTGATGTCTATGGAGTGACTTCCTCATTTAGGCTGCGACAGGAGGAGACGGAGGGAATGAGAGGAGACGTGTTCATTATACTGTCATTATGGAACCTGAGCGGACACTTATGGAGGAGAGGAGATGCAGAGGAAGAGTACAGGCTGTTGTAATCGCTAAATGAAATGTACAGGGTTTAGGAGTTGAGGTAATGTTGAGGTTTTAAAAATTAGGTAGTCACGAATGTTGTTAGCACTTCAAATGAGTCATGACTGAGATTTGAGGGTGTCCAATCAATGTAAGAAAGAGGGACGGATGATAAAAGTACACTGTAAGAGCTGTTCTGTAACGTCTTGTTGTATGAAGTGGATTTCAACTAGATTAAACTAAGTAAAATAAAAGTAAGCTTAAAGGTAAACATGTTCACAAATTAAGCTCCATCTATAGACCCTTTAAAAGTTTGTAAACAAAAACATTCTAAATTTCAGAATGAAGGCAGCTGGAAGTGGCACACAATGTGATTTAAATGGAGAACCTGGGATTAACCTCAGAATATCTCAAAAATAAAAACGAAACTTGATTATGGCAATGAAAACCACTCGCATACATGTGGGTGATTTCAGAGCCTGGTTTAAACACATTTACAATGTTTATTTTTGGAAAGTTCCTTCTGTCTTCTTGCTTATAGCTTATAGCTTTTTTACAACTGTCTTATTAGAAGAAACTCTCAAGTTAACGTTTACAGTTTTATTTTATATTATTTATTTAATAGACAGGACAAATACTTACCACATTATACTTTTTCTGAAGCTCAAAGTAGCTAGAAAAATAATAGAAAAGCAAACTAACTGACATTTCTTTCCTGGAAATTCAAAATTGCTGCTTCTTTTAGATATGATGTCAGTTAATGACTAAAAATGTAGTTCGATGTTTCATTTTTGCTTCCACTTGCCTGGAATTGTGAACATTCTGATGACATAGCATTTTAAAAGTTGCATTGTCGCTAAATGAATTACTCATTCTGATATCAAAATGCTATAAAAATTAGGAATACATTACAAATAAATACATTAAAAAAAAAAACTTACTTGAACCTCCAAATTTTAATTAATAAAGTTTACTCATCAAAATAATATTATTGAAAATAAAATGTTTATATTGTTTCTTGTTAATAACTCTTTTGTACAGCATAACATAAATACATCTCCACATCCATTTAATCTAAAGGAGAGTACTTTCAGGTCTACTTATATCTTCCAAGACGCATGTTATTTTGAGCCTTGGACACTTCTGCATCAATAATGTTCAATAATGTAGTATTTATTATAACATGGAGATTCTTTGAAATCTCTGTTTTGATTCCTCCAAATGCCCATTTTGACATCTTTCAAAAGTGGATTAACCTCACAACCATTCCATACTGAATCCAGTCTGGAGTACTAACCCCATCAAACCGTCATTCCAATATAAAACATCAAATGCCTGTTTACTGCTATCTCCCCAACACCAAAATGGTCCAATTCTGACGTTGACAGCTCAGGGTAAAGTGAGACATCATGTCGGTGTGCGATAAAACCAGTGCTACAGTAAATAATAGGCCGCTTTCATCTTGACATGTGTCTCGCCAGTGGAAATGGATGGGGAAATGACCATCTCTCTGTCGGCTCGGCTCCTGCCTGTGTCACTGAATGATGCAAATAGAAGATAATATCAGTGCGGCACTGAATGGCATTACTCCAGATGTAATGTCATTAAAAGGGTGGGCCTTCGTCGCAGCGGCCGTCTGGAGCCAGGGCCAGTGTGGCTTTGACTGACACCCAGATTAAGTGCAGTGACAGGCAGCACAATAAAGTCATCAGCCGCTGTGACATGTCAGTTAGGGGGGTCCGTAGCACAGCGTTGTCAGTCTCTGTCACAGCCCATCCTGAGCCTTATCCCTGATGTCCCATACACAAGCGTGGGAACAGAGGATGGGCAGCCCGGGACACCACTGCACAAATATTTATTCAGACCGAGGACAAGTGTATCCACTCCAGACTGTTTAATGTTTGGCAATGTACAGAGTGGCAGTGTGTGATAGTGAAGAGGAGAAGGAGAAGAGAGCAGATGTTTTATGTTGTAGAAGTGAAAGTAAACGACAATTAGCTGACTCATGACTGTATGATATGATGTATAGTTCATATTTATACATTTAAATCATATCCATTGGTTAACAGAGAAGCGCCATGGCTACAGAATATAATGTCTGAATACTCTGACTTTACGGAGAAAAAAAAGTACATATACACTTGTTAAGTCAATGCATTATTCATGTTGTAAAACAGAAAACTTCTGGTAGGTCTTTCACAATATTTACGACCTATTGCTAAATAATAGATTGATGGAACAATAGTTTTTGGAGCTCAATACGTTTTCTTTGCATTAACCTTTCCTTACTTTTGTAGCATTTACATTTGAGCATGTCGAAGGTCAAATTATTTGACATCTACCACTTACTTATGATGGCATTTATTTGTTGAAGTTGATGTTTTTTTCAATATGGTTCATTAAAAAAGGGTTCACTGTAGTTTCATTATTATTGTTCATTATAGTATTTTCTGTAACAATATACCGCACTTCAAAATTGGTTATTGTGACAAGCCTAACTTTTTGTTGTTTCTGCACAATTCGGCCTTTTACAGAGCCATAAATATGTCATTTTTACATTTCCACAGAAAATAAAATACAATAAAACAAAATACATAAATAGAGACAAGTCATACTTTTGTCAAACATGACAAGATACGTGTTCATGTTTAATTTAAAAATCTTTCCTTAAGCTGCCCACTTGTACACAGAAAGCTATGTTTAGACACACCTCTATTCCAGAGCATGCCGTGTCACAGTAAATCATCTTCTCCCACTCACATGCAGCCACTATTCTCAAGTCAACTACAACTACTTCATGCCCTTATTCTTCCATCTTTAAAACTTCTTTGTGGTTTATATTTTTGTACAAGAAGAGCATGACATTAAAATAACATGTAGCTTACAAGTTTTACCTTTAAACAGTATTACATTTTATAAAATGCTTCTATGCACATAATTACAGTCAGAGAAATAATTTAGAATAAGGTTATAATGTCCCGAGCAATTAAAACCACACATTAAATCTCCTATGCATTCATGTCAATACCTTGTGCAATTCCTAAAACATTATTTTCAACACAAAATAGAAAAAGTGTATATTAAATTTTCTCTGCGCCAGAATTTCAACACCTGAGCCCCTTGAAATTAGATTTAAAGTCACATTAGCGAAGACAAACACCCCTAAGCAGTGATGTAACCCAAACCATAACATTTTCCCATCATAATAGACCAGTTCTCAGACATACCTTTGTAACCTGTTCCTTTTTCTCCTCTGTTGCAGATGTGGTGTACGCCGACAGACCAAAAGATGGCACTGTTGCAGTTCTGAATCCATAATCAGTTTCCTCGTCTGGCCTGGACCTCCTCTCGCTGTGAGACTGGCCACTGCCTTCCCCTGCAGCGCTCCTCTATCTCCAAAGCTACCCACAAATTTGTCATCTACACTCCACAAGTAAGAACAATGCTAGATTTAACCACAAGGACAGACAAAAAAAAAGTTGATTACGAAGTTTAGAGATTGCTTTCTTCTCAATTAGCATCCAATTAGTACTTTGTCATTTAGTACAATAGGAACTTTTACACAATTTTCATCTCTTCTCTTTTCACAAAGCGTTCCCTCATACCGCGCCGTTTAGATAATTATTTTAACGCAGCCATTTTGTCCTTTAAAACAGCAGCTTTTAAATAAATTTAACCAACGCCTCCCCTATCAAGTCTATACTTTAAGAAATTAGTTTTTAGGACAATTTACGCTGCTTTTTTTTCCCCTTTTGAGTGTTCCTGAGTGCTTACAGGCAGTAGGTAGGCATTTCAAGGCATTTGGTGGCGACAAATAGACACCCAGCCGTGCAGCAATTGTACGGCTGTTATAGCGGTAAAATACTTGAAACGAGCCCCGAAGAAATGGGACTAAGAGGGAAAGGGTTAAGGTCCAAAAAGGAAAAAAAAAAGGGGGGGAGGAATGCATGGCCAATTTGCAGCTCTCAAAGAAAATGGCGTCTGATCATTAATTAAAGAAATAGGGGAAATGCGGTGTTACCTGGACAGAGGGGCTTGAGTGACACTTGTTTGCGCCGTTGTTTTGGAAGAGGATTCTCCCTTGGCCACTTTGCCGCTCTTTAATATTGGCTTATTGCCTCTTAGCTGTCACTACATAGAGCATTACTCGTCCCCCGGGAGCGCCTTCAGGGACCAGGAGGGATTCAAGCTGCGGCGAGAGGAGAGCTGGAGGAGACGGGCTGCTGGTGTGTTGTCGTGTCATGTTGGATGCGATGCACACACAAAAAAAAAGCTGAAAATGCTTCCTTGTAGACTACAGTATGTTTTAATTCAGTATTCGTTACTATTTACGTTTTGGCTTATATAATGTACCTGTAGCATTCAGAACTATTATTCATCAGACATAACTATTATACTGTATAGTAGATCACACATTCATGGGTTTCAGCTTCCTGTTTTTAACATTTGAAGACTTTTTCCAATTCAAGAGATTTTGTTTTAAATTGTTAATTGCTATGGCAACCAGCCTAATTTGTCATCATTCTGAAACCCATTGATAGGTATTTCAATATTACCAATATACCAAAAAGGCATTTAAATCTTGGCACTTAATCTTGTCAACAATATGTCAAGAATGCATACAAAACCAGCAATAGTTTCAACCGCAAAATTTAAAAACATAAAAAACAACAACATATTCTTCTCATAATTACATAAAACTGTTATTATAAGTAGCTTAATGTTGTAATGGGCTAGATTAGCAAAATATTAAATTGAAATTAAAACTACAACATGATTATTTATAGCAAAATCATGGCTTCTCATCTCACATTAGCTGCTCATGCATTCAAACACAGGTAAAGCTTCAACCTCGTAAAATTTGGACGACACTACAATTTTTTTTTAATATAGTAAACATCCACAGTTCTGGGTCATCTCTAATGGTATTTCACTACCATCTTTCTTTCCATTGTCCTCCTTGGAACAGGCGCACAAGTAGCTGTGTGGCTTCTCCTCTGAATAAGGTCACCAGATCCAGAACATGTGTGTGTGAGTGTGAGTACTACAGGCAGGTAGCCGCTCCCCTCGGGCAACCGCTGTTTATTGGCTGTTGAATTAGACGCTAGAATAAAAATAAGCTCTAAAGCAGTAGATCTGTTTCTTGTCACTTAATATACATCACAACAGCTCACAAATAACTCACCAGTAAGATACACATTTGTTTGATTGCATAAATATTGTATCGAGCAGTGGCGAATAGCATTTAAGGGATTGTAGGATATTATTAGCTGCTGTTTGGTTGATATACTTTTTACATTGCTTGTTTAATATATTTGCTCATTTTCGGCTTTTTGTTGCCTGTTCCAACTTGTTTCAGTTTCAGTGTTGCATCTGCTTGTTTGTAGTTGCAATTACTGCACTGACAATAATAATATTAGTAAGAAATATTTCATGGTTATGTTACTTTTAGTTGTGTATTATTGTTATGAACTCTGTCAGTCCACATTTGTAATACCACATCCCCATGCTCATTTTATATACTAAGTCTTCAATTTGCGACCTACTTCTCATTAGCCTAAATACCTTAAAGCATTATACTTAATACTAATTGTAGTTGAGAGGCTATTATGCACAGTTAAAAGTACAGCAGTTAGCATGTTGTCGCTGATGCTAATTTCTGTAGTAGTCGTCCCTCCTCTTTTGTGTTGAACTGTGACACCGAGCCACAATGGGGAACTCTTGATCTGAAGTGTATAGAAATCCCCAGATTTCAGGAGCCTGTGATTTTCTGCTCGCAGCCTAATCCCACCATTCCTCCACCTCTCCTCTCTTATGCCAGTCACATTTTCTAATTAGCTTTCCCTGTGGAGGAAGAAGATGGATTATATTTTAATATCTGGGGCCTAAAATTAGTTTATATTTTAGCAAGTTAGCACTTCTTAGGAAGTTGATTTACTCTTGAAGCTGTAAAACCCGTGAGCTTGCAATTAATCATTCTCTGTGGTCCTGTTCTGAAGGAAAAAGGAGGCTGTGGTGTCAGGAGCTGGATCATAATAGGTAAACAGCTAATTTACACTATTTAGAAATCCCCTCTCTGTATTGTACAACACACGTCAGCGCGCACGATTGTTCTGTCCTACTGCAGTTATTAATTACTGCACACATTTAACAAAGCCACACTGTCTATGACTAATCATCGGCACACACTGACTAAAGATGTTCTACTTTTCTCAATTACTTCTCGCACCGGGCTAAATCCACTCCGAGAAGTCAGCTTGGTCTGGTGGAGCAGGTGTGAGGATAGACTGTGTAATATAACAGCTGTGCTCTTTCAAAATGAGACTAGTTTGTGATGGGCAGACAGTTCAGGAAGTCCAATCCACTCTTCTGTTGTGGATGTTCAAAAACTTTCTTGTCAGACTGAGTTGTGTTAAAACTTCTTAGTGTAGAATCTAGTGCAGCAGTCGAGAACAGGTGTAGGCCTCCTCCTCCTCCTCCGCCGCACACACCGCTCTGCTGCTGCTGCGGGAGGCTCTAAGCCTGGATCTGGCAGGGCTTTGGGCTGGTGTTTGGTGACTATAGCCTGGTGCTGTTGTCGGGGGGATCATCAGCGCTCTCTCCCAGGGAGATGAGCAGCAGAGGCCAATTTCATATGCGGCGCTCGGCCCCTGGGTCTGAGTGGAGGTGGGCTGGGTCCACCCAGTATCCTGGCTTCATTAATCATCCGCCAAGGCTTACCGGCAAACCCCCTCTCCGCCCTCTCCTAGACAACCCCTCGGATTACACAGAGCCAGCGAAATGTCAGCCCAAATCTGAGTCTTGATGCAGATAATCATTTCAATAATATTTCTCCATTTGTGCCTTGGATGCCAGGGGAATAAAGCTTTTCCTCTGTCAGGTAGCATAAGACTACAGTTGGTGGGAATACTTGACTCTGAGCCAGATGGCTTAGCCATGCTCGCAGCATATGTTCAACAAGCAGGTCTGTGCCAAGCACGCATTAGACTTTTATTAATTTCAAGTGCCAGGAATGCAGATGTATATATTTATGATCTGTACCTGTCACCAGAACACCTCTGCCATACTGCTCAAATACAGACAATATTAAACAATAATGACTATCATTTTGATAATTTTGTACCACAGTGTGTCATTTGCAGTTATGTAAGTCATGCAAATCTAATTAAATATCTCCGACTTCACTAATGATCATAATTACTATGTATTTAATGGCGTCACATGTGCTGTTGTGACAATGCAAATTGCCACTTGGAACATGAATATGCTTGGGTTCGAGACAAAAGAAACAGTACTGCATGGGAGGGCAGATTTATTCATTACTACTAAGTTGAACTTCCCTTTAACAGCCCTGTGCTCTGCAATCCTGGGAGTTCTGCTCTCAGTGACTTATGGCAGAGCGCGGGGAGGGGGGCAGCGCGCCGAAAATGTCAATAGAAATAGTAAGTGTGAGAGGGAAGGCTTGCCTAATTAGTGCCCATTTAGATTTTATGACGGCTCTGAGATCGGCTCTTCCTGACAGAGAGCACTATAGTTGCATATTGTCCTAGCCTGAGGGAACCATAGGAAAATCCAGATTTATTGTACCTATCATACCAGCATATTTCATTTGCCATTATGAGATGCCATCCAGCAATGATGCCAGATTATTTATTACAGATTAAATTGTGGGAGCTGGATGGTCGAGGAACATTTCAAAGTACCATTTCTCTTATTAACTTGTTCATTATCAGCCCTGGTGTGATCTACAAACCTGCTCCTTCTTACCTGCGTTAACAAATACATCACTGATTGGGCCTTGGTTCACTGTTTGTCTCCTTTTCCCTCGACATTAGTGCCATCTTGCAACATTACCATTTATTCTGCCCCTAATTTCCTCAAGAAGTTGGTTTCAACGTCTGAAATTGTGTTCAAAAAATCATTTTGTCACCGTTAAGAAAGGATCATTTGTAATTCCACTGTAGATCTACATTTTATCGAGTGCAATCTCCTTCAGTGCCGTTTCCATATGCTCGAGTGGCTTTCTACATTGTGTATTAGGCAGTGTTTATTTACTATGTCCCTTAAACCCCAGGATGTTGGCATTTATCCTATTTACACATCAATATTACATCTCCATGAAGGCCTTGAGAGTTGCATTTAAGTCATTGTGCGGCGGCGTATTAAAATGTACTCCATACTGTGAGGGGAGCTCGTCAGGGAATAGCAAGGCCCTGGACGCCCATTACCCGGCATAAAAGTGTCAGCCACTTTAATTACATTCATGCCTCCCCTAGTCCATTTTACTGCAGCCGCAATCAGATTTCACGCATAGATCTCACCGCGCAGTCTTAACCGTTTGTTGATGGGGGATCTGGATCGGCACAGGGAAGTGGTGTGTAGTGCAGTGGGAGAAAAGTAATAGAAAAGAAGTGAAATCTGTGACACGTTAAAGTATTTACGGTCACCTCAAAGTTATTGTCTTCTCTTAATGTTTTTAAAGAAACCTCAATAGTGTGTAATCATGCTCTTAGCCATGCTTAGACCCCAGGATAAGGTCATGTTAGAGTATCCCATTAGCAAGAGTTCTATTAGCACTGGTGTGGTTACTGGTTAGCTCAGGTTAGCAGTGGTCATTTGAGGCATTAATGCTAGTGTTAGCAACATCTGCGGTAGGAGAATGGTGGCAGTCACATCATGTTTTTGGTGGATTTCAAATGACGCACAACATTGTAGAGGTGGGCAATATATCAAAATGCAATTAATGTTGTGAATATTGTTTTATAGATATGCAACATTTAAATATGGAGTATATCATTTATAGTAAGAAATTCTACAAAAAAATGTCTTCAAAAAAGCTTTGTTGTAAGCTTTCATATTTCTGCACTTTTGTGTTTAACAGATATGTCACACTTGTCTGATAATTAAACCTCAACTAATATGTTTAAAGACATCTTTTAACACAGTTCGGTTGGATTTACACATAATATAGTCTGAATATTGTCATCGGGATGAATATCGAGATAACCGATATCACCCACAGGTATCGTTTTAATAGAGACGGGATCCTGGCAAAATAACTTTGTTAGCATGAAATGGTTGGGTAATGGATTGTGTCATTATTGAATATGATAAGAGTGTTCTTATAAATATTTCATACTGGCTACTATGCTGTGCAATTAGTCAAATTTTGATCAAAATCTAGATGTGCCAATTGTCAATGACACACTTTTGTCATTTTAAAAGAGATGTCCATAGCCAATCTCTGCCCGTAAAAGCATGTGGTTTGGAGTTCATATTTTGGAGGAAGAAATTTGACTTTTAAGTTAAACAGCAATTATTAAGAGCACAATGTAGAGCACAATTTGCACACAAAGTAATTTAAAATGTGTCAGGAAATGATTCAAATCACAATACAAAAAAACAACAACAACAACAACAGATGAATAATCAATATACATTTTACTTCAAAAGGAAAGAGTACAGATAAAATCCTTTCTGTCATACGCACAGCTAAACAGAGCGTAGACTTGAACATTGTCAGAGTAGAGACCTGTCTCACATCTTCAGGAAGACCGTTCCAGATTTGAGCTGCATAAAATTAAAACGCTAATTCCCCATGTTTAGGCCTGACTCTGGGCACCAGCAGGAGGCTGTTTTGTTTATGCTCAGGAAAATAATTTGGTTTAAAAAAAAAAAGACACAAAAAAAAAGCAATGGAAAATCTGGATTGATCAATAAGAGGGAAATAAACTATGAATATTTTTTGTCACCTAGCTACTACCCTTCATTTGAGAAGGTGACATCATCATATAAAATTGCAATCACCTATTTTTGAGGGGAGAACAAGTCAAAATGTAAGCGTTACAGGTGTTTTCCTTTCGTCATGGCTCTTCAGTTCCTCTATGCTCTCCTGCTCAAAGTGAATCCTACTACATATCAGTTGAATTGTTGATGAAGCTGACACACCCAGCCACTAAATATCAGTGCACCCCTCTGCGATTGGGCCTGGGCTGTACACTCACACACAGACAAACACACACAGTATTGGGGGGTCAGACCGTTAGCCAGCGCCGAGCCGCCAGTGTCACTTACGGTTTCACGCCGGAGCTTCCTGACCTTCTAGGAGTGCAAGCTAGATCCTCTCTTGTTTATACGCGGCTATGGATCAGTGCGTGGAATATGTCTACATCCTCTCAGCCAATTTCACACAGAGGAGGAGCGGCGTGGGCGGCCGACACAAGCCGTTTCCCCCGGACGATAGGCCCATCCCTCAGCGTCTCTGCCACCGGAGAGACAGGCAGACGACACAGGCACTCCGCTGCTCCAGTGGGCCACGCAGACGAGACCCTCCGCCCGCCCCTCCCCTGGGAACAGCACAGGAGGGGGCGCACTCCAGGGTCTTATTTAAGAGAGCATTACCAAACAACAGTCAAATAACAGTTACAGCACCTTAACTACCGCACAGTTAGTTTTAAAGAATCAGAACTGTAACCCAGAGATCAGAAATTTAAAGGTGCACAATGTAACCTTTCTAATGGAGGGTCTGCCACTTGCTCGTCTCCATGAGATATTGTTGCTCAGCCTATGTTCAAAAGTATGGAATTAAACTTGCAAGTGAAGTGAGGCAACCACACTTACAATGAGAACTCATATTTTTCTCTTTTTTTTGAGTGACACTTTAACTTTCTTGAGGTGGCATTTCACCTGCATGATTCCATGAAAATAGAAATGTAAAACCATACTTCAGAACATTCTTCATAGAGATATATACATTTTACGCCATATTGTGGAATATGATATTATTATAGCCAAAGGACATAGGTTTTTAATACATTTTTAGGGCAAGAAAAACAAACATGCTTTTATTTTTGTCTGTTTTTATTTATTTTATTAAAACACAGAGAAAACAAAGCAAAATACAATAAGGAAACTATATAATGTTTGGGATATGTCTCCTGGCATATTTGTTCCATTTACTCAAGTGATTATTAAAAATGCCTAATTTCAGATGTAGAATATAGGACATATGTTCCATTTTGAAGATTGTAAATATCCTTTGTAATTTGTGCCCATCTATTGATGGAAGGCTCCGTTGGTTCCATCCATTTCTTTGTGATGTTTTCTTTTGTTGTTGTTGCTAGCAGTAGTATGTTCCAAAGGAAGCTGTCTGTTGTAGAAGCATGTTTTTTGCAAGGTATTTTTTGCAATAAATGCTTGTAATTGAATAATGCTTCATAGATATACTGTGAAACATTCTAGACAACTTAATATGACTATAGATACAAGGAAGTGGCACACCACCCACCAGAAAAGTCACATAGTGAACCTATAAGACAAAAAATAAAATATGCTCTGTAAACTATAAAATATTGGTCTAGTTGATCTCAATTGAGCAACTAAAGGGATTTTCAAACATCTGATTATCTGGGAGTAAAATCTCTGCAGGTGCTATGGGAAAAGTTATTTAATGTATTTACGTCCTGTGTCTGTGTGTGCCATAGACAAACTGAGCACTGCTGAATTAGAAGCTCACAATTACATGACGATTTTGTTTGCATAAGGGATTAACATACACAGCATACTATAGTTTTCAGCTTTGTCAAAGCTATATCTTGGCTTTTGTATTTGTTAAGAATTCATGATATGTCCCTGCAGGGCCTCCATAGCTGTACATGCAGGTATGCCTTCAGAAATAAGTATACACGCATCTGTTTTGTGAATTTTAAACCATAACTAGAATCTTGCCATAAACAGGTTTTTGTTTTTCTATCACTGATCAACAATATTTATCCCAAAAACTGAAATAATGCTTGCAACTCTCTGCTCATATCACCTCTAAACAACACTGCTCTCACCTAGTAATAATTGGGAACTTTTGCTTACAAATTGTTTTCCTATTACACATTGTTCTCAGACGAAGAGGCTAAGCTTGTTTTGAAACGACAAGGAGTCCATCTTAAGCTAATTTATAGTCGGCATAATAACCACTTAGGGGAATTATCAGAGAAGCCATTAATTACAGCTAATGATTTAAGCATGACAAGCACATTTACCATTAACAAAAAAAAAAGAATCATTCACGACACGTTGAAGTCGAACTTTTGGCGAGAAGAAAAAAAAGACGTAATGCCAAAACAATACTTCCCTAAATCTTAAAGTGGAAATGAGGGATTTGTGGCACGGCGGTTTACCATATTCTAATTTTGCCTTAACAATCAAAAGGTAATCAGGACTCTGCGCGGGCCCCACTCCAGAACACTTGTGTGGGATGAAGGCGCTCAGCTTCACGGCCAATTGATCTAATTACATAAAGAGACTTCCACCGCCCTGATGTAGTGCGACCGGCAAGATCTGGCTGTTCACTTAATTAAGTCTTCATTCTTTATCGCAGTGGTGAACCGGTGTGGACCATCCAATATTCTACCTCTCCAAAGCTTTCTCCTCCTTCCTTCCTTGGTGTTTTGTCTTGTTTATCGGTACATGGAGGTGATGGCGCTACCAGCACTGTCCTATACGCTTGTAATCACCCAGTCAATTATGGGGTGTGAATTTGGGCTCCTCGACGGCGACCTTCTCCCTATGATCCTACTAGTGACCCTGTAATAAGTGCGCACAGCCTAGACTTCCGCGCCTTTTCGTGTTGCAGAGGGTTTTGTTTTTTTTTCGCTTGGTGGTAGGTTCTTTATGAACTGGGATATGAAAGAGGAGGGTCAGTCGTGTTGTGTTCTCTCATCTCGCGCACTTCTGAAGGCGACGGCGGGCAGGATGGGTCTGTTTACCTTGATTCGGTGTAGTGTACAGCCGTAAGTTCAAAGGTCGGAGGTGAGGAAGCGGCGCTCTCTCTTGTAAGGTAATCATAGCGGGCTTTGTGCTCCCAGGACCCAGCTGACTGGAAGGGTGGCAGCTTAAAGGCTGTCTGTCTGGAGCCGCCTGGAGGACCTGTGTTTGATATCAGATGGTGGTGGCTTTGTGATGGGAAAGGATGTGACCAAACTCTGCCTGGATGGTGTAACACTGCAGAATTTGGCAGACTGACAGCATGTTGCCTTGATTCCAGAAGGGCAGATGTGAATAGTATAGATGTTAAAAAAAAAAAAATAATAAACCCAGTACATTTCCTTAAAGGTGCTGTGTCATAAAAACATGAAAACTTGATGCCAACAGCACACAGCAATCTCATTTTCATCCTAAGAGCTGCTTTTACAATATATCTATACCAGAGCAAAACAAACGTTTACTTTATTACTTTTATTCATGGAAAATAAAAAATTGAGTACAGCCCCTTTAATTATGTTGCTAATGTATAAGACCCCCCCCCCCCCCCCAAAAGACAATTATGTGTAAAAATAAATACATTCCAAACAGAATTTTGTACTTCATTTTTCTGAATTACGTAATACATTACAGTATCTGGAATTTTGTTTCACATTATACCTGTATGTCTTCTATTCAAAGTCTATGGCCAAATATATTAGAGAACGCTAGAGAAATTCTGATAGAAAACATCCATTTAACACTGTCAGTATCTCTTATTTGTTACTTTTACTTACATGTGCATAGTTATTAGGAAATTTTACTTTTACCGTCAAGATTTACAGCACCTGCCACCTCTGATTTCCAGAAACCACATTATCCTGCTCGTGGTTGGTTAGAGGTGATCGAAAGATTATGTCTATTTACTGAATTATACCTCTGCACATATTACCTTGAGCTCGAGTTTAAAGAGCGCTCGGCGAGAACACGGAACTTAAAGAGGCAATTACATAATGAAACGGCCCATCAATTGAGTGGACGTGAGCTCCAATGGCCCAGGTCTGTGCGGTGCAGCTGACCCAGAGGAAGTACAACTGTTGGGATTAAAGCGGCTGTTATCAGGGGACTAGGGGGCTCTGAGGATGTGACGGAGTCCTCTATCTCTGCTCTGCAATTCGGTTATTAATTACCCGTCCTCTCCCCGTAGCAGGCGGCCATTGTATTTACAGCGTTTCCATGGCGACCCCAGCCCATTTCCAGGCTTTGTGTCACTATTAAGACAAGACCTGTATTCAAATGGCCTGCCTCCTCTAAATATAGCCGGGGCTCATAATGTGAGGCTTATTATGGTGAAATTAACACAGCTCTGATGCAGCCAGCTCTATAATATGCTCTGCTAATATACAGCACAATTACAGATGGGTGAGGAATGGGAAATAAAAAAGTCTAATTTAAATAAAACACGTGAGAACTTTATATTATGCCCGGCGTATACCTTGGGTGCACCTGCTTTCCCCCACCGTCCAAAGATGCGCAAGTTTATATGTTTCGTTCACATTGTAGAATTTGATTATGTCATATCTCAGATGGTGGGCAAGGGCCTTTGTAACTCTATGGAAGATTTACTGTTTTTGAAAGATATATCCAAAGTAGAAATCCTCCTCATCATTTGTTTGGTATTGACTTGCGATATTGATCTTAGAGCTTGAAGTCCTTTCAGCTACAACAATCAAGCATTTGGATTTGAAAAATGGCACCACTTTCTGAGGCTGTTGTGAAAAAATAGCCAGTTTTTGTTCAACGAATCAAGTCAACAAATCTGTAATCTGCACAGAAAATTCTACAACAGAATTCTGACTTTCCTTTCTGACCAGCTCAATTTTAAAATACACCAGTTCTGGAATGTTGTGACATACATAAACGCAACCCTTTGGTGAATCTGATGTCAGGGCTGCGTGTTTGATACGCACTATTGTAGCCTCTTTTATAACGCTATATTAAATTATAACCGATAAAGTAACGGGTTTGTGTATACAGTGTGGGTAAGACATAGAAAAATGTATTTTTTCATTTTACATAAGATGTGTATACATAGCATATAATTGTCTTTATCCATAAACCTGTATTTATCCACCATTATTAAAACGTTACATTTTGGCCATGGTAAACTTATATTAGAATTTATATTTCTCATTCAAGCAATGACATGGAATCAGGTTATATATTGTTAAATTAATTACTTTTTATAAAATTATATATATGTTATAATTAAAGGTTCACTGTGTAACTTTTCTCAAGGGATGTTTCATGTCATCCGCTGTGTCCATGGAGATGTTATTGCATTGCCTGGAATCTTCCACGTATAGTATAAAAATTAAATATCTCCATGTAGAAAGACAAGTGATGCCACCATTCCAAGTTACAGGTTAGATCTACGGAAAGATGAAACCACTTGCAGAATATATGTTTTCCAATGTATTTTTGACCAATAAAAACACCTATTTGAATAAATGCAAGTCAGATAAGTTTAACACCACACTGTGATACATTCCTGACAAAGTAATAAGAGCTCTATAAGTCCGAAGTACACCTTTTAGTAAACTTATTTGTTTTGGTATTTTTAGTTTCTTTCGTTATTTGTTCAGAACCCCCCTAGTCGTCTTGCATTTACATAAGTCATTCCTTTATCCGACATAACATCAGTTTTACTCATGCACAATCATTTGGTCGTTACTATTTTTTCACCCATTCATACTGTACATGAATACCTCATAACCCGAGTCTCTCTCCCTCCTCCCAGCTCTAGTGTCCTTTCGCAGTGGCCGGTCTGATACCCTCTCCGCTCTCATTCCGTCCCAAAAACACGAACCGGAGCACCTTCTGTCACAGCCTCCAGCCCCGGGCCCGTGGGCAACCTGCTGCCGGCCGGGCCCCCGCGCTCTGCCAGTTGTACTTTTTAATTGGCCATCTGGGGAAAGCTGGATCTCGTGGCTGGATATTAATCAGTAAATTAACCCAGCCATAATACAGTTCTGTCCCAGCGGAGGGGCGGGCAGCTGTGGGCAGGGCGCGGTGGGCAGAGGGGGAGATGAACCGTACGGACGGGATGCGGTTGGAAAAGGGGGACGTTCCCGAATGGTGCGACCCGCGATTGAACGTTTCCTCCGGGTCCCCTGCCACGCTTCCTCCCCTGTCTCCCATGCCGCTGACCCCCAATTTGTCTGACAATCACATAGAGGATTATCTCTGGCATGTGACTGCAGATGTCAGGTGCCCAGGCCTGCAGATGCGCTCTAAAGCTACTGTGAAAGGTTTCGTCGGCCGTAGTTGTGCAGTTCAGTTGAAAGTGGGCAGAGTAGGCTGGTCTTTTTTAACATCTGTAACATGTTTTTGTGCCTCAAAACATATCTGGTGTAGTTTATTGTTTAATTTATTCATGTTTAAGTCATCAGTGAGTCACCTCCACAAAACCAGGAAGTGCCGCTGTGTGCTGTTAAAGTCCAGACAAACTCATCTTTCTAATGCTTAAACTGCCTTTGCTACAAACTAGGTAAAAGGAAAATGTAAAACAATGCATAGTAGAGCTGTAGAATTAATCGCAATAAAATTGAAATTAAACTTGAAATGGGCGCATTTAGCAAATGGCAACGACCAGTACCACAATTTTCTCCACTATTCTACATAAAAACTGCTTGCTTGTTGTTTAGATTTGTACAGACATGTTCTGAAATGCATGTGATTCTTTTTTAGTTTGTCAGTTAGACCTATTTCTGCTGTCAATTCTAATCACAGTACTTAAAAATCACAATTCGATATTTTTCCCAAATTGTGTAGCTGTATCTAATGCCCACTAAATTTGTTCGAAATTGCATTTGAAGTTCATATGACTGGTTCACATTTCACAAAAATGTCGTGAACATGACTTTATTTAAGATTTAACTGCACATGTGCCTTTTTTCCTCCACTTTGACAATGTTTTTGGTTTTATAATTCTATATCTGGTAGAGGTAGAGGTAAATGTGTTCATGTGACAGCACAACATTCCAACAGCCAATGATATTTAAAACAGATGATGGGCAGCTAAAATGAATATTGTTAAAATGCAAATGTAAAACAATGAGTTTTTAGATCTAGTCACTAAAAAAAATCATCAGGTTCAACATTTGTGAATTTATCATTGAGATATTTCATAACAAAGTCCAACGCATTCAATAGGGAAAAGTGGCTTTTGCCCTCAATCCGAGTATATGAACGTTCATCAAATTCTAGAACTTGAACCGAACTGTCACGTAGCAACCATACTGTAAATTATGGGGCAAAATCCATATATATTACACAATAGTTATGATTTGACAGGTAATAATACCTGATAACATCGTAGAAAAGGTTTCAAAGGTCGTCATCTGAACACTGTTTTGAAAATCAAGACGTTTCTGAGTGGTCTGAGAACTCTGGGTTATATGATCTGATCTGTTAAAGCACTGCCCACAGGGAGGAGTCCCTGATAATGGCCTGTTTTTGTTAAACTATTTGTTTACCCTGCTTAGTTTCACCTGAAAATAATCTATTGTTATTATGTTATCCTTGTCACCCGTCCTATTGTCCGCTGGCTGTAGCTCCCTCGTCACTGTTGAGTGCCTGATCAGCATATGACTGGACCATTGATTTAGACCCAGGGTGTTAGAAGGCTGTCATAATTCAATTGTCATAAACTGAATCTTAAATCACCATTTTTGTTTAAAGAAGGAATGTGTATGTTTCATTTTTCAATTTTTCTGTATGTTTCGTTTTTCAATTTTTCTTCACAAACTGCAACTTGACTAGTGCAAGACTATGATGATTTGATGATTTTACAAAAACATGAAAACCTGTCATATGCACTTTAATGTTCACTATGTGACCTATATATTCCGTACAAATAAATAGTTTGGTCCCTTTAATACCCAAAAGGATGAAACCACAAAAGTATCCTTAAAAACTACATAACACTTGTCCGCCTGATGGTAATCCAGGTGGAAAGTGCTTCTCCATTCACCTTAGCCAAAATTATTCTCATCCTTTCAGTGCTCAAATTTCCTTTACTTAGCTGCTACTATTTTCAGCCTTCCCAAAACTGCTTTATTCTTCTTCTGTACTATGAGACTATGGGCCCTCTGCTGGTGGCTTTCATACAAAAACATCGGGTGCACGGTGGCAGAGCAGCTAGAGCTTCTGCCTCTCAACAAGGAGATCGTGGGTTCGAATCCCGCACCACCCCAACATCGTGGTTTCGAATTCTGAACCACCCTAACATCACACGATCTCTCTGGGTGGAGTCTGCATGTCCTCCCCGTGTTACCGTGGGTTCTCTCCGGGTTCTCCGGCTTCCTCCCACCGTCCAAAGACATGACTGTGTAGGTTAATTGAGAACTATGAATGTGAGAGTGAATGGTTGTCTGTCCTTGTCTCTGTCTCTCTGTGTCAGCCCTGCGACGAGTTGGCCACTGTCCAGGGTGTACCCCGCCTAAGGCCCAAAGTCACTGGGATAGGCTCCAGTCACCCGCGACCCCTAACGGGAATAAGCGGTAGAAAATGAATGAATTGCCCAGGCCTAATATATCTTATAACTAAGATTAAGATGTACAAAAACTTGAAAATATAGAACTCTTAAGTGCACTTTTACAAAGCCTGCTCTTCTATATACAAATACAATACATACACATAATGTTAACCAACGCAGAGTGCAATGCAGAGAGCAACTGAACAACCCAAAGTTCACTGTATGGTTACTACGACGATAAAGAAGGCTTGTGCATGCCTGTGTGTGCACGTGCATGTGGCAACCCCTATCATTAGTGCATTTGACTGACTGGAGTCGCTGGCGGTCCCCAGAGTTAACCAATTAAAAGGCTAATGAATATACAACAGCTAATTATTATAAGTAAGCTAAATGATCATAATAGCCTGTGCTTACAGTTTCTACACCGACTCTATACAAAGCCTCAACAGCAGCCGAATTTGTAAGGAGCATGCACAGCCTAATGAAACAATGTAGGTCATGGACTGGAAGAGATCAAATCATTTGTTAGTAAAATGTTTACCATAACACCTCCGAGTAAACACACCGGCACTACTTTTTAAATAAGGGCCATGAATAATCCAGACACGATGACACACTATTTATTATGACCCAATTAAGACAAGTTTTAGTGAATTTGATGAATTTTTATGGCGTCAAATAATTAGTCTCATCTAGGTCAGTTAGAAGTGATACTTTATTGCTTTAGAATAGTTAGCTGCCAAAAGTTCTTTCACCTTGCTATAATAAGAATGTTGACAAACTGTATTTCACAATGAGTATACTAAAGTAAGACCTGCTATCTGATGTGCCTCTACAGAGTGAAGAGTTTCTTAGCATAAAGATTCACAGTGTATCCTGTTTTACGGTCTTTTCTTGTACAACTAAATGTACATGTCTCTTTGTTCTATGGAAGAACCTTAAAGCAGAACACTTTATGCAAAGAATCATTGGTTATTCAATAGGTAAACACATTCTTCAGTTAAAATGTTTTAAAAGACAATTTATGTAATAAATTAGTAGAAGCTTTTATTATAACAATTTAAAAAAAGGCTTTGATAGTTCTATTAACAAATATTTAATTCATTTTTAAAAGATAATTTTAAACGCTTAATGTAAAATTGTTTTTGAAATATAATTAATTAAACATTTACATATTGCATTTTCAAATCATTTTAGGAAAACCTTTGGAAAACCTTCTCAAATTAGCATCTCCGATTAGCTTCTCTAATTAGCTTCAGGGCTTAAATTTGGCCCTCCTTGAAAGAACGGAGCTCTCTGATTGGAACGGGCAGCTTTTAAATGAACTTGTAAACCAATCAGAGAGCCCTTTACTAAATTCCTTTTATTATTTAGCCAGGAGGAGGAGGAGGACAGTGAAAAACTAAGCAGACAAGCTAACCAGAAATGCTAAAACAGCAATAAATTGTCTTTTCTAAACTCTTTTACTAAAGGTAATTTATTTTCAATAAAAAACATTTGCTAATAGATTTATGCAATTCACAAAAAGCTGTTCTAATAAATGCATTTACTTATCAATTGCTTAACCTATTTATAATGTAAATCCTCTTTTTATGATTCTTTAAATAAAAGGTTTGTCTCTTTTCACTTGGCTCTAGCGCCTCTCCATATTGTACCAGTCTGAACTGTATTTACTCACATACATGACAGCATTAGCCGTAAAACCACACTGTAGCAATACAAGTCACAATACATCACAGAAAGCCAGTGTCAACAGCTGACCCACTCTGGCATTCATATATTCATGCATAACAAACACATGGAGAGTCAGCTGACCCCGCACACCGCTTTATGCTATGATGTCATCACGCCCCATTGTCATAAACCAACCATCTCTCTTCTGTCAATAAATCTCACAGAGGCCCGGGTCATGCATCCAATGTGTGCTAGATGGACATGAAATAATTGCCATGCAAAGAGTGGCACGTTTCCTTTTTCTAATTTTAAGGGTCAACAGCATTTTAATACCATTTTAAACACACACGCAATGTTTTTTATGATGCATGTACAAGCGGCTTTTGATAGCTTACCCACCCAAGCATGGTTAAAGAGAGGGACCGCCGCAGCTGCTTCCAGGACCCCAAGTAATTTAGTCCCCGTGACCCCGCTTCACCTGCATGGAAATCATAACGCAACCCAAGTGTGACCAAAAATGATATAGTGTGCGTATTTACCCCCAAATATTTATGCAGGCGCTACTAACAATCATGCTTACTCCTAATAAAGGGAAAGTGATGCCTTGTAACCGCAGCGGAGCCGGGGCCGACGACTCTGCCGCTCCGCCGCTCTCGCCCGGGGCCATTGTTTCCGACATTATCATTTTCATTGGATTCTATACAGGCTAGTGTACTGTGCTGTTTACAATGCCAAAGCTCATATACTGCAGAAGGTGCGTTAAAATATAGAGGGTTTTTTTTTCTTTTAGGGAAAATTCGAGGCTTTATTGTCAATATAAAGTTGACAGTATTCAATTTTAAAAGAGGTGTGTGCGCGGTTCGGTAGCTGGAGTTTACAGACCGCTATTACGCGCAGAGAAAAATGGTGTTCTCGCAATTCGGTGTGATGTTGAGTATCTGCTTTCAAACAAGAAGAGGCAGGTGGTGGTTATGGAGCTACAAATGTGGTGGGGTCACATTGCAGGCACAACAAGTTCAACATTCATATGGAACATTTTAGGCTAAAATGGGTAAACGTTAAACTAAAAAACCTTCGATAATGCAACAGTGCTTTTTGTGTTGTGGCGTTTGTATATGCCGAAACCTTGCTGGGAGAGATAAAGACCAAAAAAAAATTGCATTGGTATTTGTTTTTTTCCCACGCTAGCACTCCAGGTTGTTGCAGGTCTGCCTCGAAATCTAACCCACAACCTCCTTGGGGAACCAGAGGAGCACAAAGCACTGTTGAACATGCCCTTACCAGGTTGAAATTAGCATGCTTAATTAGCTAGTCCATAATGTATTCATCGCAATTGCGCAGGCAGGCACCATACGTTTAGCTATAGAGACAGTTCGAAAATGAAAGCGAAAAGATGGCAAAAGATTATTGTTGATCAAGCTGGCAAAGGATTATGGCAGCCTTAACTAGGGTAAGAATGTATGGGTATGTTATGTTTCGATTAGATTACAATTCAGGGGCTCATGAGCTAATACAGCAACGATGCATCAGGATGGAGCAATGATTTGTATTTCATTTTATTGTATTTGTTTAATTGACTATTTGCGTCACAGTAATATGATGCCATTAAGAATACATTTATCAGATGGTATTTTCCCCTGTTTTATTTGTGCATAGTTCTTTGCAACTGGGATTATTTTAGCAGGTGGGAAGTAATATTGGTGTTATAACAGCAGTACATGCAGAGCTTTGTCTTAGTGGCGTTTCATTTTATCTATTAGCTCCTCTGCAGACTTTTATGAGAGAAAGTGCAGCCCACACACCTCTGTCCTCTGCAGGCGCACAGCGTGGAGTTAGTTTACAGTTTTCTGTGCGTTATGCACTTAAGGCTGCTTTTCGAGTTCTTAATATGAAGCTGTCTCAATTGGATGTTTGTGTGAATGCTTTTCCCTGAGAACTCAAATGTCAACAACAAAAAGCTCAGAAAAATCCTAAATACATAGATGTTCCCGTGGGTCACTGGGTGCACATGTGGACAGCTCTGAGGACACGGAGAAGCAAAAGAAGTAGTCTTGCGGTGTTCTGCTGCTGCTCTGTGTGAGAGGAGGAAGTAGGCAGGACACAGAGTGAGATGGGAACAATTAAACAGCTGAAATTACATAAAAACAACTTACATTTAAAGTTAAAATATCTGCATTGAGTCAGTATTTTTTATTTTTTTATTTGCATCCCACCAGATTCAACCTCTTTCGCCTCTTTTCATCTGCTTCAGTTGAAGACCATTAGCATCTTTGGTAACACATTTATATGACTACACTTATTCATGCCTTAATAGGGGTGGCACGAGATCTCATGTCTCGAGATCTCGTGAGATTCAAATGCCTCAAGATTGTGCAAGCACCCACAGAATAATCTCGCGAGAATTATTTAATTAAATACATTGTTTTGCATTGCAGCTACTGAGGAGTGCTATAACCTTCCTGGAGGAATTATTATTTAAGAGAAAGTTAAACAACTTAAATTTTAATGTTCTAAAAAAGTTCAATGAAAGAAAGAAAAACTACAAAAATCTTGTCTTGTTCTCGTCTCGAGAACCAAATTTCGTGACTTGTCTCGTCTCTTTACACCCTTATGCCTTAATAAAGCAAGAAGAAAGACTTAACAAATACTTTGTTAAGAATGATTCAGGTTTGGATCTACTTAACTTATTCTCTAACACTAATTCCTAACCCTAACCTTAATTAAGTAGTTACTAAGCCTGAATCATGTTTAATAAACTATATGTCCATGTGTATTAAGTCTTAGTTAGGGCAAATTAACGTCTACTTATTACTATTAAAGTTTTTTAAGTGGTACCACATCTTTTTATTCAATTATCATTATATTAAAATGCACTATAGTTTTCTAATGCGGGTGTTACTGCTTAGCCTGTAATGTTCCACAATAGAGTATTAATGGTGTCCTTTTATTGGTTGAAACCAATTTGAAAACATTCTATGTCAGCAGGATCGCCTCTCCACAGATCTGACCTGTTCCTTTGGCCCGGCACCGTCGCTCGCTCGTCTCCACCAAGATAAATGCCGTACTGCCGAGTGAAGAGAAGCAGGTAATGGACCCTCCGCCAAAATATTTACATATCTTTAACTTATCAGTCCTTATGTCACCTGTTAAACTCAAAGCACCTCGTCTATCAGTCCCTTAAACATCTTTGATCTGATAAAAAAAAAAAACATAGTAGGATAAAAGTCTGTACGCTAGCACCCTGTATGTCAGCGCTACTGGGCAGTTCACTTCCTTAAGACGAGTGTCAATAGCTATTAGCTCCCTAACAAGAGGATCAGGTGGACTCCCCCAGGCAATATCATGTCCCGCTCATATCCTGAGGGGAGGACGTACTGTACTGCGGGAGGCCCATTACACACTGTAGGCGCAGAGAGAGAGAGCGGGCAGAGGGCGTCTCATCAGCGCTGATAACGGGGGATCTGCTCAAGTCATTAGCCGGGCTCTTATTGAATTCCAGCAGCCAAATAGCCCAAATGAAGCTAAATAAAGCTATAGACGGAGCAGACCATTAATAGGCTGCACCTGTGCACCCCCACACACACACACAAAGGTTTATCTCCTTCAGTCTTTCCTGCAAAGTTGCTACCATTTTGTAGAATTTACAATACAATTTTACCAACAAAACGTGGTTAGCAATATGCTATGCTGCAGAGTTGGACTTTGAATTGTATCAGTTTTTTTCTTTAATATCAAAACATACTGTATATAATTATGTGCACCAGACATATGGGTTAAAAGTTAAGATTAATTAAGCATTGCCATCCTCAATTTATAAGGCGAAATAATTCAAATCCCCACTAATTATAGGCAGCACAGGTTCGTTTTAATTGATTTGACAGAGACTTAAAATTTGACTTTGACTTGACCGATTTATTTATGAATAGTTACTTGTATATTAGTTCAAGTTTTAGATCTTAGTCTTGGACAGTCCTGCACAAGTCCAAAAGAGATGTTCCAGGGGCCAGGCCAAGTGACCCCAGACCTTCACTCAAACAGACCCAAACGTAGAACCGGGACAGGTGGTTTCTCCTCACACGGGGGAGGGCTCGCCGTCAGCAGGAGCCAGGATGCCTTGGAACAGCATGCACGTTCTAGGCACCCAAATGCCACTGCACACGAGGGTCCCGCGCCGAGCTCAGGGTAGCGACGACCGCGCCGCTACTTTGATCGCTCGACATCCACCAGACGATCTACTGCGCCTAATCGTACGCTGACTGCAGTGCTGCCGTGCTCCTCTCGTGCCGCGGCTCGTGGCCATGACGGCCCAGCTCCTCCTAGTGTGTGACATCGGGGTTCAAGGGTGACAGACCGGGTGGGGCAAAACACGGGTGGTGGCGCACCTATGTCACTACAATTATACATGTATTTATTATAGCCTCGTCATTTATTTCGAAATAATTACACTTTTAATAGCCTTGATCAAGCATGAATAAATGCTTAATTCAGAATGAACAAATAGTTTATTAAAAAGGATTCAGGCTTAGTAACTTAATTAATACTGTAACCCTAACCCCTAGCCTAAATCATCCCTAATATACTAGTTTTCCTTATGAATTAAGCCTACATTCATGCTTTATTAAGGCTAATAAAAGTGAATTCATTTTAAATTGGTACCCAATTTTCATTCCTACTGCCAGTGTTCTTGGGGCTTTAAAGCTTAATATTAACATTTGGTCAAACTATAATACTGTAAAAAAGTTAATGAATGCGCGTGGTTGCAGTTTTCTACTCCTCTTTTTTCACTGCCTCTCTTCTTCTCTCCTCTCTTTTTATCTACTCTTTCCTCTCTCCTTGTCTCCTTCTCTATTCTTGCTCCTCTTCCCTCTCTCCTCTTCCCCTCTCCTCACCTCCTCGTTCTCCCTGTCCCGTCTCCCCTCTGGTCTCCTCCTCACCCCTCATCCCGCTCCCCTTCTCCTCGTCCCTCCTCATCGTCTGGGCCCCTAATGGCTGGGCGTGTGCGTGCGGTTGCAGCCCCTGACACCGTCACATCTGCTGGCGGCGCTGGGTCCCTCTCTCACCACCCCGCCGCCTGCTAATGAGATCTTCCCCCATTTAATTAATACCATAAGAATTTTAATTCTGACTGAATCAATTTAATGTGATGTGATTTTGTCAGCTCTATTCCCCGAGTAAGGCGCGGGTGAAAAAAAAAAAAACAGAGAGGGCCCGGATGCTTATTACATACATCATTTCACGGGGCCCTGCATTCCCTGCTGACTTAAACAAATTCTAATTAAGACTAATTAAAGCATCATTTATGAAAACGCTTGTGATAGTTATGCAAACATTCGGGGTGGGTGTGCGCTGCATGATAATTACCCCCCGGTTTAAATTAAGACCTGTTCCCCGGCAATTAGGGCTAGCCACACACCAGCACCTTCGCTGAAAATGCTCTTTGTTCAATTCCGGCAATTAACTAAGAGCCGTGACTCCTGAACTCCGGCGCTCGTAATGCCTTTTAGACAGCGAGAGGGAAAAAAAAAAAAGAAACGAAAAATAAAAGATGATTATGTTGTTTTTTTTTTTGTCGGCAGGTCGGAGTAAACAGGTCCAATCAAGAACAAGGCGCGGAGGTGAGAGGAGGATCAGGCAGCAGACAGCGCCGACTGATATCTGAGTACTGTTAGCATATAAGGCTAAAAGATGTGACCTCAGATTAGCATGACGATTAATTACATATTTCACCTTGATTAAGATTAATGGGTAATTTGTTGTCTTTGCCCTCGCGGTTCAGGTTGGGATTGTAAATATGTCACACGGCATATTTGAGATTTTAGGTAAAGAGTATGCGTCATGTATTTAGGATTCATTAATTGGCTAATTAGCTGCCCACGCCCATTTTTTTATGACATTTTGCTATCTCTCCTACCCTTAAGAGAAGCAGCCCATTGGCATTCAAGTACAGCAAAGTTATCTATGTCATATTGTAATTTTAACAGACTACAGAAACATTTAACTGCAGACATTTGGATTGAAAAACTTTATAGGTACCAGTTTATATTAACTACACCTTAATTAGTCTTAATAAAACATGAACAAAGACTTAATTCACAAAGAAGAAGTAGTTTATTAAGAATCATTTAGGCTTAGCAACTACTTAATTAAAAGGTTAGGGTTAGGATATGAATGAATAATGAACAAATTAACTCATTTGGATAATATGGGGGTGAGAAGAAAATACGCAAACAAAAATGACAAAGAAAACATATGACAATAAATAAACATTAGGTTATATGTCATTCAGTTAAGCTATCAGACTAATCTGTAAATATTTATAATAACTACACTTATTCTTGCCTTAGTAGAGCATGAACAAAGACTTAATTCATAGTGAATAAATAGTTTATTAAGAATGATTTAGGCTTAGTAACTACTTAACTAATAACTCTGACCCTAACCCTGACCCTAACCTAAGTAGTTACTAAGCCTGAATCATGCTTAATAAACTATATGTTCATTATTAACTACGTCTTTGTTCATGCTTTGTTTAAGCACATTAAGGTGTAGTTATTATAAAGTGGTGCTGACTAATCTCTCTCTCCTTGGAGGTCTGAAAAGGGAGTGGGAGGAAATAAAAATCATATTGAGCCCCACCTCTTTTCTATAATACAATAAAACTAAATTAATTTAAATTCCCCAATTCTGGATTCTTATATGATACTATCTGCACTACTGTACAATTCTCATTCATTCATTATACACTATTCTCATTTTCATTGTGAGAATTAAGTCTTTGTTCATGCTTTTTAAGGCTAATAAAAGTGTACTTATTAGCAAGTGTTACCCATTACGAATTTACTTAGAGAAACAGGAGAGATGAATGATTTCGTGAAGATAATTGAGTTATTCTGACAGCTTGAGAAGCATTGGAGTTGAGTTGAGTTTGAGTGAAACTTTAGTTCACAGATGACGTTTTTAACCACAGTCTGGAGCTTTAACATTTGGCAGAAGACGGAACGCAATGGTAGAGGTCTTAACTACAGAGCTTGGAAGTTTTGTAAACATCTAAGGTTTGTAGAAAATAACCGCATCTCATTCATTATATTTATTTTATTGAATTATTTTTTTTTCCAATCATTTAAGTTCAAGTTGGAAAAAAACAATCGTAAAAACCAACGCAGACTGACCTTTTATTCAAGACCCGTGTGTCACTCACTTTGAATTTAGAAACTGATTCATTTTGAGTGATATTATGCGCTCCTTGATTCTCGTCAGCGAGTTGTTAGTAATGAGCGCTGTGCGGTTTCACGCTGGCCGCCGGTCCGCCTCGCTCCGTGTCTTTATCAGGCTCTGAGCAGCAGCTTTCGGTGTGACGTATGAATCCCTATCAGAGCGGCTGTTTGGGCAGCACACTCCCACCTACGCATTGTTCCACGGGCTATTCTTACTCCACGGGGCCTATTTGAAGAGCCGCATTAATAGGCAGGAAGTTACGAGTGGACTTGTAAAAATATCACACAGTTTTGTTCCCGTGGCAGCCGATAATGTAAAGCGCGATAAAACTCAAACGTGCACGAGACTCGGTACAGATTCGCTGGCTTGTTTTTTAGAGTTTGTAAGATAATTCAAAAGTCAGTGGGAGGGATTTGAACAGTTTTCAGGGAAATTTTGATCTTTTTTTTTTAATCACTGTTAAATTGTGAAAAAAGAAAGATAGATAGAATAAGAATTGTTGCTTCAGTGAATAGATCATATATTAAAGCTGCACTAAGCATAATACGTCAATCTTCGGTACCACTCTAGAATAACTACACCTTAATTGGCCTTAACAAAGCAAGAAAATAAACTTAATTCATACTTCATCATTTATCAAGCATGATTCAGGCTTATTAACTACTTAATTAAGGTTAGGGTTAAGGTTTGGAATTAATTGTTAGTTGTATAGTTACTAAACCTGAATAATTCTTAATAAACTATACTAATATCCTAATAAACTATACTATGAATTAAGTGTTTATTCATGCTTTATTAAGGCAAGAATCAGTCTAGTTAGCACTTGAGCTTCATGTTATACAACAATGTCTGGTATTCACATCAACTGATTATAGATTGCTTTAGGGGTGGGCAATATAAATGAACATCTATAATAACATTCTTTTTCGATTATCCCGACAACAATATTCAGGTGTTATTTTAACGGTGCGTCAGGAATGTGCTAAACTGTGACCGTAAACGTCTTGGTTGAGGTTCAAGTATTGTGCAAAACATGAACTGACCATACTATTAATCGTAAAACTCACTTATGAAATCCTTTTGTTTGAAAGTACACAAGACGTTTTTGTTAGATTTTTTTTCTTATTTTGTGTTCATTTTTATTTGTTTTAATTATATACCAGTGGTTCTCAAACTTTTAACACTAAGTAACCCTAACCTTAAGAAAATACTTGGCCTTCTGAGTACCACTGGGTCTAAAACAGGATTTAGGTGTAAATTAGAGCTAAATTAGGACCAAAATGTGCATTAAATAGGCTCTGAATTCAGCAAATAACTGAACTGGAATCTGTGTGTGTCCCACCTGAAGGAGCTCACGTACCACCTGTAGTACACTTAACATAATTTGAAAAACACTGTTATAGGGGATATATATATATATATAACAATTATATAATATTAGATTATAATTTTGTATATCTCCAAAACAACAACAGCTATTTTTAGCCATTTTTCGATATATCTCCCACCTCTGACTGAAAGACTAAGAATTTAATTTACCCAAATAAAAGGCAACTTAAACCAGAAATAAAATATAATACTAACCAACAACCAATCAAAGAGTCCCACATGACAAATGACAACTAAACTAAACAAAAACGGAGTGCGCTGGATTTAAATAAATAAAACAATCAGTAAAATATCCTCAACGCAGGTAAAACGCTTAAACCGCGCTGACTTGCTAATGTAAAGCGCAGCCTAATTCGTCAATGCTTTTTAATAAAGTAGTGCCTCGGCGGCGCTCAGATGGCCGTGGTGCGACCGCCTTGTTTAGATGTTTGCCCAACACTTATCACTTCTGTCCTGTTTGTTTACCTCCCCGTGCGTCTTCGATTTTGCCAACGCCGCGGCATTATTGCGTTTTGCTTCATGAGAGGCAGCTGGTTCAATAAGATGGAACGGGGAAAAAAAACATGGCCAATTCCCAAACGGACCCCGGTCTTGGGAAGGGGATCATGCCTAGCGCGGACCCCGGGCTCCGTGCACGCCATGTTTTGCCACACGCGTGCTCCTCTCCTACGTGTACATGCAGATGGCTCGGGCGCTCCCACTTTTCATTTGAGGTAATCTAATCCCTCGGCTACTCCCTCTAGAAAAGGAAAAGTATTAGCAGCCATATGTCAGCCAGATTTGTCAGATTATTCATTACAATTAATTGCTGTTCCACTTTAGGCCCTTTAAGGCTGTGAATTGCTCCGAAATCTATTGCAAACACAAAAATTATGAGTAAAAGACTTTGGCCCTGTCATTCAAATTTCAAGATGACCTTTAGCGAAGCCTGGCTTTTCTGAGGCAGAGCAGCACACAGAGCCTTTCTAATTGGTGTTTCTCCAGCGCTTTTCTTTTTTTTTCCAAATCATTTTCCATCGAAGGTCTGTCTCCACTGACAGGGAGAAAGTCCAAGAGGAAGACACCCGAATTTACTCCAGCGTCCAAGTTGAGGCGTTGGTGTGAAAGTGCTTCGCGGAATGTGGTACTTGTACTGCAAGTTCAAGCCATGATTAGGTTAAGGTTAGGTTTAGATTAGGGTTCTTTGGTGGCAGTTTTGTAACCTGTTTATTCCTGGTTTCAATCTGGTTTAGTCTGTTGTGGTCAGATGTTTTTTCCTCCAGTCTGTCGTCTATTGGTTTGGATTATGGTTTAGTGCGGATTTAGACTTGTCCTGGTTCAGTTTGGTTAATCCCAGCCTAGTCCTGGTTTTAATGTGTAGTTAGTTGTTGGTTTAATTTAGTTTGGATTACAGACTGCAAAATTAGTCGCAACTGAATAAGAATCTCTATATGTGGGGTTGCAATTAACAAAGACAGCGCAACAACAACTTGCTGCTGTGGCCAATGACCGATGTATACCAAGAGATTTTAAATCCACAGCGAGTCCGAGAAATTCATGTTATAGTAAAATTAACTTTTCACTCTGGAAAAAATAACAGCAATATTTATTTATCTACAATGTAAAATCATTTGTTGTAATCGTACAGCCATACCTTTAGCCAAATTGCTTTTCTAATTCCATTTTACTCATTAGTCAAATCCAATGCAGTGAGGATAAACTGAGAATCACACATACACACATATTGCTGCCAAATATTTGCCAAATGGTAAAAAATAGACAGATACCGAGATTGTAACAAAATATCCTGTGTTATCTTCGAGTCATTTTGAGTCGGTCTAAAGCAGGCATGTCCAAACTAAGGCCCGGGGGCCAAAAAGACCAATTTTTCTTGCTTCCTGGTGAATTGGCCCACATTGTCCTGAGACAGAGGGGGGCAAACTAAGGCCCGGGGGCCACATGCGGCCCTTTTGGCATTTTGATCCGGCCCGCAAAGCATTCAATATAAAATTGTATGAGTTAGGTGTGGTGCATTTGTCATTTTATAGTTTCCTGAGCAGCTGCTTGTTCATTAAAAATCAGTTTTGAGAACAGCCACCACTAGAATACCACCAAACTTTGATGCATTGGATAAAAGGAGTGACCAACCGCACTGTTCCCACTAAATAAAGGTAATGATTTTTGCTATTCTGTAGTAATTTTTTGTGTATTTTAGGCATTAAGTCTATGTGTAGTAGTATGTGTGTAAAATGGTCCGGCCCCCAGGCAAGTGTAAAAATCCAATGTGGCCCTTGCGTCAAAATAATTGCCCACCCCTGTCCTAAGACATACTTTTTACGGCAAATTTCAGATTTTCTACTATTATAACCTAAATAAGTAACATTTTGGTGCGATACAGACCTGATATTAAAGCACTGAGACTGAATTTAGATGAGGTGGCGCTTTAAAAATCAGATTAATGCAACTTTTTTTGAACGTTTCACGATTTATTTGTGGCCCTCCGCTTGGTCTAAATTTTGTATGTGGCCCTTGATGGAAAAAGTTTGGACACCCCTGGTGTAGAGTTTTCTTTTTTTTCTTTTTTTTTTTCATCACTGAAACTTTCATGGGTGGTCCCAAACATCAATCAACATACAATTTATGCAGCATTTTAAAATGGAAATAAGTATTTCTTCTTATATTGCTTATTGAGTGCATAGCTCAAACGAAGAGAGCACAAGGTTGTATAGACTTATTGACTAACAGTGAATTCACACTTTCACACCAGGTTCAGTCTAGGTTTCACCCTTTTTTAGTTTCGGGTTTAGTCCCAGTTTTTGTGGTGTTTGGAGTGAACGCAGCCTTATATTATAGTTTGAATTACTCTGAATTAGATCGTCCTTGTTTCTACATTGACTTGGTTTAGTCTGGATTCATCCTGGTTAAGTCTGCTTATTCCCAGTTTAGACCTATTTTCATGAGTCCTGCTTTGGTTCTTTTGGATTGCAGTATATCCTCGTTGATAACTGTATGTTTGTCCATATTTTAGCTTACGTTATTTTTGTCTTTCACAGAGATGATATTGTCTTAAGGTCTTACACGTGTGAATACCGTTGTCCATTTACACATTTGGTTCCAGTCCTATATCTTGTTTATGCTTATTGCTGTAGTCACCTATATACTGTATGTGGCAAGTCTACACTGTCAACAGAATTTGAGCGTGGACCTTTTTCGAAGGCTGGCTCTGAGGCAGCCTAATAGCCACCTGAATTAATGTGCTGTCCACGATATGAGCCATAATACTTTGGTGATTAATGTTTCCAGTGGCGCGCTGCTTCCGTAGTTAGGGCGAGGACTCTAGAGATAAACTATTTTTTACATGTGCAGTACATATAGCTTCAACTCGCGGTCACACCTTTTGGGTTATTTGTGTGGAATGACAGAATGGACACATATTAAAAGAAGTCTATGGTATTTGGAAAACAAGAGACGTAGGTGTACTATTTAAAATGGCTGACAAATTATGTAGGTTAGGAGTGCCAAACTGAAATGTCCAGAGAGAAATGTTTAGTCCATCATATGGTCTGTCAAAAGAGTAAATTTAAATTGGTAAACAAAGCTACAAAAGGATTTTAATTGGGAAATATGGCCCTAAAATAAACATAGATTAAAGTTTTTAAAAAATCTAAATTTGGTAGGTATTGTGATTCTTCAAACTTGAAATAAATGAATTACTAAGAGCATTAACTGTCACTTACCAGCAAGCAATATCACTAAAATTAGTAAACTAGAACTAAATTATGGAGCTAAGCGTTTTAAAATCAGAATTCTAGTTCAATACACACACAGTCTAATAACATTGTAGTCATTTTATAACATAAAATGTATAAATGAATCTATGTTCAGATTAGACAAAGAACGCTGTACAGTTAAATTATGATTCTTGACTTAACGCCTGTTCACTTTTTTGGTTGTTTGTGTAGAAGCATAGAAAAAACCCTGTTAAATTCTATTAAATCACCTTACAAGTAGTCCTCGACGAAAAAGTCACGGCAAATTACCGCGAGTCTATGATTATGATTGAAATCCGCGCGGCTAATTCATTGCTGATGATGTATTTTGGTTAATTATGGAGCCGAGGTACCAGAGGAGTGCCTTTAAGCCTGTCTGATTGGCCCACTTAATTGTGCTTTATGAGATAGGGCTTAGATACTCACTGTTAGCCGGCTTTCCGAGCAGGAGGAGGAGGAGAGCTCTCCCAGGTCATATTACCCAGGCCGCACTTAATGAGAAGGTGGAGGTAAGAGAATCCATCACCATACAAGGCCCTGGCAACCGAACGCAAAATCTTTCCCGCATTGATCACCATTAGTTTAATACAACATTGTCATAAATAGGATGTAGAGCTTACATTGTTCGGCATCGATCGGACCAAGGCAATGGATATTTCTCAAACTCTGATTCGCCTATGTTTGGACAAGTGCAATTCAATTTGAACTTGTTTTATTATTACTGAATTGTTTCTTGATGTGTGTTTTTAGTTTGTTAATTAGTTTTGCCCTTAGTTGTAGTAAGATAAGTAAGTATTTTGATCGTATTTGTCTTGTTTTGATGCTGGTTTTAGGGTGCATTCACATTGTCCCTGGTTTGGTTCTGGTTTGAGCCCAGTTTAGTCCTGGCGCAGGCTTGGTTTGGCCCTGTACTAGGCCTGGTTTAGTCCTGGTCTAGTCCCATTTCAGTCCTGCTGTGGTGTGTGTAGTCCGTGTTCAAATCTAGAATTGTCTTGGGTTGTTCTGATTGACATTGTGTCAGCCCAGTCCCGGTTCAGCCTTGGTCCAGTCTGGTTTAGTCCTTGTTAATTCCTGGTTTAGAATTTGTTTAGTCGTTGTTTAATCCTGGTTTGCATTTGTCTGTATTTAATGCATTTTTGTTAATAGATTGCATTCATGTGATATAAAATCTATTCTAGAAATCGTATTGACCTTATACTCTGCCCCGCCCACTTTTGCCTCTTTCTGCTTTGCACGTTTGAGCGCGTTGTTTTGGCATTTACGGTTGAGCAGTAATTCTGCTGATTTAAGTGGAAAATGAGGGAAAATACTCGCTGCTAAAACATGATACAAAGTAGGTTGATTTGTGTAAAATGTTTACTGTTAATGTGCACGTTTCTATTATTTATTATTTAAATGATGGTTTATATCTTTGTAATTATATATATATACACATGTTGAAAGGAGTTTACGCCATAAGATTACGGCAATATGGCAAGTTTGTGGACCCAAACTCAAAACACGATAAAGTTCAACATTTGTATCGTCATACGTTTGGATAGTTCTTCCAGAAATTGTAAAATCTCCCATAGTTGCATTGGCCACTGCCCTTAATCCATATTCAAATCCATAATCAAATTTGAGAACATGAACACAACCTATTCTTATGTAATGTTTTGGTCCATGCAAATGCAGCACTCTGTTTAAAATCATCCTTGAAAACCTTAACATTTTCTAATATAATACTTGGCGTGAAAAGTTTCCTAACCACACTTTGTTATTGTCCTGTGCGCCTCAGAGCAGCTCGACCTGTATATATGGTGAAGATATTTCAGATTCTCCTCAATCCTCGCAGCGGCGCGGTGGATCGATGCCCCTGAACGCAGCACGTCTCATCACTGTACACCGCCGACTGACACATCCTCATTATATTACAATACGGTAGCCACTAAAGGTCATTCTCCCAGAACATAATCACGCACAATCAAAAGCACAAACTTCATATATCAAAGAGACAGTAAATAGCCCGGAGGTTGATTTCCACACTGCTAAAGAATTGCTTTCCGCGGATATAAGAGGGCTTATAGGAAATAGGATCTGCTAAGTATTATGGTTATGCCGGCGACAAAGTGAAAAGCCAGTTTCATAATCAAAACACTGGGCAGAAAGTATTGACGGCCTGAGCAGTATTTTATAATTTTGTTTTTAAAAAAGTGGCGCTATGTTTGACATTGTTAAAAAAAAATATAATATATGTATAATTATTAACTGATTGATCATTTCACATCAGCTTTTTTTTCCCAATTGGCCTTATGAGAATGTACTGTTTTGGACATTACCGTAATAAAAAAGAAAATTTAGGCTACAATAGTTGCTAAAAGTAGCATCGAGAGGTTAGGGTACAGAAGTCTCCTAGCAAGTTAGCGAACAAATGTTAGTTAGCATATTTTACGAAAGGTGGCATACAAATTTTAGCATGCAAAAGTTAGAGGTCAAAATTTAAGAGCAAAATTTTGCATACAAAAGTTAGTGTGCAAAAGTTAGCGCACAAAAGTTAGCGTACCAAAGGTTAGCGTACAAAATTTAGCGTACCAAAGGTTAGTGTACAAAATTTAGCACACAAAAGTTAGAGCACAAAAGTTAGCGTGCAAAAGTTAGCGCACAAAAGTTAGCGTACCAAAGGTTAGCGTACAAAATTTAGCGTACCAAAGGTTAGTGTACAAAATTTAGCACACAAAAGTTAGCGTACCAAAGGTTAGCGTACAAAATTTAGCGTACCAAAGGTTAGTGTACAAAATTTAGCACACAAAAGTTAGAGCACAAAAGTTAGCGTGCAAAAGTTAGAGCACAAAAGTTAGAGCACAAAAGCAATTGATCTATACATTTTTTTAAATCGTAGGCATTTAGAACAGCTGTTGATTAAGGTTTTTTTTTTTTTTTCATTTATGAGTATGCAATATTGAGATATTTACTCATGGGTTTCAGTTTCTTGTTATAGGCGGCATTTTGAGGACTTGTTTCACCAAAAGATTATGGCAAAGGTCCAAATTTTCCATCTCCCGTCGATAGAAATGAGAAAATGTTGCTTATTTAGGAATTATATAGTCTACTTATGTTTCTTACTGTACCATAACTCTCTTATGGACTGCTGCCCCCCACATAAAAAAAAAACTTTCTAACCCCATTTAACCTTACAGCCACATATTTGTAAAAACTGCAATACTATACAATTTCGATCTTTCCCTGCCATTTGCTTAATTACAGTTATTGAAAAAGCATTGTGGCCAAGCTCCTAATTCTTTCTTCTCTCCTCCATCAGCGCGACTTGTCATGAAAAGAAGTGTCAAAGTAAGAGCGGGCGGAAACACACCCTCTCTCTCCTCCGGATTACCATAATGAGGAAAACACACTTAGCGGGCCACGACCTGATGTCATCTGATTATACCCATGATTAATGATATCCTTTTACCAAAACATGCCACCACTGTAACTGTCTTGTATTAAAAGAAGAGCATGGTAATGTATTCACAGCCACAGTAGTGTGGGTCTTAGTGCCAGTGTGCATGTGTGGCGCTAATGAAAAGATGCTTTGTGTAACGTGGCCTTAATACTCTATTGGATAACAGTGAAGGTTCAGATGTGCAATGGTTGAAACAGACTATTGGCACATTTTGACTTGCTCTGGTCCCCCAGATTGGTTTGTTTTGGAGCTCTTTGGCACAGTTGGGTTCATGGCGGCCTGTGTTTCCATGCTAAGGGCCTGGCTCTGGATACAGGGCAACTGACATCACCCAAACAAACATAGCAGAGGTTTTAAATAAATAACATATATAGCATGAATGCCATAACCATGGCCGATTTCAGCTATTCATAATAATATTTTTTGTTATTTCAAGTTTGTGACTGAAGTACACAAGGAATTACTTCTGGTTTGTCCTCATCTTTTTCTGCATTTATTTAACTTCTCTCTCTTTATGTATGTACATTGGGTTTGGCAGGTGCGAGATGCATTAGAGTTTTCTTGAAGTGTTAGTGCTAGTTTTGTTTTGGTAAGCATATCGGCTCAATTTATAAGTTACCATCACTGGAAATGTGGCAGTTTATGACATTATTATCTACTGTTTATATCTGCTTTTTGCAGACATATATCAGTCTCAAAGGGTTAGGCTAAGACAAACATAAGTGGAGTATGTGTTGTATCAAGAGCTACCATAAAATCACTTTTGGCAAAATAATATGCAATATGCCACCTGCTTGTCTCCAGGGAGATGATATTGCTTTGTCTGGAATGTTCCACAGCATGGCAAACATATCTCGCATATTTAAATGTTTGTCCTGATATCCCTTACTTTAAACATTGCCAAGTTGCATAACTATCCATTGCCGAACGTGTCCTCTCGGCAACTCTGACTAAACTCTCCAATCCACTTTTTTGGTCCACACCACTGCACTGTTCACGGCAAAGGTGATGATAATACTTTCTACCCCATCAGAGCTCGTCTTGTTTTGCCCGTCCAGCCGATGAGTCAGTTGAAAATATTTTCCTCTGTTTTTCCCTCGGTCCAGACGCCAAGTCAACAAAGCCCCCAGTGTTGGTAGCACGTAGGAGCCACAATGTCCGACTGTCCGCTTAATTACGAGTGGGATGGATGTTCATTTACTCTGCTCAAGAAGCCCCTTTGTAGCACTTTTATAGCCCCGAGGTGTGGATTTACATCTTAGGGATACAATGAGTTTTAGCTGGTGGTACTGGAGAGAGTCGGGGGGGTCTGCATTCCATCTACCTCCCACAGCATATTGTTCCTTTGTGCTTGAACACCTCTCCTGGGCAGCGTCGGTAGGTGTAGTGCAGAGGGTGGGGGGGGGGGGTGATATGTGTGTTTTTGTGCATGTGTGTGTGTGTGTGGGGGGGGGGGGGGGAGGGGGGCGGGGTGCCATCTTGACCTACAGCTGAACTTGTGCACTTGAAGGCAACACTCTTGTGCCGTTTCTCGGTACACACAGTCCACTTGACTAAGCAGAAGTGATGTAAGCATGCACAATGTATGTCAACGCGTTTGTTTTGACTACAGTGCGGACAATGGCTGGTGTCACTGTCGGCTGCACGGGAGTTCAACACGCAGCCCTCTGTGGTGTTAGTGGCTGATGTTATTGTATTTCCTGTTTGATTACAATGCAGTTTACTTCAGTGAAACGACTATACTATCATACTATTCATTCATTCACTATTCATTAATTGATACGATTTTATAGTTTTCATTTATAAACTTAAAATGTACACTTTTCATTGCATTATTCAGCTTCTGCAATCACTCACACATCACATTCATACAAGTAAGTGACGTGTTTTGCTCAAGGACACAACAACAAAGAGTTGTACTTTGTCTTCCAACAACAGCTACTCTAGAAATCTACTGATTAAAAGACACGTTTCACTACGGGTGGGCGATATTGACAAAAATGTAAGTCATGATATTTATATCCTGTTAACAATAGGCAATATTATGTTACGATTTTATGTCAGTCCGACAGAAATGTGTTACAACATGTCTTTAAAGATCTTTATTGAAGTTTAATTGTCAGGCAAATGTCACATATCTGTAAAATGAATCACAAAACTGCAGCAATATCACCTAACCCTTATTTGAATGCTTAAAATATAACTTTTTTTTTCTTCTTTTTTTTTAAACTATAAACAATAAACGTGACATTAAAATATTGTATAGCTTCAAAACAACACTCGCAGTATTTTCTAAATGTCTGTATATTGTTTACCAAGTGTTTTTGATGAAACACACACCAAGAATCAGAACTGTTTATTTATTATTTTTGTCATCTGATTATTATAGTTGTCCAATTTTTACTAGCCATTTAAATGTACCCAGTGTTGTGCGGCATATTGTGAGGGACCTGTCATATTTAGTTTCACATGGAACATTTACCCAATCTGCGCATACTGGACTTAAAAAATAGACTTGGGCTTCCATATGATTAACTAACCGGGGCATTACTGTCAACACATTTTATGACACAACTGAAGGCGGGAAGAAATCACCACATTGTTAAAATAAAACAGATATATGGACAGGGTTCCCTTCTGTGTAAGATTTTACACGTGACCAAATCTAATGCTCTGATAAATAGCATCCTTTACATTATTACATACGGTATAAATACATTGTACCGCTAATATAAAGTACAAATTGAAGTGTATGATGTACAATTATAAAGAGGTAGCGTGGCCTCGGGGGATTAGCACTAGATTTCACCACAGAGGTTGTGACATGAATGTGCTGAAAAAGCCTGGCCTGCGCTTGTGTATTGGCCTGTCAAAAAATTAAATGAAAAGTCATTCTAATAGGTGACCCTTGGCTTATTTCATATTTCCTGTCAATTATGAAAGTCTGGAGTCATGCATAGTTATGAGCCATGGGCGGGCCTATTAAAATTCATAAATGATTTTGTGTTTAGGACGCCAAACCACTTAATTCCACGTGGTCATGTAGAACTAATGCCACTGCCCACTGTATACCTAAAGAGAAGTGGCTGCATATGTAAGTAATTGGGGAATTTTGGATTTTAACACAACAAAAATTCTAGTGTCGCGCGCCTCCTAAACATTCGATTGTTGCTTTGTGTAAAATGCAACAAAGTGAAAAATCAACTACATCTATCTACACCAATATATTTGTATTGACTTTTTTTCGGTCAGTTTTTGAATTTTTAAAACAAAATATAAAACAGAACATGACACAGCGAGAGAACAAAACAGATCAGGTAAAAGCACAAGACAGTCAAAGAAAAACTTTAAAAGAACAACTCACAGTATAAATTGTCCAGCATTTAAGTCCCATTTAGTCCAAAGTCTGTTAAATAAGTCGTTTTCAAATTGAGTCCAAAGGTAATTTTTTTGTCATTGTGCCATTTTATGTCAGTTATAATTTGTGCCCAGTGTTTGATTTTTGGTTCTGTTTGTGCCAGCCATTGCCATGATAGCCTTCTTCTGCCAGGAGTATGCTCCAAAGGTATCCAGTTTTGTGTCCATGGCATGAGTTTTGAGGCCTAAATACATAGTTCTGAAGTCATCTGCATCTGCAGTGCTTTGTTAATCTCAGTCTAGGGCTGAAACAAGTTGATTATTTGCAACTAATCGATTACTGAGATAATTGTCAACTAATTTATTAGTAGAATAATCATTCACTTCACTATTCAGACTTCAAAGCATGCACTGTGCTCAGAGAAGAGGCTTTCTCGCTCCAACAATCCCAAATTACATCAAAATGACAAAGAAAACATTTGTCTTTAAATATACTCCATCAGGATGTCCTGAAGCGGCGTTAGCATCATCAGGGTCAAATTTAGTAAAAATCTTATATTCACAGGCACTTCACATTCAAAACATTTAATTGATTAATCGAAAGACTACTTTTAGACTAATTGATAACCTAAATAATCGTTAGTTTCAGCCCGATCTCTGTCCAATATTTTTGAACAGTTGGACATTCCCAAAACACATGGTAATTTGTAATTAGATCCTTGGGTTTTGTGGTGCAGTGTGGCACTAGTTTGTGAAGATTTAAACTCTCAACAAAGAGGAGATGATTTGTATCTTTTGGCCTGCCACAAGAAATTAGAATCAGCGAATGAAGATCTTAGAAAACAGTTGGCCTGTGGGTTTGCACTGTGCACACGCTCTCTCTGGGTGGGGTCTGCATGTCCTCCCCGTGTTACCGTGGGTTCTCTCCGGGTTCTCCAGCTTCCTCCCACCGTCCAAAGACATGACTGTGTAGGTTAATTGAGAACTCTAAATTGCCCATAGTGTATGAGTGTATGAATGTGAGAGTGAATGGTTGTCTGTCCTTGTCTCTGTGTGTACCCCGCCTAAGGCCCAAAGTCACTGGGATAAGCTCCAGTCACCCGCGACCCCTAACGGGAATAAGCGGTAGAAAATGAATGAATGAATGAATGTAGCATAGACCAGGAACCACCTGTGCCTTTTAACCTTAAATGTTGACAGAAGAAGCTACTTGGCTGTGTGTTAAAATGTCTTCACTCTTAAAATTTTCGTCCACAGAATTCAGTTCTCTTTTGCTATGGAATCTACCTGGACGACAGGCATCCTGTTCTGTAAAGATAATATCGTAAGATTTTGAAATGTATACATCTCTACCTATAATCAGTTTATAAACATTTATATATGACTCCTGAAGCAAAAAAATGCCCTTACGTTGCTCTTATACCTCAATGGAGTAAAACCAGCTTGAGAAGCCAGTCCGCTGTTTGTTTAAATACAGAAATCTCAATAAGAGCCTCTCACAGTGGCCGCGACAACTGGGCTAATTGTTTTCTGCTAATTACACCTTCTTCACCAGTAAACGCTCGGCGGACCTCTCGGCTCCCGTGTATCTCAGGTGTACGCAATTACATCCCTTAAGGTCAACCCTTCACCAGGATGAATTAGTGAAATTACGTAGTTGACCACTTTAGGGCATAGATTCCAAATGTAATTATCTTTCTTTAATAGATCTGCTCCCTATCTGTGGATAAGGCACTGATTGACAAACGAGGAAAGGAACTACACGCCCAAAAGTTGAAGCATGAACTGTCGGCCATTAGTTCAAATTAATGACAAGTGTTTTGATATTTGATGCTGAATGCCAGTGTAAATATTGGCAGGAATTTGCAGGTTTGTTTGGGCGCACTTTAAGAGGTCTGTAGATGGATATTGATCAATGCATTTCCCGCTCAATCAGACTAAATGATTGCTTGAAGAGATGCGGATGTCTTGTGGCTCAAGGAGGAATGGAGGAATAAGAGGGACGAGAAAAGAACAGACATTTTAAGTGTTAAGGTCACTGGGAACTTAAACTGTGATATTCTGAGACGCTAGTATAGTCTATGTCACAAAACTTTGTCAATATCTTTTCTCCTTTTGTACAGTGTTTTCAGCTGTCACACATCAAATCACATCTTCTGAGAAATAAAAAAAACTTCATTTTCATAAATGTTTGGTCCATTGTAATCAGAAGGTCTTTCATATAAACCCTGAAGTATGTATACATATATAGTGTTTAGGTTTTAATGCTGAATACCTGGCTATTGCTAACAACCAAATAAGCCAATTTATCACTGTCTAGTGTATAGCACATACTTTCTGCAATATCATAATACTAAAGTAGTGGTAAAAGTAGTACTTTAAGTTTAAAACGTGTCTATAAAGTAAAAATGAATGAGTATCGGACAATTACTTGATAATAACATCAGATTTATGATTTAGTTCAAATTGAATTGATGTAAACTGACAGACAAAACTGATGTACAAATTCATCTGTTATTCAAACTATATAGAAATAGAAGAAAACATCTTAAATAAACAGTATAATGCATATTTTCACATGCATTGTCATTTACTTTCTGAAAACACAAAGATTCACAAACAGCCTGTTCATTGTACATTTGCATTGCTCAATTTTTCCGCGGCACTGCTTTGGACGAAGTTAAAACACTCTTACGTGGTTTGAATTTGGGACAGTTTTTTATATATTTTCTAGATTATCGTAATTTGAAGGGAGCTAGAAAAATACCATTGTGAAATTGGTCCAAACTGCCGCTCAAACCCGGTCACATGTCAAGGGCTTTACCACCACCCCCTCCCAGATGAACTTTTTTGAAGATAGAAGACTAACCATCGTTGCTGATAGATATAAAGATATTTTTTTAACACATTAAACCTTCAAAGTCTTCTGCGGACTGGCGTAGACCTCGAAGAAGAAACTGAATTACAGCGGTGCAGATATGAGCTGCCGGGATACTGATAGTTCCCAGCAGTGTCGCCGAAAAAACTGAGCAATGCAAATGTACAATAAACAGGCCCTAAGCCGGCGCGGGTCTTTCAATCACACGGGGCCAATAGTTCAACCCCCGCCATGCATAATCCCAGTTCTGACACCCCTGGGAGTCGAGCCTCCAACCTGCTCAATGGCACAAAGATATTAGATAGCCATATGTAGATTCACTAGGTAAACACTCTCATGGATAACACAATGCCGCCCGCTTTTGGACCAAGAATATATTTGAAGCGGGTTTCTTGCGAGGGGGAGGTTCAAATTGAAGGCTTAGCTTAGTGCTTTCAGAATTCGATGCAGTTGTTTGCTTTGTTTAACGGGCCTGATATATCTCTTGCCGCGGAGAAATTGGTATCTCTTCCAAGTGTATTAAGTTGCAGCCGTGTTTGCATTGCGAGATGCCCGGCCCGGGGTCTGCTCTGAGGGGGGTTCTGGAGCGCTCAGGTGAGAGGCAGAGGGGACAGAGGGATGAAAACACAGGATATAAATGTGTACTAGATGCTTTGGGGATCGAAGCATGTTTTCTACAGTAACTTGACGTGGAAGTGTATTTCTGCTGACAGCAATGGAACACAACACGGAAAAGCTTGCATTATCTGCGGATGGTATTGTTGGAATCAGTATTGAGCTCCTACACACTTGATCAATTAATTAATTAATTTATAAAGAAAAAGCGTGCCGAAAATACTTGACTCTCTCTTTCATGATTTCCCTGTTCAGAGACAACACGCAAAAATAATACAATAACATTTGAAAACATTAAAAACAGGTGCAATTATGATCATCTATCACCAAATTATTGAAAGTGGCAACAACGTGTCCAGTTTCACGTCATTGAAAGGTATTCCATCAGTTAGTTCAGTCAGTTTTTAGAAATAAACTTTCAAGAAATCTTGTTTAGAGATTATGCACCGTACAGACATTCTTTTATTCAAAAGATGCATTCTGACTGAGTGGTAGAAAATCTGTTTATTTGCCTATTTTTTGTCCAAGGAGGGTTTTTTTCCCGCTCAAATTAAGTTCATGCTGGAAAATGCAAGCTGAAAGTAGTTTCTCTGTTCTTGCTGCAACTGTGCAGAGCTTTGCTAGCTTCTTTGCTTACGATAGTTGGAGATTTTGGACACTATTTGCGCCCCACAACACTTGAAACACAGAATATTGCATTACTCATCACTGACTCACTGCTAAAATTCCAAATGTCGTGTTTTCATCGCCATAACTTCTATTCACCTTATTCTGCCCCGCCCACTTTTGCCCCTTTTTGCCACAGATCTGCGCTCCTGTTCTAAACGCACTTCCGCTTTAACGAAAACCCCGTTCGACATCTGTGTGAACGGGGTTTTCGTTAAAGTCTTCGAAAAAGTCTCGCCGCCAAAACATTATATAAAGTAGATTGATTTGTGTAAAATGTTTAATGTACACGTGCAATAACAAGTCAATAATGAAACAGCTAATAAAAACAGCTTTGTAGTCCGTGTAGAACTTATTTTCTGTTGTACTCGTCTTCTCCACGTTAACTAATACAACGGAAAAAAGATGGCCAGTGTTAAAGTTCAACGAACATGTGATATAATTAGGCAGTAAACATGTCCTTTATGAATACCTTTGATACAGTGTTCCTTTTCTGACAAGAAAGTAGTAGATTGTAAACCTCTGACAGTTTTTTCAAATGACACTTATCTTTTTTTGGTCAGGTTTTATGCATCATAATCCATATTTCCTCCAATAACGTCCGTCCCCCCTCCCTAAATGACCCCAACAACCTGAAGTGTGTCTCTTATTGACAGCGGCTTGAACCAGAAGAGGCCAATATGGAGACAAATGACAAGCGCACATAAACATACACAGACCGAGCAGTACGGGGGGAGGGGCTGCGGTCTACCACCCCCCATCCTCAACCCATCCGCCTCCTCCACCCCCTACCCCCCATCCAGAGGCTCAGCAGTCCCAGCAGGGGCCACTCCACATCGGCGAGGTCTCCTTCCGGCCGGCGGGGGGCTCCGGAGGGTCGGGCGGAGGTGATGAGGAGCTGACACCGAGCCCATTCTGCCTGTCCGTGATGCCAGTGACAGCGGAGCGACGTCTTCAAAATCCTCCTTTTTGTTTGCGACAAATGTAGCAGAAACAGCCGCGGGAGTCCCAGATATGGCCAAGTGGCTCTAATGTGACACTTTTCTAATTGATGCAGTCAATTTCAGGGCTATAGTGGTCGTGTCCTGTCTGACAACGTCAAAGGGATTCTCGCCACCTTTCCTTCTGTATAGTAACCATTCCAGCTTTAATTTTTTCATATTTCTTTCATATATACCGTATATATCATAAACTAAAACAATCAGAACAAAACACAGTGTAAAAAAAACATAAGAGTAGGCTAAAGAAAGGTCCGGCATATGTACACTTTAGTAAATGTCCAATTTGTTCCTATGCAGGTTTAATTTGTTGGTAAAGTCATTTTATTTAGTTATTTCAGTTCTTTCCAGTTGGTTCCTTGTCATCCATTTCCTTGTTATTGTTATTGTTTTTTTGCAGCCAAAAGTACATTTCTCAGGTATCCATCAATCGTTTCCATTGTTGGAGTGTTACATCCCACGTTCATAGTTTTAAATGGAATGTTGATGCCTCTTTAATCTTAGCACACTATTTATGAATAATAGGGCAGTCTCTCCGGCTTTCATTTTCATATGAAAGTAGATAGTTTCGTCCAACCTGTGGGGCTCATAGTATCTGCTAAATGAACCTGTTCAGAACTCTTGGCAGTGATAAGTGAGTGAAGACGAAATCTTCTTTTTTTGATTCATATATTTTCATTCTATTTACAGCTGCTAGACCTCAGCAGGAACATTCCCCAAACCGACTCAAGTATATGGGAAGAGCTTTACCAGATGAGGCACGGATCCTTATTTACTTTATTACTATTTTGCTTCAAGACACACTTTGTTGACAAGGACAGGTGATTCTGGATGTTGTTTTCGGTACATGCAGAACAGTAGATTATAGATTTTTTTTTTGCAGATCAGTTTTGCCTTAGTGGACAAATAAAGGTGATCTTATTTTATATTAACATTTTTTCCACAGGTCCTTCCATTGCTCTGATGAGTGACAGCTTCCATCAAAGCCAGCACAAAATCCCACTCCCTTCTGCTTAATCCCGTGTGAGTGTTTGTTGCGCGGCTGGCCCTCCGGCTCCTGTATTTTACCACAGATGTAATTACTCCGCTCCTCCGTACCTGAGTGTCACTTGCTGCCGTCCTACATGATAGTTAATTTCATTCCGCTGGTGTTCGGCTCTAAATCAGTGACTGATTACATGAAAAGCAGCGGGGCTCTGCATCCAAAAAGGACCAGAAATAAGAACATTTCCAACTCAGTAGAAAGCTGCATGCTAATGAGATCATTTAAAGTTCGTCAAGTTGTGGAGCCAAACTTGTCCGTGGGTTAAGCTGAAGGCATATACGGGGCGCTGCAGGCTGTATCGTGTGCGTATGTTAGCGCTTGTGTGTAGGAGACCATAATGACAGGATAATAAGAATCTATTAGTCCTCGGGTTTTGCATGCTTAATAATTAGATTAATTGAATGACACTCATTTAGAGAAAATGAGGGACCCAGTGGTGTTAATTCAACCTGTGTTTCCAGATGCTCGTCTCTAAACAGTGCTGTGTGAACTACCTAATCATAGCACCATCTGGGAATTCCCCTCCGAGGCAGCGACAGGGAGCGAGCTGTAATATGTTTAAAGATCTACTGATGCTCAACGCACTGGAGCGGCCGCTAACAAACAGAGAAGTGTGAGAGGATTACCAACTCCTTCTGGAAGGTAAAGTCACAGTTTTATTTGAAGGAAACAGCCACTGAATTTGACACCAATTCGCTCGAACATCCTCTAAAACATCCAAATGCACAAATTCTTCTTTAAAATGTACTTTTTGATTGCACTTTATGATAGCTAATCCTTAATTAGCCTTAATAAAACATGAACAAAGACTTGATTCATATTGAGGCGTTTCAACTCATGAATTTAGAAGTCGACAGATCAAGTGAATATTTTTTGATTAGTCAACTAGTCAAACGATTATTTCTAATGCACGCTGAGATTTAAGTGCATTATCAACCATTATCAACCAAATACAGGTTGACATATGTTGACTGAAGACTTCTAGATAGAGTATTTACCAGTAAAGTATATTATCGTAGTATATTTTTGTTACATTTTTGCCACTGTCTTTGTTTTCAAAAGGGTATTTTTGCATGTGTTTTAGAGTCTGTATATAATGATTACAACTATTAGAATACGAGTTTTTATTGTCGCCTAGTCACAATTAGATGATTAATTGTTGCAGCCCTTTTTAACTATTTCATTTAGGACTATTCATTTGTTTTTATTTATAAATGTGTACATTAATCACCTTGCTCATACTTTAAAAAGGCTTCTAATATTCATTCATTCATTCATTTTCTACCGCTTATTCCCGTTAGGGGTCGCGGGTGACTGGAGCCTATCCCAGTGACTTTGGGCCTTATATCTTTGGGCTTCTAATATTGAAACAGTTAACTTCTTTACCAACAAAAACATAACTCAACTCAACTTTGTCTATAGAGCACTTTAAAAACTATACAGTCAGCTAAAGTGTTGCAAACATGAGCAACAGGACGTAAAACAAATAGCCATAAAGTAGTAACTAACCCTCAAACGGAATTAAAAACCAAGATAATCTGTCCAGTTTGCAAATATGATCCCGTGGTCACCATAAAATAAACAAAATATTTGAGTTACTGATAAATTTGACAAAATGCTCTATATTTAGGCCCACAAAAAACAAGACTCAATGAATCAATGGCTATGGACAGTCATTCTTCTACATATTTTCATATTTGCACTTTACAGCGTTTGTGTTGATCTATCTCTACCTTGTCCTTTTCCCCTTAAAATTATGACACAACAATTTCCAAAACTAAATTGTTAGATTTTTCATCCTTTGCAACATATGGAATCTGCATTTAACACACTTGCAGTCTGCTTGGAGAATAATATTACACTCATTTCATTCCTCCTTGATGCTAATTTGTGCCTTTTCTGAAGGTAAATAAGGCCGTGACAGTCGTATAATGATTAGCATAGCTCACAGGTGTAATGCTCCCAGACCTCCTCTTCTCCCTTCTTCCCTTTGAGTAAAAATCACTCAGTGCCACGCCAACAAAGATGGCTCCACTCACTAATTTATCCCCAAATTTGCACCATGTACAAAAAATCATGCAAATTCACCGGCTCCTCAATTGGAAGACACAGCATTTGGGTGACATTAATCAAAGGAAAATATGCAGACAAAGGTGACAGTAATCCCAATACTGGTGCATAAGTGGCACAGCTGTGAATCCGCGCGCGATACGGCGAGGTGTACTGTACTAAATTGGAGATTCTATACGTTACATGTAAAAGCACCTCGGCTCATTATTTTTTATTTTAGCTCATGGCCGTGATCAAGTGGGTATGGACTTTCTTCACACTTACATGCCATCCAATTACAATGACGCAATTATGACTATCTGTTGGTTTTTTCATTATCACTTTAAGTTAGGGGAATCTGCTTGTCAGGAAAGGGAAATGTAGGACTATGAATGTGTACCAAATATAATATAGAGTTCAAGCGGCTCTTCTAGTTTTATGTCATACTGACGAGCTCAACCTCCAAAGTGCAGTATATAATTGCATTTGGAGTTTTTCTTTTATCAAATTGAACTTTTTGATCTCGATTTGCATTTTGGATCATTTCATTTCATTTTGGTTTGTTTTTATAATCTATTTGAACTGTATGTTTTCTGTCATTTTGTTTATTTTGATCTATTTTGATTGTATTTTTCACAAAAGTTAAAGGTGCAGTACCTGATTGTAAAAATGTAAAAAACATGTATTCTGAACGTTCCAATTATTCACCGTGATGATTTTATAAGCGCTCTATACAACTTTTAGAATGAGCGAGCGAGTTTTGCTAATAGCTAACAACAACTAGCATAGTAACAACGCACTTCCTGTTTTGTGTAGAATAAAACGCTGTATAATTAGAGGCAGACAGCACACTGCGGGTCTCATTTTCAGACCTGCTTTTATATCAATAAATGTATCTATACTGGGGCAAAACAAAGTGCATTTTATAACATGCACTAAAATATGGTACAGCCCCTTTAAATTCGTTGGCCTTTGGAAACTCACCACCAATCAAGAGGCAGTCTCTGTATTACCATTGTAAATTCTTCTATTGAGAGATAGGATCAAAGACAGGTTCTTTTATTGTTCAAACAACAGCCTACTACTGTTGTTGTGCCCCTGAGCAAGACACATCACCCACACAGTCCACTCTAGCAGCAATATTTAGGGGAAAGGTTGGGATAGGACGAGAATCTGAAGTAAAGTTCTTATTATCTAAGAACTTTTTCAGATGACATTTTTTGATACACTGATGAAAGTTGCGGTTAGGGTGCCTGTGTGTGTGCTTGTTTCCATGGAGACGTTATTACTGTTTATAGAAAGTTCCACAGTATGGCATTAACTTTTTGTTTTTGCATTCATTCAATTCCAGGTGCTTTTATTGCTCAAAAATACCTACAAACATGCATTCTTACAGATATTTGCGCTGTAATTTTGCCTGGATTCTTCACCTGCTTTGCTATGCTGTACAATATATAGCAAATGAATCAAAATATCAAATATCCTCGGCAAAGAACAAAATATCCTGTCTTTTTTATAGAAAGGTCTCTGAAACTCTGAAATTGGTTTATCGTTTCAGTCTCGCAAATGTTTAAGCACCTGGACAACAATATCCTGCTTTTAAAACATACATCATATCCCCAAATTGTGCGACTCTGACACGGAGACGAGCGAATCAAAATGGTTACGTTGTACACCTTTAAGTTCCGATCATTATGTTGACAAAATGGCACTTGTCACAAATGATTACTATTTCTGTATAGTAAGCTGAATATGCGTTTTTCAGTTCATGAACCAAATACACAATTTTTTAATCTCATATTTGACGTAGAATAAAAATGACATGTCAGATTGCGTGGTAATGTTTCATATGTTTATTGTGATTTCGCTTTAATCATGATTGATTTGGACGTGTGATGATGGCAATTATCTCCCTATGGCTCCTGCTCTCCTTGTCTTCATTAGTTCAGCCAGCCTATACATACTGAGCATGTACATATCCATAGACTATGAAATCTGCTACACACAGTACAGACCGGATTAAGACGTCTAGTGTCCATGTCCTAATTTGACTGACTTTGCAGGAAAAGTTTAAATAATAAGTGTTGTACTGTTGAAACTGTTATATACGTGTCAATACAAAAACAACACTTTCCTTCACTCTTTGGATAAAAAATAAATGCATTGCATATAGTCAGAAAAAGTTGTAAACCAGAAGAAGAATTCAAATTATTTTTATATATTGCTGTTTATTGAAATGAATGTGTTTAGGCCCAGGTGGTGACAATAAATGAGTTTAATTATGGATGAAAATATATGTCCCTGGGGCCTTGATACTGGTGGTTAAGAAGAGGAGATGGAGAGGCTGGTGCTTTTGCTGCTGCGAGGGAGATGGGGAGAAGAATTTTTGCTGCATATAGCTTGAAATAGGAGGGAAAAGAAAAGGAGAGAAAGCAGCTTTACAAGAACCGTTAGAGAGGGGACTGGTTGTGGGGCAACATTAGTCTGCTGTGATTGACTGACAGGAACAGATGAGAATGAGCTACATTTCCCTTCAATTTCATTCTAACAGATATATTCAAACGTTGTACCATGTTGTAAAGTACAAACAGAAAAATGGCCTAAACATTCATGTGTGACATAGTCTGAACCTGTTGTCATTGAAGTACCAGCACACACCCCATACTTGTACCTGCTGTACACAGATGAAGTCATAGCCTGTAGTAGGGCAGCAGTCTCACCTCCGCTCTCCTCAGAGGTGTAGAGCGTCGCAGTCTAATCCCCCGGCAGAGGCGTCGCGGCTGGCTGCAGACAGGACTCTGCTGGCTCTCTGCGTGTGTGCCCAAAGCAACATCATAACAAAGGGTGTTTATGAACAAAAGCCACACTGGAGCAGCCGACCAGAAAGGGCTTAGCAGTGATCAGACCCCGCTCCCACCTTTATCCCTCACCGTTCACATTGAAATGCAAATATGAAGGCTGGGTTTCCACCCGCGTGCCACTCACAAATTGAAAAGCAGTTTTTATCTATGCAAATGCAAGCATGGTAATTGAAGTTAATCAATCAATGCTAGCTTTCACTAAAACCTTGAACATGATTGAATAAAGTAATTATCATTCAAGGGAAAATGATGAAGTTGTAGACAGCATGAACCTTATTAAAGGAGGATTTTGAGTCACAATGGCTTAATTTAGCCAGCAGCCCCCTCGCTGCTCGTGTCTTCTGCCTTGTCTCGCTCTGGGCTCAATCTTGTGTGAAGTACACGAGCTCAGCAGTGAGGAGAGATGAGCAAGTGTGAAATGTACCCAACAGACCACACTCCAGAGTTGGCATCACAGAGATGAGCTTTGAGTCATTTTCAGCTTGTTCTGCAGTGGAGCCACAGCTAACACGCGCTCTAAATTCACTTTAGAACTTGAACAAAGTCTTCTTATGAAGATGAATTTCCTGAAATCTACTGTACAAGAACAGATTTGCATAATCTTCAAGTAAGTCAAGCGACATGACGGCATGTTGTCTAAATTGTCCCAAACAAATTACTCGCACAATTGACCCCAAATCTTCCTACAGCCCGAGTTATGAGATCTCTTGTATTATATTGGCAATTTATAGTCATTGGAGGTCATCATAAGCTTCAGTAAAAGAACTTCTGTAAAAGATAAGAATAAACTTTCTGAATCATTAAGCAAGCAAACAAAATAACTGTTAAAAACCCAGGCTACTATAACACAACTTCACTATCAAACATCTGAAAGGCGGGCTAGAACCATCTGATCTGACCCCTCCCACCTGAACCCTGCTTGTGAGCTTCTCAGGACGACACTACAAAGTTCCAAGAGCCCGATAAGAATATAAAGAAACTAATTTGTCCTCATTGTTATTCCACTTTTAAATAGGACCTAGTCACATGTAGATTCAATTCCAAATCCACTTTATTTGTATAGCACATTTCATAAACAGAACGGTTTCCAAAATGCTGCACAGACACAAACATAAAACGGCAAAACACTGTATGAAATAACAACTCAATTTGATCTTACTGCTTGTAAACCAGTAAAATCAAATCCAAGCAAAATGATAAAACCATAAAATAGAAATCAATTATTTATTAACTTTCATAAAGTTGACATTAATGGTTGACATGATAGAGTTTATGTCTCAAACACACTTTTATGTACTATTTATGTACACTTGGTATTATTCTTTTTTTCTTTAAATGGTAAATAAAGTACTCTGCTTGTTCTTAGAGTTATACTTAGCTATGATTGGTTAATACAATCTGTCACTCACTCAGGGTCTTAGGGAGGCTGACCAAAATGATGTGTGGGTTGGAAAAAAAAGTGTCTTTGTTTAAACAAACATTCAAGACAAAATTTGTGAATCACAATCTGGCGACCTCACCAAAATAGCAGGCTGTCACATGGTTGAACTCACAGTGTGATTTGTGTCACCATATCGCCCAGCCCTATTTTGAGTCTTTGAACTAATTGTACCTGAGTGATCATGTGCAAATTTCACATGGATAAATTATTAGAAGCTGTTCTGGGTACTGAACCCAAAACCCAATGGTCATAAGGTCAGTGTACCTCAATTTCTTTTACTAATACAATTGTTGCCCTTATATATTTTGAATCAAATTTAAATCCAGTCATTGTTTCAATGTATATTAACAGGTTGCGTTCACGTTCTTGATGATGTCATACATTCAGATGGTGCAACTTTATGAGCGATTTACTGTTTTTGGAACAAATCTTCAAAATAAAAATCCACAAACATTGAATCTCATCATTGCTTGTTTGGGATTGGCTCCACAAATTTCCCATAGGGCTGCAACAAGATGATCGATTAATCGCAACCCATCGATCGCTGAAATGATCGTCAACTAATTTGATAACTGAATTGTTAACTGGGCTCTACACACACAAAACAAGTTATATGACTCAAAATGTAAGAAACTGCATGAAAACGATGCGGAAAATGCGGAAATGTAGTGTATTTAATGAAAACACTCCTTTGTCCATAAATGTACTTCGTCGGGTCCTCAAATGGCTTCATGTCAGTGTTCTAAACAACTAATCGATTAATCAATGGAAGAAATCGCTCGACTAATCGATTAGCAAAATAATCCCTAATAAACCAAAATCTATGTCTTGAAATCCTTTCGAATTACGACAGTCATGGCGTTGAATAATGGGAATTTTGTTTCTAGTTAGTGACAGGAAAGACGTTTGTGCCAGTTTTTGTTTCATGTGGACAGGCCTAGTAATTGCAGAGATATGAACCATATCAAGGGCAAGAAATCTTCAATTTGAAAAATACAGCAAAATGTACAACAGAAGTTTTGAACTATAAGTATTCTAGCTTGTTGTGACATCAAATGAACACACCCTATTGACTAAAACTGATCCTTACCAACTTTACCCATGATGCATCTCTCAAAAAATGAAGTTATTAACAGAGCACAATCTATTTTGAGATAGACTTCTTGAATGACAGCGGTGTGCTTCTCCCTCCTGCCCGAACCGAACCTTCTCCTCCCCCTCCACATCTCCACACCCCCCCGCCCCCTTCCCCCTCCTCCTCCTCCCCCGTCCCCTCACCTCTCCTCTCCATCTGACACTTGTACATAATTGTTGAGGTTGAGAACGGCCAGCGCCGGAGCCGTCAGTGTCACCCTCTCCCCCTCTCGCTCCGTCTCTCCCTCTCTGCGCTTGCACCTGTCACCGCCTGGACGCCCGTAATTGAGACCTCTTCCTCCCGTACTCCCCGTCCTCACCCTCCCCACTCTCTCCACCTCGGCTTTGGGGCTAGTTAAAGTCCCCCTCTTTGGGTTTGTCACAGAGTTTAATATGCACCCTACATAATTATGCAGGATTCACAGTGCTATCAAACCGCAATTCAAATTAGTTCGGGATTAAAGGCAGGGAACAGTGCCGCTGCCTTAATTGCATTGTACTGTCCTGATCACATTCAAATACCCATTACTCATTCCCTCTGCGGAGCAATAAGTCAGTGGGATTAATACGGAGGCAGGTGACAGGGCCAAGCCATTAAAAGGCAGTTATGCAGAAAGCATGGCTGGTTTTATTCACGTTAATGAAATCAGCGGAATGAAAGTGTAATAGATTTATCAAAGCTCAGATGGATTTGCAGTAAATCAGTTTGATTTGGGCTATCAAACTGGACAATGGAGATAGTTTCCAGGCACGGCGCTTGCAGCATGTGAGGGGAGCTGATACTGCCGTGCCGGAGGAAGGATTTGGTGAACAGTCCCAGGCGATATTCCCCAAGCAACCACCCTCTCATTTTTTGTGGGCTAAATGGTGCCAGTGCGCTGATAAAACGGCCTTCAGATTCTTCCCTCTCTCTCTCGCTTTCTCTCTGCTCCCCTCCCTTTCTTTCCTTCTCTCTCTTTTGCAGTTGTGAATTTATCAGAATGCGCCGTGCTGATTCGGGCTTGTTATACAGTGCACGAGCCCATGAATTAGAAGCTAAATTCACTTACATCAAACGGATTAGTGGCGGGACGCATTCGTCTGAGCTGGTCTCGGGGTAGACTGGTAGACTGCCGCTGCTGCTGCTGGAGAGGATTGGGCCAAAGAGGGAGGGGAACAGATGCAATATATTAGATGTGGCGCTTTAGGAATTTCAGATTTCAGAAAGAAATTGTGTAGAATGTGCTGTCTAGATGATGAAATATTTTGAGATTAGTTTCAGAAGTTACGTAGCAAGTATTAAGTAGCAGATTTTCTCATCACAATCTATGTTTTACTACTAGGAGGTGGTACAGGTTCAATTGTTTGGCTTTGAATCAGAAGTTTGAAGGTTTGATTCCCGCTTGAGTGCATGCTGATCCTGGGCAAAGCACTTCACTCTCATTGCCCTCTCCAGTCAGTTCATTAATGGAGCTGGTTGAGACAGAAAGGGCATATGACATCAATTTATAGCAATTCACCACCAATTAGTTTGCTGTAGCAACCTCTTCCATTAAAAAAATAATACAAAATAAAATACAAGAATGTACAATATGTTGTGACTCTCTTAGTTAGAGGCACACAGCAAAAAATGTAAATCTATCCAAGCTTAAAATGGCTTGAATTTATAATTTTTATCTGCATTTGAGTAGATTTGACTCGAGATTTAATTGCTGATGCGATGCAGAATATTTCACTGGTTTCAAGGTATTTCTGACTGATCATCACGATAATTTTGCTTAAGATAAGAAAATACATTTGTCAGTGGGGTAAGTAAAATAATCTTAACCCACTGACAGATAATTTGGATTGAAGTAAGAAATAATGTGCTGAAACAAGTCAGAAACGGTTTGAAACAAGTCAAATAATCTAGTTCCATAATAATAAATAATAAATAAATAGTATCCACTGATCTTAACGAGTCAAAACATGTGAAATTCAGATTAATATCCTGACATCAAGACATTTTAGCTCATCTAGAACTTCATTATTTGCAGTGCAGGGTGTGTAAGATATGGATTTCAAAGTTCATAAACATGTCTGTGTCCCCAGATACCAGGTAAACAAACTCAAATATAGCTTTTACTGATAGTAACTGTAATGCTGGTTTATTCGTAAATACACAGACACTGGAGATGATAGCCAAAGTTGTTGTTATAATTTTAGTTTTCAAGATGATCATCCAATCGGAAAGCAGATTGAGCTTTGCATTAGTCTCTTATTTGGGTTGACAGTCGGTTAAAACCCAGGTCCTGCACCAATCATGAATCGATGCTAGTGCACTGTGGACATTCTTGAAGTTCTGAGCTGAACATAATACATGGCCTGCCCACAAACTATCTGCAGGATGAAGCTGGAGTACCTGATTTTCTCTCCACCAAAGGAGGAAGTAGGTTTTCTGTCTAATAATATCCACATGTGTTAATTTTAGGCATGTGCATGGTTTTAGATTAGCTTTTTCTCAGTCGGTAAAGTGAATCTGGGGTGGACCTCCCAAATGCAGCCAATCAGAGCACTGGTTTCAGCTCTTAAGTCAGGCTTGATAAGAAATAAAACACTTATTAATAACAAACAGCATTCAGTGGCTTCATTTTTGTCACAAAGTTCTGCTTTTACAGTGTACTCTTTGGGGGAAAACACAAAATTGACTCTTGCAAAAAAAGAAGTGAGCCCAGCTTTAAGGCACTGGCAATACAAGTGCAGTTGTAATTTTAGTTCATGTTCTTAGAGTGCAGACTACATACCCACCCTTCAAGTCTACATTTCATATAAACATTTGATTATTATTTATTTCGTACATTTATTTTACATTTTAATCTTTAACATACATGCCAGTGCAGGTTATATGTCTATGTATCTATTGCGCAAACATGAAACGCAGTGCTATGTCAATATCTTTAAATATTCATAAATCCTTCCATTTTTGATAGAACCGTCACTGAAACAACAAACATCCTACAGCCATTTTTTTTAAATGTCCAATTCCTACATTAAATCTACATCCACCTTGTGTGCATAAGGTTCACTGTATTTACCCGCTGCCTTTGTCCTGCCTCTCTCCTCCCAACGCAAAAATGGTTAAATGACCTAAGCTGTGGGCACATTATTTTTCAATGTGTTCTTAATGAGTCGTCCGCTGTACAGTATAAATTCCAATTACATCCAATTAACCCCAATCAGAAGCACCTCATCTCTAGCCTCTTTTTTATTTAATGCTTGACTGCCGCTCCAACCATTGATTAGCCTGAGTGAGCAGCGCCGCTAAATGACCACCTTGAAGTAGACCGGAGCTGTTAGCCTTAATAGCGACACTGTGGCCATTACATCCACTGCTCTTTTTTTTTTTAAACCCCCTTCTAGATCAACTCTCTCATTGGGGTCTGCCGCGCTCCTCCAGGTCCAGGTTGATTTCAACTCGAGCCCATTTGCCAGACCAGGAAAAATGTTAAGTAGAAATCTGCCATCCATGAAGCCATTATTTTGTCATTACGTTGCGTTTAGGGGGCTCTGGTTGGTGGCATGCGTGATTATAGACAGTCGTTTGCACGTGTACACAGTGGGCACGGTGGAGCCCGAAAAAAATGGGGTGATTTGGAGTAATTGTGTTAATGATAAGGTTTGTTTTAATTGACCAAAGATTGCTTGACATAGATGAAGGCAAAACTCTACTATAATGGACTGGGCGATGCTTATATGGTGAGTAACCAAGAATACGTAATTAATAATAAGCAAATAGAGAATGATTAAGAAAGATTCAGTCTTAGTAACCACTAAATTAATGGGTTAGAAGTTATTTATTAAGTAGTTTGAATCATTCTTAATAAATGATTTGTTCAATCAATGAATAGAAAGTCTTTGTTCAAGCTTTATTTAGGCTAATTAAGTAACAGTAAGAGTAACTGTCTGTTGTAACATTTTATTCATAATTTAATGTAATATGAAGAACACAACAGAGCATGGTTCACAGTCAGGAGCTCATAGCTAAAACACTGCAAAAATAAATCGAGATCTTACCTTATAAGAATAATTACAGAGAGTAAGGTCATGTTAACAGTTAGAAAACTAAAAAGTAAATCAATCTAAACTTCTCAAAATGTGAAGTTTCATTTAAGTTTTAATGGATGCACATAACATATTGCAATATCAGCGTCACATTATTGGCTAACGCAATGATCATTATCGCAGCAAACTATATCGCAATAACACTAAGGTCTTCCGTCTGGGCACATTTTATTTGAGTTTTAAAAAAGCATATTCAAATATCGCAATAACATTGATATTGCTGTTCTTAACTGCCATATCACACATTGCAATAATTTCCATTAACTTGCAGCTCTACTCATTTTGATAGAATTTTTTTTGCATAGTATATTAGTGGTGAAAAACCAGACCAACCAAAGGACGCTCACCCAGAGGCGAAACGAGAAGAACATGCAAACTCCACACAGAAAGGCCCCATGGGGTTAAGAGAGACCGGAATACCAACTTGCTATATCAAAGGAAAAGGTATGTTGTTGCTATTCTAATGCATCAGAAGATCCGTCTAGTGTAAACAAAACCCTGTCTTCCATTAGCTGTTACCATTCCACAAGTTAGCACTAATATATTTTCAATGGCAGAGTTAGCACTAGCCTTCAAACATCACAGACTATGAAAAACTAGGACTGTTTTGGCGACTGACACACGTGAGTAACACCAGACCCTTGTTTGAAAATATTAGCATTTGTTGCGCTTGATTGTTACACTTAGCGATTAGCACCAAAATTTGACTACATGCTAACAATTTCATAATAAATATGTCTTATTTCTAACGTTATTCTGGACAATACTGCACCAAAAACATAGCAGGCTACATCAGTTTGGCAAGAAAATGTTTGTTTCATTTCACCAAGTGCCACAAATCCTACAGTAATAAGTGAACTTTAGAAACTTGAGGTTGAAGTTAGATTGACAGTTATGACTCATTGGCAAATGTGATGCATTTTATTTGCGGCACTAAAATTAATTTGATAGAATGTTTACATGAGTACCAGGCTTCGTTCTAAACCACCGCCTGAAAGGGTCTATACCTCCACGAAACCGTCAAAAAACTGTCAATTTTTTGCAATTTAATCAAATAACTTAAGACGAAACTACACGTGATTCTAAAACTGAAACAAATTGAGCTAACTGGCACAAATATCACTAGTTCAAAAGTATTGTATATGATGTGCTTGCTGTCCCACAACTGCACGAGAGGACAATGCAGATTAGAAATAAGGCTTTAGACGTCCTCAAGTGCTGCAGCTGGCATCGGGTCCGGGATAAGGCCTCCCACGCACTTACAGTCTGGAGATTCCACTGTTGTCTCTTTGTAAGGACTTTGCATTGCATAATACCCGAAAGACCGACCAGAACAATCTGCAGATAAGTCCTCTCAAACAAATAAGCTCTCAAAACAGTTCTTTGATAATTTCTGTTTAGTTGAAATATAAAAAAATTTGGCGAAATCTTAATGAAACGCAACTGTATGGATATTAGATGTGGATTAACAAGTGAAGGCAAACTCAGAACATCTGTGAATCATATACTGGTTTGGGTTTATGTGACAACACTTCATTTTAATTAAGGTACAGGGCATATTAAAATTCCATGGTAGAATGTGCCTTTTCATTGTCAAAATGCAAATGTTTAGATCGTTTTGGATAGATTTAGAAGTTCAATAGGGATATTATAAGATTTGGTTTACCTTTTTCTCACAATGGCTATTGCACCTTGAAGTGAATACGTTTTTTTTTAATTAAAATCTTAAATGTGCTATGTTTTAGTGAAGTCAATAGTCTAACCAGGGCCGTCTCAAGGTATCAGTAGGCCCCAAGACTTAGCGATCCTGGATATATATATAATATGTTTTATATAACGTCACAAATTCTTCTTGTAACTAACTAATACTGACCTGAGATTATTGTCATTACATTAATATAACAGACACAATACAGTTTCATTGATTAAGTTGTTTTAACTCAAAAAATTATAACAAAACCAGGAAAGTTTGATATTAATTGAATGAAAATGTTTTAATTTCTTGTTTAACCGGCTTAATTATTAATAATTAATTGTTTGACTGTTTGTGCTCTGTCTGCGTCTTTTGTTTTTATTATTTTAGTGTGTGTTTACAAAAGCGCCACAACTACTCAGAACTGCTTGGTTCTCTCGCTCTGTAGGCCCCTGAGCTGCAGCCCAGGTAAGCCTTTGTGTTAAGGCTGCCCTGGGTCTAACCTGTGCACTATTGACCCTTTGCACGTGTCTTCACGGAACGTCCACTTTGCCCCGACGGACGGCAGAAGTGCTGTCTGTGCGTAAAATTATGAGAAAACCTGCCATTAATCAGCTGATTTGATTGATTTTACAAGTAAAATGGTGATCTCCTGTTGTGCAGTTGGCTGCAGGGTGTAAACGTAACTTTATATCGTTTAACTGTTGATGAAGACAAAACACAGTGATTATTGGCAATGATAAACCAGAAGAACTGGAAGCACTCAAAGTACTCATGGATTTGCATTGAGCACTTTTCATAAGGAAAGTCAATGCTAATATTGCAAAATGATCATGAATATGTGAAACGATGGGTGTTACACGGCGTGGCACGTCTTTAGCCATTTACAAAGTGCCAAGTGAGTGAAGATTAACTTTATGTACAATCCAACTCGCAGCTAATGCATTATACATATATTTACAAACTACTTGTGCAGAATGTTTTACTCATGCAACGTCAAGTGAAAAGCATTATTTCTTTGTGAAATTGTGCAAGTAGCCCACCTGTGCCTCACAGGTTTACATTAATGGAGCACATTGATCATTTATCATTTAGTATCATCTAAATCAAACTTTTCTCACCTCAGATTAAAAGTGAGTAAGCAGTCGAATCTGTCAGGTAAAATAAACAAACACTGGTCTGAAATAAAAATCTTAAAATATTTAATTAGTAGAAGGCCAAGTGAATCTCGTTGGACCCTCAGATTAAAAGAGTTTTTGCTTCGTTCATTGATTCTGTAAAAATCTGTAAAAACGTTTTTCAGTCCTCTGTCCAGCTTCTAAGCGTGTCTTTACTTTCTCCAAAAAAACCTTTTTGAGCGTCTCAAAGATGTTCCACTTCCACCGACGACTGAACTGAACATGCATTACAAGTAGCCATCGCCTAATTAACAAAAAAATGTGAATCTGTGTGAACTTTAGTCAGTTTTCGCTTGCCGTAATGCTGCCTTTACGCTTTTCTGCCGTCCGATATGGCGCACCCACGCAATCATGTGACATAGGTGCAAAGGGTCAATAAGATTTAATACAGTCCTTACCGTTTGTTATTTCTTTCACAAGCTGTATATCGCCTACATGCGTCTGATATCAAACTCTAAAATACCATGAATTCAACTTCTCGCCAAGCCAACCCAAACACATGAACGTCCATTTTGACACTGCGCCTAACAAAATAATTACTTTATTTATAGACGGCGTGAAATTAAGCACACTTAAAAGCCGGGGACAGCACGGTTTAATCAACTGTTTTGATTCATGCGCACAATTGGCACGGCCACTCCAAGCAGGCTGCATTAAACACATTCTCTTATTACTCCATAAATGCAAGTGGCCACGCAGACAAAAGCCCAGTAGTAAATTAATAGTAATAAAAACGGCAACTGCGCGGACAGATACAGAAATTAAACAGGCGCCCGTCGTACACAAAGCTTAATAAAACGCAAGACAATAACACTCTTGAGAAGCCAATCGCATGCATCTAATAAAGGATATTTAAACACATTTAATATTGATTTGTAATTCATTTGGAGCGAGCCTGGATTAATATAATAAATATTTAGCATTTACGACCTGTTTAGGAGGAATTATGGGCGAGGTTAGGTGGAATTCAAACCATAACAGATAGGAGCAGAATCATCTCATGGATTTATAATTTAATATCTGGAGTTAAATGGTTTGGCGGTAAGTAAAAGCGGCATTTGCATTTAAACTATGTACTTTGGTTGGTTTAATTGTTGTGGCCTTAAAAATCACAGTTGCCCAGTTGGTTATCAGCAGCTTAATATGCAAATGGCAAAAAAAATGAGGAATCCACAGAGTATTGTTAAATAGATAAAATAAATAATTAAAGGACCTGATTGTTGTTTATTTGAATGATTGTCTTATATGAACAAATGTCCATAATTATCACTTGTAATAGTTTAAATTTAAAAATGACCACAGGAACAGTACCAGACGCAGAACTCTGTAGATGCTAATGGGAATCTAATAAACTATACAGACTTTTTATCAGTGCCCTTTAAATCCCATTTATTCCTCCAAAATTTGAGTCCCAAGTTGATTATTACGATCTGCAAATTTAATCTATTTGATCGAGATTGGATTAAAATTTGATTCAACGCACAGTTCCTGTCTGTGCGTCGCCTGTGTATTTTGCTCCCAAGTAATGTCAAAGAGTAGAAGCACATGGCAGGTTACGTATCACACAGTGGCATAATCAATCACTGTGGAGTCATGTGGAGGTCTCATGGCATGTGTGAAAATCTGACACACTGAACCTGAGAGAGTGAAGGTTTAATGAAGAACCAAAACATTCTGAATGAGCCTTTTGTTATCCATCATATTAGAGTACAATTGTCTTAATGACGGCAACATAACAACAGCATGTGGAAGCTACTTGTCCATTTTCTTGTTCTCCTTGTTGAGTAGGCCGCATCATCTTAAGGCTCATGAACCAGATCAGATCAGATGTTTTAAGAAATCTATTTTCTCTTGTTTACTGGTTTAGGCTTGGTTTGGTTCTGGTTTAATTTTGGGTTAGTTCTGGTTTAGTCCTTGATCCTGGTATATTTTAAAAAGCTATTTTAAAAGCATTGTGTACCTACTGGAGGCCTTGGCTCTTCGAAAAATGTAGTTAAATGTGACATTCAGCACATGAAAAACACAACAGGCGAATGAAATGTAGAATAGCATAATGTGAAATTTAGAATAGTCAATAGTGGACTTTACAATTGCATTTAGAAATGATAAATTTATAATTGCAAAATGTGAAAATCACAATAGCATCATGTGAATTTTTCAACAGCCAACAACATTAAATGTAAGTGCTTTATCGGAGATGACAGTGTAGTGTGGAATGGTGGTGAGAGAAAGAAGAAAATCCAGCAAATTGTTAAAGCCAGGAATTGAACCCACCACCCTGAGGCCAGCTACTCATAACGTGGCATATGATTGCAGTTTTAACCCCTCTACCGCCACACAGCCCTGATTGTGAGTTTTATAACAGCATACTGTGAAAACACATTGTCAACAAAACATTCACGGTAAGTTATTGTGAAATCACAATAAGCTATTGCGGATATGTTATTGTGACATACATTACTCACCACCTTACTGTGACCTTACTGTGACCTCACTGTGAGGTGAGCAGCCACAGAGTTATTGTTAACGTCCTTTAAAAAGTGGAAAGTATAGGCGTACATTTACAGTCTTCATTTTCCTTGCCTAAAGATAAGGGGAAAAAAACTCTAATTAGTTTGATTTTAGCCGCGGATGTCACCAGGATGTCAGCCGTATCTACACTTTAAACACCTGGTGCAAGAGCTTTAGACACTTTTTACTACTCCCATCCACTTCACACACAGTGACAGGCCTCCACAGTAGAATATACCCATAATGAAGCCTAATGGTCTAGTGTTATCTAACTGTATTTCTGATGCTGTGTCCATCTCAGTTTGGTGTCTTTGGGATTCCTATGGTGACCCCACGGTTTGGCAGACAGTGTCATATCTCCAGAGAGTCAAATTACCATTCGCTTTGGCCCCATCTTGTTTGTTTAACTTGACACAGTGACGAAAGGCGCGGCATTGACCGGAATTTGTTGCATTAATGTGCTCCATGTTGTGCATTCATCATCGTCACTGGGCAGAGAGCTGCAGGACGTCACAGAAGGATGAGGGAGAACATCACAAAACTTATTTCAACCATTTACAGTTCTTAGGCTTGGATAACCTTGGAAAGTGTCCAGATAGTCGCAAGGGCAATACAGGTGCCATTTATAGTAACAAGTTTGGAGAAATAAATGAATAAATGATTCACAGCATTGACTTTTTTTGTTATGATGAACTGAAATTAGTCTATGACCTTTCACGTAATAATACAGTAGGTTTGACTGACAAACGAAAAAAAGGATACAATAATATGATCCAATGTTATGTCTCCATGTTGCTTGAGCTGTACGTAATTTGAAAGAAAAAAAGGTTATGTCTATTGTTACTTGACATGACATGACGAAATAAATATATAAAAAGAAAACAAACAAATATAAAAGAAATAAATAGTACAATAAAACAATGAAAAAACAACAATTGAATAAATTAAACAACTAAAGAAAAATTACTGTAACTATAAGAGCATCTTGAATAAAAAGAAACTTCCAAATTACAATACAACTAAACTGTACAAAAACAGATTTAAAGTGTTACTACTTTACTTTACAGTGGGACTCAAAGCGTTCAATCGTAAACATAATATCTTACTAATATTGCATTGTAAAAAGAAAATTGTTCATAAAAAAGTTCAGCAACTGTTAAAAGGCACATTAAAATAATGTTGAGTGTTTAACTTATAACATTTATGCAAGTAAACCGTAATTATTTCAAAGTGTTATCTTAAAACATGTTAATTTAATCCATCATATATAATTACAAATTATCATCCTAGATTAAATTTGACCTGAGAACATAACAGCCCAAAATAGCCTGACAGTAAATGTAATTATTTTACAGCATTGTGATATTTCATTATTATTTTTTTTACATTTGTGTGACTAATTAGTGACTTGTTCGTGGAGCTGTATCGCGGTGTTGTACAGGCCCTACTTTTCCCTCGCTGGATGATACGTATGTGAAAACCTGTAAATGTAATTCTCCTAATATAGGCTCTTATGCTGCAGCGCACAGACAGCTCATCCAGGGCCAGTTCACGCTACATGTCTGACCACTCGGCTTTTCTCTGGCGTTACAACTCTTTTTTATATTAAATAACCCGTCAACAAGTGCAGAGAGAACAGGAGATGGGAGCCAGTGCATTGTGTGTGAGTGTGTGTGTGTGTATGTAGAGATTGCCTTCAAAATAATAGCAAAGTATTTAAAACAATACATAAAAATATACCTTAAAAGGGACATATAAAAGCTAAATAAACTTTAACTGTTTCCTGCATATTTGAGTTAATCCTGTATTGTCCTGCAACTGAAGCGCTAGTCCTCAAAAAATTCCTGTTTTCCCCTTCACTTTTCAAAAAATAAAACAAAACTAAAACACTTAAATGACAATACGCTACATATTACGGTGAAATATTACTATGAAGAGGCGGGGCTTATCAGTTCTGCAGTTTTGAACAGGAAGTCAATACATTTGTTTCTATTTCTAAGCCGTTTTAGATCAATATTGTGTTTTACAATGAACAAAATGTAAAATGGTGATCTTCTTATGTTATATTTCAATAATAAGTTCCTGAAAAAAGCCTAACATGTCTCCTTTAAATGTGGATTGTGTAACTTTAGAGTCTGCTGCCTGCTTGTCCTCTTGGAAATCTTCCTACAGCATGGCCTTAAACACATCTATCATCACAGACAAGGCGACGCCACCAGGACAAGTTACAAGTCGGATCAAGTTTAATGCCATACTGTGGAACATTCCAGGCAAGGTAATAACATATCCACAGAGTTACATTGTGCACCTAAAAGTATATATAAGAAAATACAAATTAATATATACTTTTAACATTATGCGAAATCCATCAACATGCCTTCTTCCATCACTCCCCGCTCTTGTCTTTATCCACTGATTTTCATTTTGTACTAAAATGACATCATACAAAAATTTTGAAAGAGCACAACTTAGCTGTAATCAGATCGCTTAATCCTTTTCCTCAAAACATTAAAAGCTCTTCTTTAGACAGATAATACGACTCAAATAGACGAGGAATAATTCTGATGATATTTATTTTCCCACATCCCATCTTCTTTTAAGTATTTCAGTCGAGTGTTCACAAATTAGGTTATAGTAAGCTGTCATGATCGCACAGAGCAGCCTACGTGTCCATGGGCAAAACACTTCACCTCACACCAGTGACCAAATGTAAGGAAGGGCATCAGGTGTAATAATCTGCAAAATCAGTAAACGACTGGTAGGGCAGGGCAAATCAAAAACAACTTAGTGCAAGTTTTATTTATTTATTGATAGATAGATCTCAATTTGGGATTGGATTCTTTTTATTTTTGTCTTATTAAAAACTTAAAAAAACAAAGGGTGTTTCACTATTAATTAATTCATGAACAAAACAGACTTTTATCATTGGTATTTAACACACAAAGCTCTAAAATAACATCTGAACTCTGCTCTAAACAACATGCTTTTACTGACAGAGGATTGGGTCACTTTAATTGGACCTTGCAATTAAAGTGACCCAAGATGATTTTTGACGATTAGAGATGAGACTGCATCTCGATTAAAACTGTTATAATCGCAAAAGCCCTAGAGACTGGTTTGCCTTGGCAACTCCTGACAAAAAGAGAGCAAGATTAAGAAAGAAAGAAATAATACAATTGAATAAAATAGAAAACCAGCTTTGGAATAGAATTGTTGAATCTCCTTTCTGAACGTTATCCTGTTTGGTTTTCTTGAATACTTGCTATTACCGCCACAATATTCCATACTCTGAACTGAAAATAGGACCGCTGGGAGACAGTGTTCTCCGTGCGGTTCGAAACGCTCCCATGGCAGAATATTATACAGTATACCTCATATCTGAATTGATGAAAATTTCTTATGAATACGTCTGTTCGGTGTTTGCAGGTGCCGAAATTTGTGTTTAATTTCGAAATTGTGTTGACTCAAAACTCCCACGCAAGAAAGCGCAATTCAACCACGGCTCAATTAGTGTGCAATGTTCTTCGCCGGCGCCGCGCTGTCACCGGAGCGATCAGTGTGTACAGGTAATCCATACGGCGCCTCCACGCTGACGGGAAGTGGCCAGGTGTGGACTAATGACGGGGCCAAAACACGTCCGCGTCCTTTATACCCCAGCGGCCAAGAGCAGGTTCATTTCCTCTACCAGAGCGTGCTCATAACCGGCGTCACAGGCAGTTTGGGAGAAAGTGGAGAGGGAAGATCGTGTACGAGCGTTCAAAAGAAAATGATTAAAAAAGAGAAACTGTACTGATTCCTTGGACATGACACGCAATGCTCTTAGTTCTGTCCCTGTATTTTAGGTTTAGTGTGATTGCGTGTTTTATAACCAGCGAAAAGTGACCCAAACCCTGACTGAACATATAAAATATTCTCCTTTGCAATGTTGTTATGGTGAAATGGGTTCCAGTGCATAATATTCACCTTATTCTGGAAGTTCCCGTATGCGCCGCCGTCTTGTTTCCGTTGTATTAGTTTACATGGAGCTCAACAGAAAATAAGTTCTACATGGACTAAAAAGACGTTTTCAGACTCCAGGAAATTGGAGCGTTGTTGACTTGTTGTTGCTCGTGTTCATTAAACATTTTACACAAATCAACCTACTTTATGTAACATTTTAGTGGCAAGACTTTTCCCTCTTTCGTCATTAGCTTTAACGGAGTTCTCGTCAAACGGAAGTGCAAAAAACTGCAAAAGTGGGCAGGGCAGAATAAAGTCAATACACTTTTTTTTACCTTGCCACTGCATCAAAAGCATGCCTGGAGCTGTATTAAACTTGCACGCTTGTTATATTAATCCCATCATCTCTTCTCTGAGCCTCACAAAGCACTCCGTTTCAAATTTCATGGCTCTATGACACCGTAAGTTGAGCTCTGGAGGTGTGCCGCGCTGTTTTTTAAGTCCAAAATCATCGTTAGACTCTTTCTGAACATTTCTGCAACAAATCACGTTCACTGTTGGGCCAAGATAGCTTCTGTTTATCTTTTGTAATTGTAATTCCCCCTGCTGCCAGTAGATAGAGCTCTAACTAAAATCCTAATGAGTGATCGCCTCACAGGTATAAAGTAATGTGTGCTTTCAGTAGATGCATTATTTATTTTCCCATGCAAACCACTGGAACAAACAATTGGAATAGTGTTTGAGGTGTGAAAGAAAACGTTTTTTCTCATATTTTTTGTAAATAAGGATTGACTACGGTTAAACTTTTATTAAAAAACTAATCAGAAACGTCTCCTCCCATTAAACTGATCACATTAGAGTCTTGTTGTCTTTCTTTCTCCAGTGGCACCACTTCAAAACTGATCTAGTGTTTCTTTGAGATTCAGGAAGTGCTTAAAATGAAAGGAAGATACACCTTTTAGTAAAATATTCAGAGTTAGGGTTGGTCTTGATCACTTCCAACACACAGTTACTGACACTGAGCCGGCATATTTGTCAAAGTTTGCGAACAGGGAAATTGTTGCCACCTATATTTTATTTCTTTTCTTTTCTTTACTCTACTTTTTGTTTTAAAATTTGAGTTAACACTTATAATACAACGACCCATTTTTCCTCTGTTGATCATAGGGTAAAGTAAGTGATCTTGACCTAAAGGAGCCAATGTGTAGAATTTTGAATATAACCGAAAATTGCTCACACATTTGGAAATTCAACCTTCCACCTTACTGCTGTGGGACACAAGCCACTGTGTAAGCATAATTTCACCTTATTTGACTGGTGCTATTGCCCCCATAGACAAATTTCTGCCCCTTTTGTACACTCAATCAACATTTCTAACCCAGATTTCACAAGACGTCATGCCATAGTTATTTCAAAGTCATAGCGTACGCATTTCCTTTCACAGGGTGCTTTTAAGGAGCCTGCGTCTGAGCTGCACGTTGGCAATTTATTACCAGAGAATCACAGGAAGGGCCTGGTTCAGTGAGCTCAGCAGAATTCAACTGTATCAAAAGTGGCGCGAGGTAACACACTAATAATAGAGCTAAGTAAATAAGGATCCAGACAGGAATAGTAGGACCCAAACAATACCTATTTAGCGCTCACAGCGGCGGTAGCTTTTGTGCACGGCTTATTATTGCAATCTGCGAGTAGCAACGGTACAGAGCAAATCTCAGTAATTAACCTATGGTAATGACAAAAGCCAATTTATGGCTCTTAAAGATCAAATGTACCTGGGTTAATGTGAGGGCAGCCTAATGCATGTGGACGAATACCGGAGCCGGAATTGAGGATGCGGCGCAGGAGGGAGACGGGAAGGCCATGATTATTAGCGGCGTCTGAATAGCGCTGTCAGATACATCCATTCTAAACAGACAGTAATGCACAGCGCCGTGTTGGGCTTAATTTGACAAAGCATTAGCGCGCACTGGAAACTCAATAGTACGCTAAGACGCTGGCATTTATAAAGAGTTGTCTGCCTGACAGAGGGACAAGAGAAACACAGGAAAGTTTGGATACACTTTGTAATACATAGGGTTATGTTATTGGATACACCTTTTAAAGATATGGAATTTATTTTACTCATCTGTCTTTTCTCTATTGATTAAAACATTCGTAGACGTATAGTAGTTCATCTAGCATACAAAAACAGTACGTTGATAAAATAAACACATTCTGTGTTTGTTTGTAATGTTAATTGTCGAGTATAGTTTCACTTGTTATTTAACAATCAATCAAACTTTAGGTCTAGGTCCTAACCCAATGGGTCTGACATGGTTAAATAATGGTTAGTAAATAAAATAAATAAATATATCTATAGAGCCCTTTACAACACTCAAGGTGAATGTGCAAAACAAAGTATAAAACCACCATACAATACAATTAATAGTGCAAAAAATAAAACAAATTGTACAAAATACGTTTGTTTTATTGTTTGTACTAAACAATAGTGCAGTTAATATTTTTACAGAATCACCAAATACCTTCATTCCAGAATAAAAATCAGAAAGAAGGAATTGATAATAACTACCTGGGCAAATCTAATACAAGCACAGTTATGTTATTATTAATATAAATAAGATATAAATAAGATTTTAAAGATTGTATAACATTTATATATGATTCCATAATTGTAATTAGAAGTGAACGATATTGATAAAAATGTATTTTTTTTTCCAGGTAGTGATAGTCAGGCGCCATTCTGTCAGTCCAACAGAAATGTGTTAAAGCATATCTTTAAATATGTTATTCAAGGTCTGATTATCAGACAAATCTTAAATGTCTGTAAAAATCAATCACAAAAGTGCAGAAAAAAAAACTGTCACTGTCACAATCACTGTTATACCCAAATTTTATATCACTTTTAACCATTGTTATTTTTTACTCTGCACATCTCCAAAACAACATTCACAATATTATCTACATTTCTATATATTGCCCAATTGCTATAATTGTAAAAAAGTAATTCAACATTTAATACATTCATAAACATCATTTTTATTGTACTTAACATAACGTTTTGTCTAAACTCCACAAGTTGTAGCGCCTTTAGTGATTGAAGTGTCCATTTTCTGTCAACAGCCATCCTCCACACAGACTGGCTGTACTTAATAATACGTCCATTGCTTGTAATCCGTCAGCCCTCCCTGTTGTGTACCTTTTGTTGCAGCCTCCACACGACTGCAGCCATGACGTTCAGGAAGGCCAGGAATAGCACCAGCAATAGTTACACAGCACAATCCTTGACTTTACAGCCGACTACTTTCCCTCCTCCTGCAGCCTGTCGCTCACAGCACTAAAAACACAACTCTGACACTGTACAAGCAAGTCCCCAAAGGTCACACACCACGCCGGCCCGCACTGTGTAAACTGCTGACCTCATGGACTTTAGGGGCTGTCAGGGCACTTTTAAGGGCTGAGATGGAAAGCAAGCATCCGAGATATGGATATTTGGACTCATTTAACAGCGTCAGTCAGTTTTAGATTTACATTACTGTTCCACAAATGCAAAAAGTGTCTAAATAAATAAGAATAACAGTAATAATTGTCTGTTTTCAGATTTGCCTCGACATCTTTAACGTCATCAACATTAGCTGGGTGTGAAGCTAACTGGAAACGCTGCCCTGTTTGAGCCTCTGTGACTCAAGTTAGACTTTACTGACTGCTATTGACCTTATTCTGCCCCGCCCACTTTTGCCGTTTTCTGCACTTCCGTCTGTAAACGCACTTCCATTTGACGAGAACTCCGTTAAAGCTAATGACGAACGAGGGAAAAGTCTCGCCGCTAAAATGTTACATAAAGTAGGTTGATTTGTGTAAAATGTTTAATGAACACGAGCAACAACAAGTCACAACGCACCGATTTCCTGGTCAGTCTGAAAACGGCTTTTTAGTCCGTGTAGAACTTATTTTCTGAGCTCGTCTGCTCCATGTAAACTAATACAACGGAAACAAGACGGCGGCGCGTAAGGCAACGTCCGAAATAAGGTGAATACAGTTCCAATCTATCACACCCATGAATCATTATGTTATATTTTGGACGTTTTAAATTGTAAAATTTATCTGAAACGAAGAAATTTGCTTACTTCCGGCTTGAAAACGTCAGCACTTTTACACTTTTTTTTCTTCTTTTTTTTTGTGTGCCGCTGCCGAATCCTGCGAATGTCACCACGTGAATCACTCTAAATACAACTTAACAGTGGTTTAATGAGAAGGGAAAACTATAATAATTTAAAAATATTAATAGAATTAAAAGCTCCTAAAAGCTGATTCTGCATAATAGGTCTGACCATAAAGACTGAACTGTAAACTGATTTGTGCTGTAAAGTCCTTCTGAAATAACAGTCCAGTCAAAAGCAAGCTAGCATTAGCCAACTGTTTTACCCTTAGTCACACTCACCCTTTTTGGTATTTATGCTTAAGTTTTCAGATCATCTAAAAACGTATCATGCTGTTTGCTAATGCGTGCAGTGGCTACGGTGGAACTGTGTTTGGTACAAATACATGCCGTTAACCCCACCATGATGTCACAGCAAAGTGACCTGCTTGTTTCCATAGGCCCTCAAGCAGAAAAGTTACATGGTGCACCTTTAAAGTGCCTATGAAAGGTTGGACTACTCATTTGACTAAAATGCAGTTTGACTAAAATGCAGCAAGATAAATATATTTCAAATTCTGCTAAAATACTTTACAAATGTCATCCCATTTTTTTTATTTTACTTCCTGGTTGTAATGATGATGACATCACACTAGGAAATTACCAAGAAACCATCCTGCGCACTGGGCCAAAACTCATCTAATGTCACAGATTTTTTTTTATTTGACAAAGAAAAATATTTATTTTGCTGTATCAATGTTGAAAGGGTCCAAAAAAGTAGTTTCCTTTGTTTAAACCATGCATAACATTTATCTCCCTAGTGTGATGTCATATATTTGTTTACTCCCTGTAATTTTCAAAAAAAAAAATCAACTTTTCTCCACAAACAGCGACCTGATTGTTGTAAAACTTTAATTTATGTTTACAACAGGTATGAATACACCAAATAGAGTCAAAATTGAAAAATCATAAAAACCTGTCATACGCACTTTAAAGTGGAAATAGGCTACGTAAATAAATATTGTAGCCGTCGAAACATAAAAATCTATGTAAACGTTTTACTCCATTGTATTTATTACATCTGATTTTATACATATTTCTAGATCTGGACCTAAACCTTGTAAATGGAATATTGAATGACTGAACTCTCATAACCAGTTGCTTATGTCTTTCATGGTTGCTTTTGTATGGACTCAGCTCAGATAACCTGCACAGTACAGAAGCCCGCTGACCTGCACATCCCTCTCCCCTGCCTGTGAAAGAGGTGTCCAGATGTCACGCCACCTGGACACTGGCCTCCTCCGACAAAAACACGCATTACCCATTCATCCTCGCTCCAAAACACCGCTGGTCCTGGGAGTTCTTGTGCATTTAAATCGCACCTTTTGATATGAGATCAATACTGGTGATTTAACAGTCCGCTCACTCATGGTGCAGATGCTACGGGGAGACGGCACGCTTTGACTGTGATACATTATGTGCCAGAACTAAACAAAGAAGTTATTTCAATTCCAATGGTTTTGTTACTTTTTTCACAAAAGGTCAGGCACTGTCAAAAATATCAGCATATTGACCTTTTTAAACATTCCAGAAACATTGGGATCATAGATTATTCTTTCTTCGCCTCTTTCCGCTCATAAAGGGTTAAAACTCATTCACGGCACGAGCGCAGGGGGAGAGGGAGCGGAGTTGGGGAGGGGTGCTGGGTTGTCATTTGAGGTCATACAGTTGAAGTTAAGTCGAACATGGCGTGGACGATCAGTTTGATGTGTTAATTGTCAAGGGGAAGCGAGGAAAGAGGGCAGAGCATTCATGACATCAGCTTACGTCACTTTAAAGGTGCACAAGGCAACTTTTCTGAGATGGAGTCCGCTTGTTGTCACATTGCCTGGAAGGTTCCACAGGATGGCATTACACTTTTTTTTTATTTATTAACCTTTATTTGACCTGGTTGGTTAAAAACACATTTGGATCAAAATCTCTATTTCAGTGGTGACCTGTGCCAGTGTGGATTGTGCACATAGTAGATACATTTACTCATGTGCACTAAAAACTTGGATTAAAACAGAACTACATTTAAAAGCACAATGTTCTTGGTCTTTGTTTTTTTTTTTTTAATAGAAAGCTGCTCTCAAAGTTTCTGTTCTGTTTAGAAAGTTTTCCATGCTGTGGGAGCAGCATAACAGAATGATAGCTTCCCCAAATCAGTCCGCACTGAAGGGACAAACAAATGATAAATTGATAATTAATTAATTAATTAATTGATAAATAAAGTTTGAACGCAGGATACTTTTCTATCTTGCATGTAGTCATGATTTTATTGCTCAAAATTTTTTTTGGAAAAATATACATTCTTCTTGCGAGTGGGCTTGCCTCTCCACAGCTCTGATCTGTAATTTGGCCTTTTGGTACCCCCTATTCACCTTATTCCGGAAGTTGCCGTGGGCACCGCCATCTTGTTTCCATATTAGTTTACATGGGGCAGACGAGCTCAACAGAAAATAAGTTCTACATGGACTAAAAAGCCATTTTTGATGCGTTGCTGACTTGTTTTTTCACCTGTACATTAAATATTTACACAAATCAATCTACTTTATATAATGTGCGAAAAGACTTTTCCTTTGTTCGTCATTTGCACGAATGGTGTTCTCATCAAACCGGAAGTCCTTTTACTACAAGAGTGCGGATCATAAACATTAAAAAAAAGGCAAAAGTGGGCGGGGCAGAATATGGTGAATTGTCTCCAGGATGATAAATAAGTTAAATGCCATACTGTGGAAAGTTGCGTACAACATAGCTCTAAATGGAATTGTTGAGGTTGTAGATGTATTTATCAAACATTTTGTTGAAGAGGCTGAGGTGACTGCCAGATGTGCTGCTGCGGCGGAGAGATCATGGTTGAAAGACAAAGACAAAGATTCCAGGTTTTGATTAGATAACAGTGAATTCATTAAAAACAAATATGGCCTTTTTTAACACTAGGTGCTGCTAGAATGTTTCTCCATTCAATGATTTTATCCCATATCGAATATTACATAACAAGTTGGTCTCTAACCACTGTTACCAATTTGAAAATAATTGAATCAAAAAATCTCTTAAAACTTTTGACCAAAAACCTAATTCATTTCATGTATGTAATATTTTAAACAAGTCTAATCTTTTAAGATTTGAAAAAGGCAGACACGGGAGGTGGGGCTAGTCCATGTAGCGCTTTGTAGATGAAACATACGTACTTAAAATGTATACAATTTTCAAAATTGTATACATTGTATACCTCCAGAGGAGACTGTGAAGTCCCCTACAGAAGAACAACCTTTGGACAGAACACTCTCTCTGTGAGGGCCACTAACATCTGGAACAGTCTTCCTCTGCACACAAGGGAGAGTCCTACACTGATCAGCTTTAAAACTCAACACAAACGATGGCTGAAAACAAACCAGTCATGTGACCATTAGACTCTTAACTTTTCCTTGTGCTATTTGTGTTGCATGTTGTCATTTTTTATGTGTTTGCCTGCCTAGGGACTACGGATGAAAAGTAGCTATAATCCGGCATATTTACATCTGTTTTATACTGATGTTCATTAATGTGCGTTGTCCCTATCAAATAAATAAATAAATAAATAAATAGACATGCAGTAGCAAACAATATCTGAACTCACACAATTGAGCTCAGTAAATCCTTTTAATATAGTTAAAATGTGAAGATGCATAATAATTAATAAGTAATACATATTTTGGTGTAAAGTTTCAAGGAAGAAATAGTTTGTAACGATACCCTTCCATGAGTGACTTACTTGCACTAATATAAAGTTCTATCCTATTCATTTAAGACAGCAAAATATGTTTTTTGGCATCAATGGACAGAAAAGTGGTTGTTGTTTGTGACTTTGACCAACATATAACACAATATTACGGTGACCTCAGTTTTTTATAGTCCACTTTTTTAAGGTGGATTTGTTACTGCCAAACTGTTGTAGTGCGATTAGTCCAATATAACGCTTTTCTTAAGAATAGTTAATGATGTTGTTCTGGACATTTATGCTAATTTTGGCAGTGAGTAAACGGTAAACGATGCTACACATGATAATGTTTTCAAATGGCGCTCTGGTGTTACTCACATGTGGTCAAGTGGTTATCAGTCGCTATAACATCTCTGGTTTTTCATGGTTTGTAAAGTTTGGAGGCTAACGCTAACTCTCTCATTGAAAATGCATTGGAGCTAATGTATGGAATGGTACCAGTCTTTAGAATGCAGGTGTTACTGTTTACAAACACTGGGAGGGAACAAGATGAATTTAATCAGGATATTCACCTTATTCTGGAAGTTGCCGTGGACGCCGCCATCTTTTTTCCGTTGTATTAGTTTACACGGGGCAGACGAGCTCAACAGAAAAGTTCTACATGGACTAAAAAGCTGTATTCAGGCCTCCCAGGAAATCGGTGCATCGTGACTTGTTTTTGCACGTGTACATTCAACATTTTAGATAAATCAATCTACTTTATATCATGTTTTGTTTTTTGTTTTTTCATGCCATTTGCGTGTATGGGGTTTTCGTCAAACCGGAAGTGCGTTTACAACAGGAGCGCGGATCTGTGGCAAAAAGAGGCAAAATTGGGCGGGGCGGAACAAGGTGAATAACAAAGCCTAACGATATTTGACAGAGCAATAACATGTTACTTAATTGACTATTCAGTATCATTTCTTAAGTCTGTTTGAGAAAATGAATGATCTTATCTCTCACTTTTGTATGACCTTAGTTGCTCTGCTTTCTGCTGCTATCCCCACTTTCAATGCACCTCAAAGCCAACATTTGCATTTTAAGTCCATCTAGTTGCCTATACTCTTTCAGTTCATTTTCTTCACTTTGACAGAGTGTCCTTGGAGTTCATGACTTGAGAACCGCCACTACTCTAGTCTAGGGGACAAAGAGACACGGGCATCTCCAGTACGACTCCCGAACACACACTCCCACCAACACACACATACTATTACACATCAATTTCTCCGTTTTACTGCTGCTGCGGAGGGGAAACAAACAACCTCCAGATGCCACCTCTCAACAATGCACTTTGCTCATATGCTCCTGACATATAAAGAATCAAATATTAATGCTCTATTGTGTATTGATTGAAAAATACCTGCCACTGTAATGGGCTAGTTGATATTTCTGAATCAAACAATGACAAACTCGTTATCAAAGGGCATTTTTTAAACATTTATGACAACCCGTGAAGGAGGTTGCGGAGCAGAAGGCGTCTCGTGGCTCGTAAAAGCATGCAGATGAGGACAGGCAGCATTTACAGTTGTTTAACGCGAAAGGTACGAGTGATCAACAGGGTCTCCAGAGCTGAATTAACCTGGGTGAACCTGGCACAACAGCGGCGCGGGTGTAATGGATTATGTTGATGGGTGTAGATGATGCAGATTGAGTAGATATGTAACCTACAGAGAGATTTTTAATGTAAAGCTGAATTGCGTATTATTAGATGTGCCTACAGCGTCTTCCACCTCCATACCTGGCACAAAGGGGTGGCTGGGGAGGTTCAGTGCTTGTCGAGGAATACTGCCGATGGTACTCATTCTAAATGCTAACAAAAAATGATCTAGAAATATAACAACAACAGAAATACCGTGATATTGTATTGTCAAAAGTCCTATTAATGCTGCAGGCTGTCACAATATATCGAATTGCAAGCTTCTTTGCTACTTTACATGTTTTCTTCTGTGAGCGGTGTCATCTCTCCACAGATCGAACCTGCAACTTAGCCTGCTTGTCTCCACGAAGATAAATTCATATTAGTTTAATTTGTTTTCCTGTAATTTTCTCAGACTTCTGTTCTTAACACAGCAAAAACATTCAGCAAAATTGTTGCAGTGAATGAAGCGACTTCCAAAATGCTAACCAGAACAGTTGAAATATTTTGTGGAAAAGCTGTGTTGCATAATTCCAGCCAGGGCTATGTGAGGCGCACTGATGCCCTCTTTGTTGGGCTGACTCATGTTTGGGGAATGGAGCTGGACTGGCGTTCTGTGTGGAAAGATCTGACCACAGAGCAGAGACACAGGGCACATGAGCGAGTGGGGCGAGACAATGGGGTCTTTAAATGCCCAGTCAGTGGACGCTTCAGTCAGGCAGAGGGGCCGAGTGGGGCCGAGTGGAGCCGCGTGGAGCAGTGGGCAGGGTTTGACACATGGTGAGAGTGAGAAGCCATGGACACCACCATCGCTCAAGGGAAGGTTAAAAGAGGGTAGATGCACACGTGATTCAAGGAAAGAAGAGAAAATACAATCATTCATCTGACTGCCATCTGTATGTACAATGTCTCCTCAAATTGATTTTGTCCATTTATGTATTTGAGAAGTTTCTTGTTTACAACATTACCCAGGGGTTCGGACAGTAACGTTATGCACCATGAATATCAACCAAGCCTTTTTTCCACCTGTGACATCCCTTAACAATTTAGGCATTAGAGTGAGAGCTGTATAACGTACAAAATCAAAATACCTGGTTGAATTGTATTTCAAAAAGAAGCAGAATTGATCAGATTGTTTGTAGAAGTTTTGATTCTTTTCCCAAAAACAATTGCAACACAATGTCAAAAATGGGCATCTCGTGTATAAAAGCAATTCATTGCGAATACAATACATTTTACCAATGCTATATCCAATGCTACTTGTACAAATATTGGTGTTGCGAATTAGTCAAGGCCATAAACACTGTGATACCGTTATCAGATTTCTACATGTTATGTTTGTTGTATCTGTCCCTATCAAATAAACAATAAATATATACATTTTATTAAGGTTGAACATCCCTAATTCCCAAGGTCAAATGACTAGGAAGTCGCAAACGCAAATAAACAAAGTGAGAAGTCCATTTAGGGGCATACTTGACCTAATGAACTTGACGATTATTAGCCTACACATCATGATCACCCTGTATACTATTTGACGCATTACGACTTGTGCGACTGAGAGAAGGCATGGACACCGTCACAGCTCCAGGGAGGGACTCCAGCCGGACTTAGCTCTAGCACACAGGGCAGAGACACTGTCCACTGTCGGGGCCAGGAGGTCTTCTGAGGTGTCAACTCCACACAATGTGACAAAGCCCTCTGGTAGGACCTTCTTTCACACCCCCAGTGCCTTCTACAGACACATGAGTGAAGTCTACCGCCCAGGCACGACACCACAGGCAAGGACGACCACCATGCGGACCCCGCCACTTCTCGCTCCATCACGTCCGACTTTCTGCCCTCAAGGAAGTGTTTTGTGTCCCCTTATGTTCTTCGGGGGTTGATGCTCATTTTGTGTCCACGGGACTTTTACCAGGATCTCGCCCAGACATACGCCACACGTCAGCCCCAGTGTCTGTGGCCCCCGCTGCACGGAGCCAAGGGCCGTGTGTGTGAGGGTAGAAAAGAGAGAGATGGCGACACTTGGGTGACAATACAGTTCTCGATGACAGAGCGGGTTTAGGGGCGTATGTTATGTGTCGACTGATGTCTCCAGTCTAGGTCAATGGTGACAATGTAAATAAACTGAAGGGGAGAGAGCACAAAGGCCTTCAGTGATTGTCTGGGGAAGAATATGGGTGGTGTAGGATTTTAGATGACATGGCATTAAGGCATGGTGAATACATTTCCAGGAAAATACTGAATAAAATAGATTTGGGTTTGTGATATTCGTATACTTCTTGTTACTGTAAGTTTTTTTTGTTCTTTTTTTTTAGGATTTTTACCACCGAAGCAATAGAACATGGCAGTCACTGGTCTGCCCTGCCTCGCTTTGCTGTTTAAAGCTGTCCATCTGGCCGAAAATTCATGCATGTGAAAATTAGCACAGCACAAGCAAATTCAGGTAATCCAGGTTTAAGAAAAAAAATGTCTTTCTTTGGCACAATAGATAAACCTTTCTTTAATAATCTACAAACCCTGCTAGCTTTTGTTTTAGACCAGAATCTTGCAATAGGTTTCAGTCCCCTGTGAACTCTATCAAGAATACGTGAGAAGTTGAATCTTTATTAATTACTCAAATTGATGATGTAGGCTGATGTGGTGTCATTCCAGACTTGCAGTCAGTAAATAAGCACATCCAACAAATCCTTGTGCATTTTCCAACAAAGGCTTTGTCATCAGAAATTAAAATATTGATCTGGCAAACAACTTATATGAAAAAACAGCAGGACACAAATTAAAAAAGAGTTAGTAGCTCATGATTGATTTTTGGGCCTAAAGACCTTGCAGTCTCTTGGGAGAGGGAGAGATCAGTCTGGAGTATCAGGCCCTTTTCTCTTCTCTCTTTGTTCAGGAAATCACATACAATATATTGGCAATGGTTTTTCACATTAATGTTTGGACCAGTCACTTTTGTATAAATTTAACTCCAACTGGTTTTCTTTTTTAAATATTAGTTCTCAAGATGAATTCATCAGCACAAAGGTTGATGTACACAACACTAAAACAGTGTCCAGATTACTAACTTTCAAACCTTTTGTACCATAAAGTCCAAGCTGTCGGATTGAAATGAGGATATTGAGGTTAGAGTTGCCAGGAAACAGGACAGGAAGCCTAGAGGAAGACCAAATTTATGTATGTAGTGAAAGAGGACATGAAGTTGGTTTGGGAAATCATGCAGTGTATACGGTTTTGATAATGGAGTTAAAGGATTTGCTAAGGCCAGCTCGGAAGTGAAGACAATTTTGTTTCACTATCGTATTGCTCCAAATTGCATAATCTATCTACAACCTCTCAAATGCACTGTTTTATATTTGTCCCTTACATTTCCTTTCCTTTAGCCATCCCCGCACAGAGCTAATATTGAAGAATGTTAAAAAAAGAACGGACAAAAACCCTGGTGGACTAATCTGGCCCAGAGTACAGCCATGGTAATGATGATGGATTAGAAATACAGCGGCGTATTGGGATTACAGTGCTATTAACTGGTGCGAGGGAAGAGGAAAGAGGCGGCAGACCAGTATCAAGCTAATCAATCAAATCATCGGGACAGGCCCTTGTCTACTGAAAACAATTAGACCACTTCACCAAAATCAATAGCCCTGCATTCTGTTTAGATACCCACTGGTCACTCATTCAATAATTCGCTGCGGTTTTGATAACTCTGCCAGCCGTCTCGGGCTCCTCGCAGGGGGACCGAATACATCAAGCCGGCTCCAGGAAGGCCTCATAAAAATTGCAAATCGAAAACAATATAATTTAATGTGGCAAAGGTTATTTTTCTACTTGTTTATTATCAAAGCTATAGACGCCATAACGGGTGGAGGGGGGAAAAAATCCATCGCGTTCGGGGACGGATGGGGATTCGTCTAAAGGAAAAGAAAACAACGTCGGAATCGGAAGCATATCGTACGGTCGTCCAGAGAAATGTTGCGCAAGGAGGTGTCTGCGGCCCCCACATACATAATTAAAGCGGGAATTTGTATCTGTCTAGCACTGCGCGGCCTCCTGATGAATTAATATCCAGTAGAAGTCCTACACTGCCATCAGATTAGCTCATTTATTTCTGTCAGCTGCGTGCTCTATCAGCTATTTGTAAATCAAGAACCAAGAGCTGGGTTAGGGTTTGGTGAGGGAAGAAAGGGGGGGTTGTTGTGTGTCGAGATTGTTGCCGGACGTGTATTTATTAGGGTAAATGGCTGTTATGAATTAGGGTTGTTGCACCGCGAGTGAGAGCAAACAGTGATGACTCATTCCGGTGGCCGCGGGTGAAGAGGAACGTGCGCTTGACGGTGGGCTGATACCAACACCACAGCGTCATACGTGTCTCACATATCAGCTGAGGGGAAGGGATGTCGCGTGTAAAAGGAGACGTCGTATTCAATGAGACTGAAATCGTGTTTGTTGGTGTCGCCGGGAAAACATGTATTTGTGATTTTTCCGTGCTAGTACGTGTTTTGTTGTGTTTTTTTCTTCCCCAAATTCCCAAATCTACTGCCAGTGACAATTAAGCAACATGAGCCACAGTCAAATTTCCCACGTTTGCCTGTATATTTGGATTTTAAAGGAAGTAGTGGAGTGTCAAGAACTCTTCGATCCACTTGTCACAAAGTTGGAGCAAACTGCTATCGCTCAGATATTTTCCTTCTTCTTAGTCCTGATCAATGCTTTAATCAGATTTTTTTTTATCTCCCAAATTACTGCTTTTACAACATGCTATATCGAGGTCAGTTTTTTACTGTACTTCAAGAAATGAGTTCAAGTGGTGGATTTTTTATTTTATTTTTCAGGCAAAACATTAACAAATTCTTATTTACAATGTTGGTCTGAATGTACGAACAAAATTGTACAAATGTGATCCTTTAATGAAAGTATTAGTACTAAAGGTGCATTATGTAATTTTTCTGGTGTAGGGACCAGTGCTTGTCACCATGGAGATGTTATTGCTTTGCCGAATATCATGGCATTAGACTTTTATTCATTCGGTCATTTATTCAAATACAGGTGTTTTTCCTGCTAACAAAATAAAATAAAAAAAAAACTGTGATACTGTGTGTTTCCATGGAGATACAGTATGTAAGTTAAATACTATTCTGTGGAACATTCTACACAAAGCAAAGTTATGAAATCTCCATGGACCCTCCACCAGAAAACTCACACAGTGCACCTTTAAATAAGAAAAATATATATTTAAAGGGCATATAGTTAGAAAAACAAAGATTACATAAAAAACTTATCTGATTTGGTCAACGCAATCACTATTTAAAGCTAGAGTACCCAGCATTATTTTTCTCATAATTAGCAAATTTTCTTTGCTAATTAATGTTATGAAAGAAAAAAAAATCCTTCATAAGGTCACATAAGTGGACAATGCCCTATAGATTTTAAATATAGTGCTTGAATCTTCACTATAAAATACATCTATAGGTCCAAGCATTGACTACAGTAATCTGATGATATATGACAAGCTTTTATCCCCTTCACTTGTTGCCTCCTCCTCGTGTGTGAATGGGTCCAGTCCTCCTTGTTGCACTGAGGTGTGTGTGTACGTTTATGTGTAGTCCTCCGAGTGGGCGGGGACCAAACAAGACGACTGCATTAACCTTTGCTCCGTCGGGGAGGGGAGGGCACCCGTGGGTCCAACCTGGTTCAAGGGACACCCCATAATCAGGCTCCTGTCAGCGCTGCCTCCCGGAGATTAATTCTGCTGGTTTCTATTCCACACGAATCGCACTGTTTAAGACATACGGCGAGCTGACTCAATTTAACACAGGGAGAGGCTGAGAGAAAAGGCCAGTTCGAGCTGGGATAGGCTGATCCAAATAGGCAAAAACACAAATAATATGCATCAACCAGAAGTAAGGACAATACAATCCAACCAGCCCACACAAGAGGATGCTACACTGTCTCGCCGGAGTGGGAGCATGTGGAATTCTGTCCAGACTGATGACATGACAATACACAAGATGCAAAGGATGGAAATCAAGAAGTGCTAGAGTTAGATGTTATATTCAAGAAAAAGTACATTTTTCAGTGTTAAATCAATAATCAGTAACATTTTGTTTGACTCTATGTAATGAGTTGTCTATGAAATGAGTTGTAGGATGAATAAAGTCCATCTCCTCTGAAAACTGCAAGTATGTGTGTCAAGTATAGGCGTTTTCACACATACCACTACTAAGAACTAAGTCCCTATTTCCTCAAGTCCAGACGAAGCTTAAGGAACCAGCCAGTCCCCATTGCTTGCGTTCACACAGCGACAGTGGCCGAAAGTGGGTCTAACTGACCCATAAAATTAACATCTTCATTTAAATTAGGATTGTAAGTCTTTTTTTCTTCTTTGTACTGCTCTGAAGTCTGGAAATGAATTAAATATATTTCCCAATAAAGTTAATGTTGTAAATAAAATTAACTAACTACTAAATTTTTTTTAACAAAATGTTCCTGATTTGATAGAAAAGTATCTACAGGAGCAGGAGCTGAAAAAGTCCCTAAAGTGAGGCCTCAGTCCCTAGTTCCTACTCTGTGTGAACTGGACTGAACTCTGGGGTCTAGAACAAAAAAAAAGGTAGAAGCTGAAAAAGGAACTGACAAAGGTTCCTACACGTCATAAAAAGTTTTGGATCTTTCAAGTTAGGTTTCATAGTGAGAAAACATTTTATTCTGTCAACTGGACAAAAGATTTTTCCTGACCGAAACACCTTACCCAGCGTACAGTATGAAACAGGGAGAGAGAAGGTATAGACATTCAGCAAATGATTGAGGGCTGGAATCAAACCCACAATGCCACCATAGAATGAACCACACATGTGCAACACCTGTATCCACTGCACCACCAACAAAGCACTAAAAGTTTTAAGAGCGACAACGTTTCACCACTCATCCAAGTAGCTTTTCAGATCCTCTGATAGAGAGCTAAGTCACTGCCTTATATCTGTCTGAAAGGATGGCTAACTACACTGAAACTTCCTTTGAAATGTATTTACCATAGCGTTTGTATAAGTATAAAGGGTTAAGCTTTCAAACTATACGTATTACAGAAAGTCATGCTTTGCTAACAGTTTTGTCTACTTATTAGCTTAGTTTTGTCCAACATCAACAATAGCCGGACTTGAACTCCTTGAGGGCATAGCTCAATGTAAAAGCATACTTATACATAACCTGTGACATAACAATGAAAGGAAACTCCGGCCCCACGCTTGCCTTTAGCACAGCACCCGCTAACAGCATCCAGCTAGCCCCGGTGTCCAGTATAGCGGATTAGACTCTTACTGCTACCGCTAATGAAGCGATTAGGCCCGGCGCTAAGGAGCAGGTGATGCAGACAGGTACGGGACAGTGACAGAGGGTCCCGAAGCTCTCTTACCTGCTCCGACCCCCCCTTCTGCACCCCTCCTGACAGATGTCGTCCTTACCTCTGATCATCCATTTTCCACGAGGCTCCCCGTAAAAGGTCCCGTGGCATTGATAACACATTTGGCTCTGACATCAAATTCCTGCCCTATGAAAGAAAACAGCATCAATCACCAGGGGCTATTCATCTGCGGCTGGTGACAAGAAGGATTATTAATTTATCAGGCGATACCCCCCAACCCCACTTCACCCCGCCCCCCCATTGGCGTAATAGAGTGGCTTGACTGTGTCCATGGGAGACTCCCCCGGATTGTAATTAATAGGAAACAGACATACCTAATTTCCCCTTCGCCTCTTTGTGTCAGTCCTGGTAGCACGGTGTCGCTAACGGAAGGGGACTCTTTTGAAATGCTCGGGGAAAAGGGGGGCCGCGACGTTTGTTAATGCGATTCTGATGTTGACAGTATATAATAAGGCACATATCAGGAGATACCAGCAGAATGGCAACAAGATAAATGACAGGAAGCCCATACGAAGTACAGCCGGCGCTAATAGAGATGAAAAACTGACAGTGTACAAGAGAATTTGGCGAGAAAGAAAGAAAGTGACAAAATGGCATCTATTATGCTTCCACGCCTTGGCCCCCCTCTCTCTCAGTGAAGCCCTCCTCTTGCGTTATTAAAGTGCGCCATCTCCTCCAAGAGCGCCACGTCCATATTTTAAAACATCAGGGGGTGGTCATGTGTTGGGATCCTCCAAATCTTGGTTATTCATGAAATGTTTCAGAATACCATCTTCCCAGCCCTTAACTGCTTTCTTCTTCCAAAGCTGGGGCCTATGCATGACATTTAAAAGGTAAGTAAGGCCATTTGGAGAACGCTAATTCCGTCTTATGTTCCTCCCTGCAAGATCTGAAGCACGGCGCTCTACACCATAAAACGCTTATGAAATATTAAAAGCCCCAGCATTAGATGTGCAATGAGTATGAGCAAACTAGCGGTGAGTGAGGGAGCCGGGAGGGCCCCTGTTGTGAGGGCCACACAGAGAGGGGAAAGAGGGAGGGAGGATGCAAGGATGTTAGGAAGTGGCTTTTTGTTGGATGTGCCGAAGTTCACCTCCCTGCGGTGCTCCAGGCAGACTCTCTCCATCCCCCTGGCCTTTTTAAGAAGTGCTACAGGTTCTCAAAGTAAACCATGCACCGTTGAGAGATTGGGAGTTGTTTTTTTGAGCAAACAAATGGCATACAATGGAGCGTAAGATTGTGACCAGTGAGACATGTATCAATAGTGTGGTGGTTCATTTCAGTTCATGTTTAAGGTGAACTGTGGAACTTTTCTAGTGGTGGGTCAAGAAGGTGACGCATCTTGGCCAATGACACCATCACGGAGACAAGCAGGTAATGGACCTACCCCTAGAAAAGGTACTAAGTGCACCTTTAATGTAAGACTTGATTGCAGTCTGTACCTTTACCACCAGAGGGCCAAAATGCCAAAAATACTCACTGCCTCCTTAAAGAGCCAGAGACTTACAAACAAACATTTTTAGTGCCAGTCCCAATTCCTGATAAATTGCTCTTGCAACTGGATGGAAAGACATTGATGGCTGGATGGTTTATCATTTGGGTTGCACGATTTTGGGCGAAAAATGTTATAACTTTTTCTGATTGCGATTATATTTGCGATTTATTTTTGTTTTAAAAGTAAGATTCTGTTCAGATTCCACATGTAAACAACTCCAAGATCATTAACATTTGCAAGACTGAAATACTAACTGATAAACAAGAATCCCATGAATTTTAGAACATATTTGTTGAGATCTAAACTATGGGTTCAACAAGATATTTCTGCAAAGAGACAGGATGTTTTGTTCTTTGCAGAGGACATTTGATACAAAATAATTGCAGCCTTTGTGATTTGATAATTGCACCAAACTCAAGTTGCGATTTCGATTCAATTGCGATACATTGTGCAGCCCTTGAGATGTCATTTTAAACGTATGATTTGCAAGACTTTGTGGCCTATAGTGCTTAGTGAATTCCTTCTAGATCCTATTGTATTTCTTACACCATGACCTTTATGACACAGGTGTTTTCAAATCACCATCTATTACAAACTGTACAATATCTAATCTCTCATGCTAAAACCGTTCTCCTTGACCAACCAGTCTGAATCCACTGGCCTAACATGCTGACCGGCCTGCACGCCTACCTGTCCTGTCCTCCCCTCCCTCCTTCCCCACCGTGCCCTCCTCTAGCCCCTCTCCGGTGGCCCTGTACCCGATAAGGAGGTGCTGTCTTCAGTGTAATCCGCTGTGGCAGCCCCATACCTGCAGCGGTGCGGGCCACGGCGAGGTTCACTGGAGCATCGGCGTGTTGTCCTGCAGCGGAGGGGACAGGAGCGGGCAGGGGGACGTGATTCACCCCCGGCCTGTGACTGGTGGTATGGAAGTGTGTCTGAACCGATCTGTCACATCTGTCCCTGTCATTTTGCATCAGCGCGACGAGGAGCACACTTGCAGCCACCGCGAGTCGACCGCCGCCGCTGCCGCGGCTGCTGCGGACGCTTTGGCTCCGGCCCCGCGCCCCTCCTTCCCTCCCTCCAGAGCCTCCACGTACACTGCCCCGCTCGGCCGTGCCTTGGAGAGTCAGACGTGGCAGAATGATCACGGAGAGAGAGAGGTTTTATGGAACAATGGTAGGAGGAGGTGGGTGGCTTGAGTGAACTTTGTTTTTTTTGATAATGAACGATATTAGCACTAAACACCAGGCTAAATAACAACATGAGAGTACAGTTTTTACATGGCAGCATTGAAACAAATCGAAATAGGGCTGTCACAATATCGCATTTTTACAATTAAGAAGAAAGGTCACGATTTTACGATTATTCACGATTACTGACGCCATATTCTTTGTCTTATAGATCATTCCTCGAGTTTGTGACCAGCTTTACGAAATCAAACTTTATGAATGATAAAGTAAAGTTAATGTGACATAAGCAGCCAGGTTAAAAAGCGCTTCACATTCAGACTTTTTAAATATTAATTCTTTTTGCATGCTCCTAAAAAAGTTCTGCAATTTAGTAGAATTGACAAAAACTGAAAGAACTGACAAACTGAACTGACAAACTAAACTACAGTGTTAGCAGTTTTTATGCAGAATAAGACTATTTTGGTTATTGTGGAGGAACTTAAATTGTGATAATTGTTGGCCTAATTTCTATAGTGTTTGGGGAAAAAGTAAAAAAAAAAAAAACAAGGTTTCTTCATTGGACTGCCGATTCTGAAGACCCAAAACATCTCCTCAACACTTACATGACCTATATACACTGGGACTCTCCATAGACAATAGCATGTCCCTGCAGGGCTTCCGTAGATTTCCATGCGCTCTCATGGATGAATGTGCTTTGACATTATGCAAATCACAGCAATAAAAACATTTCTAATAAATGAAACTGATCTTTCTATGGTGCATTAATTGATTCATGGGGATTTTCAAATGATTACGTCTGCTCAAGATTTTAAGGTTTATTTTACAATTTTGAGCAAAGAAAACACACTGCGCAACTTTTGAGCTTCATTAAGCAGTTGAGTTGCATTCATAACTTGCAAATTGATTACATAACTCCAACTACACATACAGAATGACATTCTTCTAATCTATTGACAACCAAAACAACCACTTTGACTACAAATGATAGCACTGTGCCCCGTGTCAATAGTCTAATAAACTGCTCCTGACAGGGGCCGGTCTCCTCCGCTGAAAATCCTTTTAATGGACAAGGAAATCTAGTATCAAGATTTATGGATTAATCCCTCTTCAGCTCTAAAATACCAGAGATCTATATTCCGAGTCACAAGGTCACCAGTTTTGTAATTTAAATGAAAGGGTCTAAAAGGTGACAAATGAACAAAGGCCCGTTTCATTAGGAACTGATTCTTATGTACATCTTTGAAGATTTATGGCCGGACAATCCCTTCGGTTCAAAAGTAAAGAGAGAATCCAGATGATTAATCACTTTTAATGTTGGTGTCTCGGGTGACTTTCTTTCTATTTGTTATTGCGGCTGGAAGTTCAAGTCCTCATTGTTGGCCGGGGAAAATGTTGCTACTTTGCAGGAATGAGCTTGGGTCCTTTGTGCTCTGATTTATTTTACGTTTGAGCGACTGGGGGCTAAGCTAGCTGCTGGGCATGGACTTAATGCTACGCCGTGCTGGAAGCTATCCCCCCACTGCAGCGTATGAATACATATAGCCAGAAGAACTCTAGTCGTCGTGGGCCGATCAAGGAAAAGAGTAGGTTATGTGGAGTCCAGTGGCCCATGACATGCAAATTGGGCGTTGTCAAAAACGAAGTACATTCAGAAATAGAGTAAATGTAATAATTATATACTTTATGTTATGAAATTATGTCTTGAATCATTTGTCAAATTTCCGTCAATCATGCTAGCTGTTAGCTGTGACGCTATTTTTCTTATTTCTTATGTTAAATAGAGAATAGAGTTTCATTTTCAATTTGAGTAATTTGCCGTATTTGTGTTCATGATGCTGATCGTTAGCATGGCAATATTTTCATTATGTTAAAAGCCAGAATTGTTAAAATGTTATGTGTCAGTTGTTGTTTGGGAGGCATTGAAGTTATTTAGAGTTTGAAAGAAAGTTTCATGACACGTAAAATCTCGTACCTGCCATATAATCACCAGACACATTAAATATTACACTAAAGTCAGTTGACCTTGATGTTTCTCCGCACTGATCTATTCTGCTCAATTTTCAACAGTTAAATGTTGTATTTTCACCAACATTGGCCTCATATTTAACAAGTTTAAAGATAAAAGATATGCATTGCATGTTAGATGGTGTTTGTCCACCTGTGTTGCCGTAGTCAGAGACCAACTATTTAATTTTGAGGCAAATTTGGCACAAATTGAGGAATCACAGGCTCTTTTACATTATTATTTTTATTTCACTTGTATTTTTTGTGCCATTGTCCAATATTTTCAAAAAACTGGCATAAATGGAATACAGTTGTTTTTATGTAGCCTACTCGAAACACCTCTAGGCAATTTTTTTGCTCTGACCCTGCGAGGCTTCCGTACGTTTTATTATAAAGGTGGACATCTTTGAATATTAACTTTGTAATGAAATAAACTAGGCATCTTAATCTAAAAGTAGCAACATGTAATACAATTACATAGCGTAAATGCCCCTATAAGTTATCCAAAGTTTGAAATTCTCCAAAGTTTGAAATCCCTGCTGCTTTGATATTATTCAGCCGCACATTTATCTTCATTTGCCACTGTAAGCAAAAAAGTAGAATTATGTCATTTTTAGCTGCACTGTAAAATCGTATAAAACATATTAACTTTGCAGGAAATGAGCCGGAGTCCTTTGTGCGCTGATTTATTTTTACGTTTGAGCGACTGGGGGCTAAGCTAGCTGCTGGGCTGTGGTGGACTTAATGCTAGTGCACGCTGGAAGCTATTCCCCCACTCGGCCGTATAAATAAATAAAGCTAACAGAACTAAAACAACAAGGAAACAAGAGATTTTAAAGGCCACGTTTTAGAATGAATTACATACAAGTCTATGCACCCTGCCATGATGTATTAGGAGGCCCGTCGCAGCCATTAGCGTATGGTTAGCAAACTTCTACCACCGGTGGCTAGGAGTGGGGCGGGAGTAGATGTGATGGGGGGTGGAGGGGGGTATCCTTTGTGATTGCCGAGTTTCCTGGTGAACTTTGACCCCAGGATTCACAGCTCTCTGTCATAAGATTGGCACTGACTGAAAGAACAGGAGCATTAATAGTGCTAAATAAATGTCAAGATTTCCAGGATTAGTCAGATGGGGCCTTTAATGTGCAGGGCTGGATTTATGAATGAAAATACACAGTAGATGGGTCAAGTAGGACAGTGTTGCTTATGATGGCACTAATTGTTTCTTTATTGCTATTATTGTACTCTTTTGCTTCTTCTTCTTTTTGCTATCGCGTTGTCTATTTTATAAAACACTGGCAAGGTGTCAAAAATGACCATGTTGGAAATGACAGTTAATAGGGTATTTTGAATGTCCATATCGAATCAGTTCATCAGTTTGTTCATCAACTCGTAATGTAACACCTTCCCGTCTCCATGGAGATGTTATTTCTTTGTGTGGAAAGTTTCAAAGTATGACATCAAACGTAGCTATCTTGTATTTATCTAAATACAGATGTTTTTATTGCTCAAAAACACCTTGAAAATTGCTGTGGACGGTCAGATCAGATTGTCTCTGCAGATCTGACCTGTAACTTGGACCCAGTGGTGTGTCACCTGTTTGTATGCATGGAGAAGTTTAATACCATGCTGTGGAACATTCTATATAAAAAAAACAAAAAAAGAAATTCTAAAAAAACATTCAAAACTAAACAAAAAAAGTTATTCTGTTTGAAAACTACATTCTTCTAGACTAATAAAAGATAATTTTTGACTGTCATTATGGTATTCAAGCTTTTTGCTAGAATCAAGTATAAACGGAGTATTACTGATTGAGTATAAATTGAGTATAAACTTTTAGGGCAGTGACAACTCTAGTGGCGGACTCTCCAACAAAAAAAATGACATAGTGCATCTTTAATTGAGGAGCCTCGAAAAAGCAGCGTCTTCACGATCTCATACTATTAAAAACGGGCGGACGAAGAAATGCAAGAAACTGGCAAAACAATTTCATGTAAATTATTGTAGTTAGATTAACACACATTAAAAAAAAATAAAAAAAAGTAAATTAATAAAACAAACTTTGCCTAATTGAAAAACTCCCCTGGGGCCAATTGCCGTGCCTTTCTCGGGTCGGGCTGTAACTGTATTTTATGAATGAAAATAGCAGGGTGCAGAGATGTTTGCAATAACCTGACATTCTAATGAAGCTAACGATGATGATGACGATAATTATCAGCAGCAATTAAAAAAGCAAAATGGCCGAATGACTGAGCCGCGCTAAATGAGCACCACAACTCCCTGGGGGCCCACACACACACACACACACACACACGAGACGCCCCCACCTCACCCCTTTACCCCCCCCCCTCCTTCCTCTCCTGTTGGTTTCCCGGGCACATCCAGAGCCGCGGCCGCTCACTCCTGCCCCCCGGAGGCGCAGGGCTCAGTGGAGTGAGAGGAAGTGTGCGCCAGGACGGACAAAATGCAGCAAAATGACAGGCACAATAATGACAATGAATTTCATGTCTCCCAGTCACACAGACGGCGATGCTCGGCTGGGCTGACTGCTCCAATTAAATCGTTACAGGTGCAGCAGGAGATGGAGGAGGATCAGGGGCCGAAGAGGAGGCGGAGGAAGAAAAGTGCTCCCTGGATGTGAGGATGGAGAGAGCAAAAGTTTCAAGGTTTGGGTTTTTGGATTCAGATTCGTGTCAAAGTGGTGAAAGTTTTATTGCGGTGTGAATAGACAGGAAACCGGTTACGATATGAAACATGGGTGGGGTGCAGTTCTTACAAATGTGGCCCTCAGACCAATTTCTCTGGCTCTCAGTCTTCCTGGTGAATGAATCCACTGTTTCAGGTTAGACAACACATTCACTAAAACGTACATGAACGTGATTATATGTTCACTACAAACATTTTGCCTGTTTGTCCCCAGTTTGACAGTTTTCGTTGTTTAAAATGTCACTTCCTGTTTGGACATGGGCAGCAAATATAGGAAGAGATCATTTCACAACTGTTTCCTAGCAACCCTTTTGAAAACAAGGGCCAAAATCCATGTAAAGTACACAAGTTATGATTTGACAAACGGTAACGCCTGATAACACCTTTATTTAGTTGAATGGCTGTTTAAACTGTCAGAAAAGCATGTCAGTTGTGCGTATTGTCTCTGTATTTACAATGGTTTTTGGTGACAGGTTTGGGATTCAGTTTTAGAACTCAGCACTACTTCTTGTCATTTTAAACTTTTATTTGTCAAAATTTCTTCACGAACTGCAACTTCACACATGTAAAACTACAATAAATAATTGCCACAGGTGCCCTCCCACCAAACTAAGTCAGAATTAGAACATTTTGAGAACCTGTCATGTAGACTTTAAAGAGAATGAATCCTGTGAATGAATGAATGCGTTTCATTGTTTGACAAATAAAAATATTCTCCTTGATTGGTGTAAAACTATCAATTATCCCACCCCAAAAAATATTTTTATAGTCTAGTTTAGAGTTTTTAGAAGGAAGAATTATTTTTTAGACTTTCTCTCCACCAAAATGATTGCAAATAACAAAATAAAATAATAGTCTATTTAAAGTGCAAAATATAAATGTCCAGCGCAAATCTGTAAAGCAATTCCACAATATTGATGATTCGGTGATGAGAAGACTTTTGCTAAAACTTATTCAACTTTTCTGTTCCATCACTGGGTACGAAGAAGTTGTTTAAGCATAACTATTTTATGTCATGTTTTTTCATAATTCTCCAAAATGCTGCAGTGGCCTCAAGAGTAAATCACGTTTGCAGATTGCGCACTGGAACTGTGTGGCCACGATGGTCTCAGCGAAGGAATCCTGAGGAGATGAACCCGAGCAGTCAAAGCCCCATCTCCTGTAAAGAAGGTCAGCCGGGAAAATGTCAGTGCCATAATGTACCCACAGTGTACAGGAGCAGGGAGACAGGGAGAGAGAGAAGGTCTGAGCGGGAGAGAAACAAACAGGAGAAAGAAGGGAGGACAGAGGGAGTGAGAGAAAAGAAAAAGAAATGAAAAGGCACGTTTCAGCTGCTTTGCTTTGGAGATGATCAGGGCGGTCCAAAAGTGTCTCCATTGTAAGTGATCCGCACCGGCGTGTTTGAGGACAAGAGAGAACAAGAAATTAAAAAACAACAACAAAAATATTGACTAGATTAACTAGTGCTTAGTTTCTAGATGTATATATATATTTTTTTTTCTATATATTTCTTTTTATGCAACAATGTAGTTAAAGAGAGATGACAAGTTTAACTATTCATTTCACTAAAATGCAGTTTAGATGAATACATTTCAAATTTGGCTAAAATACTTTTAAATTTTCTCCCAGTTTAGCCATTTTTGTTTTACTTCCTGGTTTGTAAAGGATGACATCACACTAGGAAATTACCTAGCAACCACACTGTACACTGGGCCAAAATTCATCTAATGTCACAGATTTGTTTAGACTCGCATCAAGACCCAAAATGTTATATTTCCAGTGCATAATGGATCCAACACAATCCAAACCCAACACATTACATAAAAAGACGCAAAAACTTCATATAGGTGCAGAGAAGTTAAATAAATGCAGAAAAAGCTGACGATAAACCAGGCATTGTTTCTGGTTTACTCTAGCTTTAGCCTCGTCTCACGGCATCACAAACATGGAACTACTAAATGTCTTTTGAAGAATAGACGATCCTTATGAAGAAAAAGTATAATTCGTTAATCCCCTCTTCATTTAGATTTAGAAAACAATTGTTTTGTTTGAAGGAACAGAAAGAAGGAAAGAGAGACAGAGAATGAGGGTAAAGAGATGGGAGAAATAAAAGAAGAAGAGAGAGATGTGTGAACGCTAAACACAACGTACCATTCCACAAACTGTATGCATTTGCAAACTTTTCGTCTTTTTCGTGTTTTGTCTTGCATGTCGTCCAAAACTGTTTTGTACTGAATAACTTTGTGAATCTATGTTGATTTAGTTTCCTATTTATAGTTACATAATGCAAGCGGCGTGAGTTTCGAATCTTGACGGCTCTTGACAGTTTGTCCTTCCCCAGTCTTACCCCATTTCCCGCTATACTGTCCTGTCTAAACAATTTTATGCAAAATGGTTTACTGAATAAGTAAAATATCTTTAATTGTAAATAATTATATTTGTATAAACCATCCGACTCTTTTTAAAGGCGCTGTACCTGATTGAACGCAGACAGCACTCAATCTAACGCCTGCTTTTACAACATATCTGTTCTGCGCAAAACTTATTTCACTTTACTGCACGAAAAAACGGTACAGACGGAGGTAAAGCAGATGAGAATAAAGGCGTCTTGAGTGCAGCTAGGAGAATGCATTTGACAGTCCCCGGCTCTCTCCCTCTCTCCAGCGCTCTGCCTTTTTCAGTCCATGGGAATCCACATGTCCCGGGCTGCTAAATGAAGTCTGACAATGGCCTGCAGAAACAAAGTTGGGAGTTGCGCTGAGGGGCAGAGCTTGAGTGAACAGGACATGCTATGTACACCCCGGCTATAACAATCAACATATGCTTTTGTTTTGCCCGGTGCCAACACGAGCCACTCATAGCCCCCGGGAAGATGGGTACGGGACGGGGCTGGACCGCGACGCCCGCTGGCTGTTTGCTGCGTTGAAAAAGAGAAACAAATCGCGTTTTTAATTTGTTTACGCTCACATAGTCAGCAATTACACAGTGCCGTGAGAGGCGGGCTATAATACTGGGGGGTATCTGCACCAGCTATAGGCCTGGTTACACACGCGGGTCTTTTGTATGGCCTCAGTACACATTAGCGCAATATGTATACAGTTCTATGGGCGCGTTTGGAGCTCGGTTTAGTCCTGACGCACACTCGGTCCTGTCCCAGGCCTGGTCTAATCCTATAGGGTTTAGTTCCACGAGCATCTTAGAAAGTTTCGGTGCTTGCCGGTGGCGCGGTGTTTGGGGGCGTTGAACATGGGTGATTGTGGGTTTGATTCCAGTTCTAGACCGTTTGCCGATTGCTTCTCTCTCCCCATTTCACGCCACGGCTGGTCTGTCAAATAGTGAAAAACATAATCTAAATTTATATGGTTTTTGCTTTAAAATGTTACCATCATTATTATTTACTTTATTCTGTTTTCGGTGCCACTTTATATTAACTACACTTTAATTTACCTTAATAAAGCATGAACAAAACTTAATTCAAAATGAATGTTTAGTTTATTAACCATGATTCAGGATCAATAACTACTTAATTAAGGTTAGGGTTAGAAATAAAGGTCAGAGTATTAGTTAAATAGTTACTAAACCTGAAGCATTTGTAATAAACCTTATTTTTTTAACTACAAAGTTTTATTAGGGCAGGAATCAGTGTAGTTATTATAAAGTGTTACCCTTTTTGAGCAAACATAAATAAAGATTTTTTATTCTGTGCCTGCTTTCAAAAGATACTTTGGTTACACATTAATCACACATTCATTTAGCAGTCAAGTCAAGAAATATTATTGTGTTTTGCAAAGAGAAGTTTATGTATATAATTATTATTTGTGTATTTGGTCAGGACAGTAACATGGAGTCAATTCCATCAGTCGTCCCACATTCGGTCTCACAAACTCAGTCTCATTCATACACCACCATCACTGATATTTGAAGCAATGTGGGTGAAGAACAGAACGACAGAATATAGAACAGGGGTGTCCAAACTTTTTTCATGAGGGACACATTTTGAAACAAGTAGATACCACCTGCATCCATAGATTTATACAGGACTTTTAGCTTCAAGGCTGTTTTCTCCTGTAGGGACATAGATCACCACTTAAAGTAGCTCCTACAAACACCAAACTTTAAAATCTTGTACATAACAAGATTTTGACAAAATGTACAGAAGAATTTGTTGATATCTAATCCAAAACCTGTTTTTTTTTTACAGTTTAAAGTCTAAAATATGAGGTGAAATTTTAATTTTTAGGCCAATTTTCAGTCAAATTTAGTTTACTCAAAAATGAAATAAGAAATCCAAAATCCCCCTTGTATTTTTTCTGTGTACAAAATCAACCAAGAAATTTAAACCTGCTTTTGTCCATTTTTCAGATTTAAATACCCAATTGTGTAATTTTGGCTGTTTTTACACATATAATGCCTTATTTCAATATAAAAACAATCCATGATGAAAAACTTGTAATACATTTTTTTCTTAAATTTATGTGAGTAAACTACAGGATAAGTTTCAAATTGATATCTTTAAATTTAAGATTTATTCCTATCTACCTCGCCTTAAGATAAATACATGTAAAAGTTTAATGTAGTTTATAATAGGCCACTATAACATAAAAAATAAACGTACACTCTGAAAAGGCAGAGATATAGCAGTTTCAGCCATTTCTTGTATTTTTGTGCTAATAAACTACTTCCTTCATACCTTGTATAATAAAAATACATTTTAAAACTGAAAGCACAATCCTGAGCACAACTCCCATCTTTAAATTCTTTATGCAACACACAGGCACCTCGTGTTCGGCGCACCTGTTATATTTGGTAAGACCATTTAAGAAATCCGTCATTTCTACAGACTAATTATCTCTTCCAAATGTCAACTCTAAAAAAAAAAAAACTCTTCTTATAAGACAAAAAAATACGTCCGCCATGAATCGTTCAAGCTCAAGTATGGAGGGATATTTGTACGATTTGATTGCAGAAAAACGGACAGTTCTCCAGCTGTGATAAGTGCCACAGCTTTACTCAAAGGGATTCTTGGTGTGTTTAGTATTTTGCACACTTAACACAAGCTTCCAGTGCAACCAGAGGAGCATTTTAATAAACAATAGCTAGCCATCTGAATACCATCATAACAAAAGCGGAAAATAAGGCAATGTTAATCAGAATTTTGGAGAGCCTGAAGAAGTGCAAGGTTGTTTCTTAAGGGTGCACTGCTGTATGTCACTTTTCTGTTGAGCCACTTGATTGTCTCCATTGACATTAGTTAGTGCTTTGCCTGTAATATTCCACAGTATGGCATTAAACGTTTTGTATTTATTTCATTACAGGTGCTCATATCTTGGAAAACTTGGAAATCTTCAGTAAGTGGGTTCGCCTCTCCACAGAACTGACCCGTGACTTCGCCTGGTTTCATCACCTTCTTTTTTGCATGGGACTGTAAGTTCAAAATACTCACAATATGTATTTCGTGATTTGTCATTTTATTGAAGATTGTTTTGGGACGAAAAGACAGAAGCAAGATGAGGAAATTCATTTTTGAGGCTAAATAAATCACAAGCAGAAATAGTAGTAGTAGTAAGTAGCGTTTACTTTTATTTCATGCTTCATTTATACAGTAGCAGCGTATTTCACTCCTTGTTCCCCCTGAAATGGATTGATTGATAATAATACCATCTCCAATGGAAAATCAACACAATTAGAATGCACCCACCATGATATGAAAGTTAAAAAGTAAATAACAATGTCACTAAAACAATTAAAGTCATAAAGATAGGATTGATTGGATTGACTGAATAGAAGTTGAATTTGACTACACAAAGTTATTTTTAAAATATATTTTTAAAAGTTTTAATCATATTTTATTTTTATTAAGGTTGCTCTATGCTAGTTTTCTGGTGGAGGATCCGCTACCAGTGAAATTTTATTGCTTTACATGGAATGTTAATAGCCATAATAAATGAACAAAAGAACAACAAATAAGCTGTTTATTAAGATGATTTAGGCTTAATTATGACTTAATAAATACATTAACTCCTAACCCCTTAATAAAATGGTTACTAAGCCTGAAATTTATTCTAAATGAATAAGTTGCAAAATTTTTATTAAGTCTCTGTTCGTGCTTTATTAAGGCTAACTGAGGGGTAGTTATTATAAAGTGGTACCCATAAATCATTACAGTGATTTTTGTTGCTAAAAGTTCTTGAAGAACATAATTCTTACAGTGAATGGGGTTACTTCGCCACAGAACTGACCTGTAACTTTGCCTGATGTCATCACCTCCACGGAGAAACAAAAAGTTTTGCGCCTACTGCAAAAGCAACATCTCTATCGAGACAAGAAAGTGGGCCAGAATTAAACTTAAAAACTGAATAGAACTAAAATGAAATCAGATATAAACCAGGAACAAACCAGGGATAAACTGCCAAGAGTAAACAAGATCTAAACCAGGACTAAACCAGTAAACAAAAGAAAATATGTTGGGGGTTTTTCTGACCGGATCAGATCATTTGAAGTGCCGAGTTTTGCCCGCGGGCACATTGAAAAGACCTGGATTCATTTATACCCAGCAAATCGTGGTTCAGTGTTGTGCAATCCTTTTAAATTCACCCCAAAACTTACTGACAACTTCCACACAATCTCCATTACGGACCACATTAGCACCTACTCTGATCTTATCCCGTTTAAAAAGTCATCTTATCATCCACAGGAGCCCAGCTTTGACTGATGGTGCTCGGGTCAGCCTCGCCCGTGACAGTGAAGGTTCGTGGGGGTGTCCCGGCGACGCTGACAGTCTCCGAGATGACTTAAGACTCCCCCGCCCGCCGCTCCCTCCGCCGAACCCTCTCCCCTCCGCTCCCCCGTCGTAATGAGCCACACCTGTACACTACTTTAAATACCAGAGAGGAGCTCCAAATGTCAGCCGCAATTAAAGCTTATGATTCAAGGCTGTACCAATCAAGTGAGGGCCGCGGGATCAGGGGGAGAGGGAGGGAACTGCCAGGGACCGTCCGACAGGCGCGCACTGCACCGGGAGGCCAGGGCATGAGGGTCTGGCAGCTTTAGTACAGCTCGCGCGCACCTAAGAGTGGAGGGATGTAGGGAGAAGGTTAGATGCAGCATGGGAGGTGATGTGGAGAGGCAGGTGGGGGAAGTGATGGAGGACACGGCAAGACAGATATTATTGGTAGTTTTCAGGTTTTAGTATTGTTCTGTTGTCTGTGGGAAATGTACACTTGCTGAAACAGAAAACTTAAAGGGGACATATTATGCTAAATCCACTTTAATGAGTTGGTTTTATCCCTTTTATAACGGTGTTTCTTCATCATTCGTTTACTCAGAGTTGTATTTTGATTGATCCCTGCATGTTTGAGTTATCCTGTTTTCACTAACCCCCTATCCCCGCCCACGTCCCTGTACTTAGTTGTAATTATTTCAAAAATGAAGACACACGAGACACGAGCGACACGTGTAGGGTTCTAAATTGTCACGTAGCCACTTTTCAAAAATAAAATAAAAACATGTAAATGAAAACTGCTGCTTGTTGTGATGAAATGTCAGTATGAAGAGGCGGGTCTTATCAGTTCTCCAGTTTCTATTATTAAGACGTTTTAGATAAATATTGCACTTTACAGTGAACAAAATGTAAAACGATGATCTACTTATGCTATAGTTTGATAGTAAGTACAAAAATAAAGCATAATAGGTCTCCTTTAAGTTGTGTTAAGCCTATGTAGCTCTATGGGAGATGGACTGAAAATCCACACATGTTGAACCAGATAATAATTTATTAGAGAATCCACAAACTTGGCACATTAAATGCACTTTCAACTAACAAGAAATACATGTGGATAAGGCCACCGCTTTGAGGCTATTCTAAAAATAAAATGTCTATATATATTGTATATATTCTTTCACCTTGGTTCATTTCTGATGATAGAGAAGATGGTTAACGTCGTGCCTTTCATGTGGTAAGGCCCCTCAGTATTTACAGAGATATGAACCATAAACCAGGTCAAACTGTAGAATTTTGAACTGGATTTGATTCTTCTTTCATTGTTCAGGTCATCAGGAGAAACTGAAAATCACCTTGAGGATGTAGTTTCCCAACTTTGACAGAAGAGGCAGTCTGGGAATAATATTTTTCCATAATATAATAAATTCCAATTGTAACGGTAAGTAGCTCATTTAGATATAGAGAAGAATTACACTTGACAATTTAAATTTTACTCAAAATTTGAGATTCAAGAGCACAACTAAAAGGGCTCACTAAGCTGATAACTGTTTAACTCTTAGAGCTTGAATCTGATGTTTTAAAGTGTGTCTCAACAAATCTTTCTAAAAATAAAAATCCTGAAAAATTGAAAAGAATAAAACATTCTCAGTGTCAGTGATGCCCTTTTAGTTTCATTAAACCCTTCTGACAACATTACCAACTGCACTACAAGGAAATGTGAAATTCTGTTTGTTTTCTACCTGCAAACACGCCATGTTTTACCGTCCAAAAGCTCCACCTCCATCAGAATCATGCCAGAGTAGTTTGCCCTGGGAAGCTGCTGACTGGGCACCTGCTTGGTTCCTCCGAATCGCACTAATTGGTGTGTTGGGTTGACCCCGCCGAGCCCAGCATGTTCACACAGATCGCAAAATAAGGCTCCATAAAGAAAACAGCGGCCTGGAATAATGAGATTTCTCAAATAGTCGGAAAGGGTGACATTTCAAATTGAACTTGACCGCACCCGCCTTAAACAACTCCCCTGAACAAAATATAGGAGGAAGTTAACGCACTTGTGTGATTGAGAATTGTTTGTAATTGAATGCATTGTGGGAGAAAGTGAGGAATGCCGTAGTGTAAATGTATAGATGCAATTCGGAAATGTTGAGGCAAAGTTTGTGATGTTTAACAGCAGAATATCTTGGTCGTTGGAATTGATATTAAAAGTAACTAGTTTGTCCAATTGTTATCATTAGTTTACTCCGTAGTAGTTTAAAAATATAGCCCGTTACTTTAGGGTGGTACTAAGCAGATAGTTACACTAGTACCGTACGGACAGTTACTGGTACTTACAGTAGTACTCACAGTGGTACCACAGTAGTATGACAGTAGTTACCTCTACGGTAGTTACCATTAAGTACCAGTGAATGTACCGGTAAGTGTCATGTAAGAGTCAATTTAAAACTGGCCCCCGGTGTCACTGTTAATTAGCTGTTAATTCCTGCTAAGTGTCATTATAGATAATGATATATTTATATGTGATATATGTTTATTAAACAAATTGTTCCTGAAGAGACGCCGCCAGTGGCATTGAAGGAGGGGTCAAATACAGAGGACAACTTTCTTTTAACTTTTAAACTCCATAAAAACAAGTGGCAAGTGAAAACGCCAACGTTATGGGGTAATTTCAACTTTACAGATGTCACAAGGTAAAACAAATCCGGCCTGAATAAGACTATTCCTGACCACTCAGTCCAACACAACTGGATTATGGTCGCAAAGTACCACTCTGAGTACCGCTGTAAGTACCAGTAACTGTCAGTACTGGTACGGCACTGTAATCACCGGTAACTGTCAAAATGGTACCACTGACCTTTTACATCAATGTTTCTGTTCTATGAAAAAACAAAACACAAAACAGATCTACGTATGTTCTAATTCATTATTAAGTACTAAGTATTAAGTATTATGGGTGGAACCAACAAACACACACCATTTATTATGAATCTGAGAAACACAGGAACTGCAAATACTGCACACCTTGCATCCAGCAAAAAAATATATATATAAATTTAAGTTGTGGAAATACCATACACATACATACATCAGACAAGATACGTTTTACCTCAGGACCTTGGGTAAAGTGTAACAATTACATATGTATCATGTGTGTTCTCAGCTCAAGCTACATGTAACACTACATAACGTTAAAAACAAACCCAAAAGAGTTGAAAATAGAAAAAACACTACCAACATGGATGAACCATCATTACCAGATGGTGGACTGGCTGGTCTGGATGGGTTTCCTCCTGATGCTCCTGTTTCCCCATCAACCCAAAACCAAACCTAGCACAAAGATCTGGAGCTGGGTCCCCGGGCACTACTACTGTTCCTAAAGAGAGGCCCCAGTGGCACTGAAGGATGGGTCAATACACTCCATAAAAACAAGTGACAAGTGAAAACACCAACGTTGTGGTGATTTCAATTACTGATGTCACTAGGTAAAACTAATCCGGCCTGAATAAGACTATCCCTGACCAATCAGTCCAACACAACTGGATTATGGTCACAAAGATTAATATATGAGTCTGAAGTTTGACGCTGTCCGTTGTAGATGTAAAAAAAAACTATGAGGAATCAATCAAACACAAGTCTGGAAGTGGTTTGACTGACTTTTCCAGTTGATCATCTTGCTTAGCTGTCACACATTTGGACTGACCCTTTGATTACCTTTTATAGAAATCTTACTAAAATATTGCATCACATTTAATTTGTTGTTCTTGGCAAAATAGTTCTCTTCCATTTCTGTTGTGACTAATCTAAACAAAAGTACAATTCTATTTTAATAAACCATTTCCGTGCCCACACCAGATACTGATTAATGTTGGTGGTCTATTGTCGACAAACCACATTTTTTTACAAGATTCCACAGCTTTCCGTTTTCACATTACCGCACACTGTCCCAACTTTTCCCCAATTGCTTTGTACAGTTGGGAGAATACCGCTCGGCAGCCAGTCATTCAAGACAAACATGTCAGGGCTTTGCGTGAATGAAAAATGAACACTGGGGGGGTAAATAAAGCAATATGACCAGCGGGACCAGGAATTGGGCGGATAAGTGTCAGCCGCCGAGAAAAAATGAAGCATTTACCTGTTCCTAATCCGATTTCCTGATGGCTTTGTGTAGATACTGGACTCCTCCTCCACGGCGCTGATGACGGATGGTCTGCGCGCGCCGGTCCAGTTTGAGCCAAGCAAACACATCAACATTTAGGTACTTACTGTCCCAAATATTTAGATGGGATTCACATATGCAAGTTTCCCCTCTCAGAACAATATTGCGGGGCCATACATATTCCATTGCTTCAAAACGGTGCATTATTTCTTCAGGCTGTGATGGCAGAGTAAACAGATAAGATTGTATGTGCATAAAGCAACTGCCATTCTGCGCACATCTTCAGCTTTACTGTGCAATTTAATCATCCGCTAGTTATTATGAGAAGTCCTGAAAAGATGTAAAACGGTATAAAATCAAACATTTTGTGCACTTGCTGGAAGAAAAAACGAAACAGGGGGTGACAGAGATGTTTGACTGTAAAAATGTGTAGGTTGCAAGGTGGCAGGGTGGTTAGCACTTCTGCCTCTCATCAAGAAGTTCTGGGTTTCTTCAGTCTGTATTAATTGAGTGAATCTTTAAAATGACTGATTGTGGCAGTGGTTCCTGACCTTCATCTAGCAGTGACCCCTATTTGAGAGTGATTTGCTGGTGACTCAAACATCCACCTCCTACTGAAAAGTCTTGAAAATAATATATAATATATTGTATTATTGTTTAAAAACATAACAAATATAAACATTTTAATTAAGCAGTGTATTCCCTTCATCATAATTCAAGGAACCTTTGGAGACATCCTTACAATCTTTGGAGACTCAAATTTGGGAATAACTGAATTAGGGGTTAGGTTGTAGCACTTATGCAGGTCAAGGAAACATTGGAGGTGTGAGTCGAGTTAATGTGAGTGAATGTCACTCTACACTCTTCATCCTACTTCACACTGTCGGCTCTCGTCAAAAAGCCGTTGAACACATGAATAAATAACACGTAAACAAATTACATTTTGAAAAACGTAAACTCATTCAGTTATTAGTATCTTTCTTTCAAACTATTTTGTGTGTTTCTAGTCATAGGTTTGGCCAAAATGAGAAAATAAATTATTTGTTTCTCATGAACAACAATAGCCTCCTGCTCCACCTAGCCAACTTTAACTGGCTTAACTATAACTAGTTGTCTTTCCTACAGCTTTGCACTGACTGGACTTGGCATTTCGTGCAGCTTAGTATTCTATTTTTCATTTTTAGCAAATACTTATATTTAACGATGTATTATCAGGGTTAGGGTTAGGCCCCAGAACCAAATGCCAAACATGTAGAAAGTCCTTTACATCACATGGTTTTCAATAACAAATTTATAGTTATAAGCTTTAGAATAACCAAAATTTCACATATTTGTTAATGCAACTAAAAAGTTTTGTACATTTTCTCTTCTTCTTCTTTAACAACAAAACATAGAACAGAGAATTGTGGCACAAGACAGAATATAAGAAAACAAAAACTCTTTAATCACTGGCACAAAGTATGTCATTTTTTTGTGATTGTCCCAAAAACACATGATAATAATGGGCCACTTGACAACGGTTTCTCCAGTATTTCCATGTGAATAGTGGGCACTTTGAAGAAACGTGACATATTTTTCCAACATAATTCTTTCCAAACATGTGGTTTCGTTCCTTCACTTATCTATACTAGCTCCATCTTTGCTGCCCCATTTGTTTTTCCAAATCCTCAACATAAAAAGGAAATAATAGGGATTAGACCAGCAGCTTTGAACTTAATAAACAACATGAGAAGTAAAATGGCCAAAAAAAAAATGAAAGAGAAGCCACAGAGATCATTGTTTTAGTGAGTAATTGTAACCACTGCGGGATTCTTGCACTTAGTCAATGAAACAAAAGATTTATTTGTTTTTTTTCAGTGAACCAAAGTGTAAAACGGGCTAATTCCAAATATTCTGCTGCTCAGTGCTTCATGTGGACAGAAGCAGCCGCTCAGAGACAGAAGCTCTCATTATAGAAAAAGGTTATGCAATGGACATTTGTGACAGGCAGAAGCTGGACACTCCACACTGAAGGATGGAATGACTGCTATAAGCTGCTAGTCTAAATTTAAAGATTTGCTTGTGAGTACATAAATGAAATGATAATGTAAACTGGATTATTGTTTGTTAATGCAAAGTGTGCACAGTAACACAAAGCTTTGGACGTTCAACCCCGATCTCTATTGTTTGTAAGAGCACACCATCATATAAGAGAGAAACTCGAATTATGAATTATTTTGATTATATGTTCAAAGCATTTATTTGAAGGGGGTAAAAGCTTAAGTGCATTGTTCAATGCTAAGGCGTCAAAATGCCTAGAACCTTGGTTCACATGCTTGAACCAAGAGCAGTCAATACAATAGTTTGTTTTTTCCAGTCTAAAATAATCATGTAGTTTAAAGGAAGACAGTGGCAGACTTACCATTAGGCAACAGTGTAAACAAGAAAAATACCAACAAATACTCTGAAATTGTCACATGTATTAATTCCGTCCAAGTCACCCCCATAAAGCTGAATAGTAAATAAAATGGAACATTATAAAATAACAAATGAAAATCGTGTATTTAATTAAGCTGGAACATGTGTTAAAATACCCCAACATAAGAGAAAATAGTCTGATTTCTTAAATATTCTTCTTTCAAATCTTTAAAGCTGTTTAGATCTGAATTTTCCAATAGTTCACTTTTCACCTCAAATGTATGAACTTGTCCGGCCACCACAGTTAAAAGACAAACAAAACAAAAACCTTCCTTCAAGAATAATTCAAGAGACACGACAGACAAGTTATAAAAAATCTTCACTTGATGAGGAGGGGCCTGTACTTAATTTTGCCTTGGGCCCCCACATTCCTAGCTCCGCCACTGAAGTAATACAGCATTTCTGACCAGACACGCGGCCCATACAGATATTTCAGCAAAAACAATATTACAGTGTAAAGAGAAGAACCGTGGAACAACCTGATAAGCTGCTGAGTGGTAACATTTTTTAATTTGTGCATTTATTAGCCAACATCTGTTCCCTCCATGCGACAAATGTGACGCGGTGCAGTGGTGACTCTCCTCCGCCAGGAAGTCGTCTGTTCCATTCTTGTGTTTTTAAATCACATGAATATTGTACAAAACTATGGATGGGAGAGAAAAAATACTTTTCCCCAACATTGCTTACTGATATCACAAGCGCTTGTATTTAACGTGGGAGAAGCGAGTCACATATCGGTGGGGAATATGAGAAATAAGCCGAGACAGCAAGCCGAAAATAGTTATTTTCTACTTCCGGTTAAGTGGGCTGATTCAAGAGGTTTTTAGTATTATGTGTGAGTATTATGTGATGAATGTTACACAGCGCAAAATTGTATCATACTGTATGTGTTTTGGTTAACTAGGAAACTGGAAATATAGCAAAATATGGGACCTTTAAGTGAAAATTCCATTATTAGTGATGACATAGTCCCAAGCTCTATTGTGTATGATAAGGTCACCAAATGAACAATAGTGTTTTTGATTCTTTGAGCTTCCTTTTAAGAATGGAATTGATACAGGCTCCTTAATTACAAAATTCAAACAGTAAGCCACCAAATGTACACTAGTAATTGTTGTCATCTGATATTCCTCTGTGCAGAGCTTGTTCCCACTTATAATTACAGCAAATCAGACATCAAGGGCCAGAACTACAGAGTCTCAGCTTCTCAAAGAGTCCAGCCATTTGTTTGTACTCCAAAGAGCTCAGGAATAGCTTCACAAAAATTTTACTCAGGCGTTTCAGGATAAATCAGCTCTGTCTACCCACCTGAACACATCCACCTGTAGATTCAGCCTCGTCTCTCCTTTGCCTACGCTAACGTCAGAAAGCGGGAGCTCCTCGGCGGCAAAAGAAGCGAGCCGTGACCCCGTGACGATAACCGCCCAATGGCGCCGCCGCCCGGGCCCCACCTATCCCCTCCACGCTCAGCACGTTCACCCGCTTGCCAGCTCGTCCCGCGACTCCGGCACTCCTATAGCATCGCGCGCCGACGGAAAGCAGCCATCCATTTCACTGTCACATGACTCCGGGGGACACTGCGTATTAACAAATGCGTTTCATTATTATGCATATGTCTTTAGATTTGGTATGATGGATCTGAGCGGAGAAGGGAGCCATGCGTTTTCAGTGACAGAGCTGTCAAACGGCATCAAGCCACACCGAACAATACATCACCTTCTTATTTACATTTCAAAATACTGTCTTTGAGATTAATCAAAAACCCACATGTGGCACACTTAGCTGTATATGTAAACAAAGTTGACTAATTGTGGTCTTAAGTGAACAACAACGAAATGACAAAAGACGTGGCCACTCAAAGAAACAGTGTGAAGTGGATTTTGATGAACTGCCTGCATCGCTCTTATGATTGATTTCATTTACATGCGGCTGTTGTTAGGCAATCATTACACATATGCGTCTATATTATTGTACATGGCAAGGTGGAAGTGTAGTCAGCCAACCACAGAACGGCCTCTCTGTGTGGAGTCCCGCGCTGTTGCTGGGGTTCTACTATCACCAGGTAAATTTAGAGAAAAAAAAATTGAATATCAAAAGAAAACATGGGCGTGTCTTCGATTCAAAGCACTGGCATCAAACTGGCCATTGTTTCCTGTTCAAGGATCGGTGGTGAGGAGTTTCTTACGACGTACTTTTTAACTGACAGACCACCACCAATCACTCACTCATAAACACACATTCTACACACACAAAATGTCTTGCCCAAGGACACCACAGCAGCATGCAAAAGTCCGAGAGAGACTCTGAACTGTCCGTCAAAACACATTCTTCATGGACACGAGAAAAAATGTTTTATAAAGTCAACTAAACCACTCCTGACATACAGGGGCGTAGCACCAAATTCTGAGCTCCAGGTATGAACATTGAGGATGGTCCCATAATACACAATTTTGTAAATTATTTATTTATCCCAGCAAATTTGGTTGTTAATTTTTCATTCACTAGTGTGAGAATATACACCCTGTGCCTTCTACATAAGACAGACGGACATCCTGTGTAGCTACCAGCTTACATTACGATACAGTCCTGTTTGTTTTTGCAATGACTACAAGACAATTTTAACATCTCAAAACGCATTATCACAAAAAGAAAATACACTTACAGCAAATTATAATCATCGGGTTCATTTGTTAACCACTTGGCTAATGTGTGAGCCAAGACTTTTGCTATTTTTAAAGGGGTCCTAGGGCCCTCAGACATTATGCATAATGGTATTTTTGCTCTCTGAAGGACTTAAATCAGCGATAAGGCATTTATTGCAACAAAAATATCGTAAAGCATCGAAAAATGCAACTGAGAAAAAACATCACATGCTTTTAAGGGCCCCTACTTGCCATGGGCCCCGGGGAAACCTGCACCTTTTACCCCCCCAGTCTGATACTCCTGCTAACATGGAATTTTGTACATTTTGCAACACTAAAATTCCAGCAGCACATTGTTTTCTCCAGCAACATTCACAAGCCTATAGTAAATGTTTTATGTTTTCTTTGTTTAACTCCGAACTCAACGGCGCAGGAAGTCGAACAAAGCAACCTCAAGCTAAAAACAGCCACAACAAGCAGCAGCACCTCGAGCCTTATCACTCAACTCCTTATCAGACCGACGGCTAATCTCACTCATTCTGTCAACGTAGTCCAAGCACCAACACACTCTCTGTCTTTGCTAAACAGTCTTGAACTCTTGAAGCACTTGGATCAGAAGCGAGAGAAATCCTCCCATCCGCAGACTCAGAGGAGAAAGCCTTCCAGATTATGGCAAAGCTGCGGCCGCTTCTCCCTCATCCACCCGGGGACACTTCAGAGGAGCCGAGCTGGGCACACTCCAGAGCACAGCGAGCACGGAGAGGGAGGGAGCGAGACTTGGAGCTCAGAATCTGTGGATAACCTCACGGAGACCAGATTTATGGACGTACAATAGTCAGCTAGAATGAATGGGGGATGGACGTATTTACAAAAAAGACATTGGAGTCATTGATGTCTTGTTAAGTCTTTCTGTTTTATTCGCTGAAGTGTTTTTTCAAGTTGGACAGGTTCAGTGTGATGTGTGTGAGTGTGGGAAATCACAATTGGAGTTTGGCAAATACCTTAATAAATAGGCTAGAGTTTGTAAATTGGGCCCCATAGAACTGAAAATAGCATTCTTCACAAAGATATTATATTATAATCTAGAAAGCTATAAGATATATTATTCTTTGTGTACCTTAACAGTTTTTGGGTACATCTGCATTGGTATTTGACCGTTCTTATTTTAGTCATTGCCGTCAAGTCCCAAGGCAAGTCCTAAGTAAATGGCCCAAAGACCTGGTCAAGTCCGAAGTCTATGGTCCAAAGTCCAAGTCAAGTCCCAAGTCAATGGCCCACAAGTCCAAGTCTCTGCTTTGAGTTTCAAGTCCTTTCAAGTCATTGCAACAAATTACAGAAAACAGCTCATATTTTAGTCATGGACATTTAAGTATCGACCGTTAAGAGAAAATGTTTTTTTGAGAAGCATCAAGTTGTCTCAAGTCACAGAGCTTCAAGTCCAAGTCAAGTCCCGAGTCATTGGCCTTCAAGTCCATGTCAAGTCCATTTTATCAAGTCAAGTCCCAAGTCATCAGTAAATTAACTCAAGTCTGCCTCCAGTCCAAGTCACGACTTTATGGCTTTATCTGTAGATACACCTCTTGTATTTGATGGACACATTGTTCAGTTTCACAGAAAATGATTGGATTTGATGTATGGAGGTTAGACAACATGAGCCATGGCCTGTCCATGTACTGAGAAGGAGAAACACTTGGATGTTCAGGTAAAAGCACTGGCAACCAAACCTGGCCAGCAAGAGGAATTCTCATTATACTTTCATAAGTTCACAAACTCATGAGAATCCATGTGACCAGGCTCTTGCTACTGCGATTGGGCTTTGAACCCATCACAGGGCAGTATTTATCAAGTTTGGGCAAAAGCTAAAGGTGAACTGCCCAAATAAAGCAAAAAGTACATGGTGACGCCAACAAAGCTATAGCCAAAATACTATTACTAAATACTATTTCTCAACTGTAGCTCACAAAAGTTCGATTTCTTGGCTTGTTCTACTGTACTAACGTTTCCCCAATCAGCTTCAACATTCATCACGACATTCCACCTTTTCCCAACGGCATTCAGCAAGATTTCAGATTAATAAATGTGTAGAACTCAATTCAGAGTGGTACAGTTGTGATCGTAGTTCCATTTTAAACCAGTAAGTGTGGTGAAGTTCCATCCCCTATCTTTAATTGTCGTCACCTTGTCCTCAAATCTTTCTGAATGGTACCACATCTCCCACCTTCCCTCCTTGTTTCTTTCTCTCCATTCACTTTCCCAGCACCACTCCCAGGTATCAAACTTGTGTCAGAGGAACAGCGCGGGCCTGCAGGCATCCTCCTTTTAGCTCGCTGTCTTCCTCTTCTCCCCATTTCCAGATTCCTCCACTTTACAAGCTCAAATGTCTACTTAATATGCTTTAATGCCTGCTCTTTAGCGCTGGGGAGCTTTCCATCACTTTTATACACCTTTATATAACACACTGTTAACTAGCAATGCCTTACGGAACAGCTTGTCTTGCAGCTGGAAGGTGCCGGCGTGCCATGATGGAGCTACCTGTTCAACATTCACAATGAGACGGTAAAATGGGGGAATGGGGGGTTCACATACTGCCGCTGTCTGAATCCGTCTGCTATGAATATGCATGAATCACAGTGTCATGACATGCTCGGTAATTGGCAGAAACATTAGTAATGACACCGCCGGTATCTAGCCCCTGCATATTCAAAAGCCGGGGCAATATTTCTCCCCCCCCCTTTTTTTTTTTATGGAAGTGGAAATGTATTCGTGAGCTGCAGGTGTCCCCCGTGCCACAATCAATTGGCGCGGCTGGATCGGGCCCCGGTGAAAATCAGACAAATCATTAGTTTTGTTGCCAATCTCGCTTTGATTAATCGTAAATGTGCGTCGGACGAGGCAGGGGCAGAGCTGAGCAGAGCAGCCGTGGCTCCGGATGCAGACCTTTGCCACACCGATAGAAGGAGCAGGGATGTGTTGGTTAAACGGCTAAACTAAGTACACCAACAGGGGCGGACCTAGGAATTTGGGGGCCCAAGGCAAAATTAAGTACAGGCCCCTCCTCATCAAGTACGATTTTCTATACATTATCTGCAATTAGCTCTTGTTTTTTAATGTTTGTTGGTTTGTTTGTTTTTTAACGTAGGATGGTGTAAATACAAGGTTTTATTTTTATAATGTTATATTTAATATCTTTACTGGGGGCGTAGCTTGGGCAGAATAAACAAATTTGAGGGTTAGGGTTACAGAATTGGTTGGTCTTTATCTTGTTTTAAAAGTACACAGCACTGCTTTGGTCTGAGGAGAAGAGCAACTGTTTCAGAGCCTTGTGTCTGTGATGGTCAGGGGCCCCTTCAGGTTGGGGGCCCGAGGCAATTGCAGCCTGTTGCCTAAAGGTAAGTCTGCCACTGTGCACCAACACAAGTCCTGTATAGAGATCACGTCAGAGTTTTCTTAAAGCTGCAGTGTGTGACTTTTCTGGTGGGGGGGTCCACAATCTGGAGAGGGCATTGTCTTGCTTGGAATGTTCCTCTGTGTGTAATTCAACTTATCTTCTTTTATTTAAAGCAACAGTATGTAACTTCCTGAAGATGGAATACACCTGCATGATTCCATAAAAATAGTACGTTTGAAAACGTACTTCTGAACATTCTCCAGGCAGATATATAGGTTTTATGTCATACTGTGGAATATTAAAGGCAAAGGAACAACATTTCCATGGAAACAAGCAGGATGAGGCTCCTTCCAAGTACGAGTCAGGTTTGTGGAGATGCAAGCCCCCTCTGAGTAACTTAGTGAAAAAAAATATGTTTTTAGAGCAATAAAGACAAAAAAACACTTTTATTTTAGTCTATTTTTTGGCTAAAAAGTTATGTACTTAGACTATTGCTAAACAAAATATTGAAAAACATGCATTCTTAAGAGAGCATGGCTTGCCTCTCCTCAAATCTGACGTGTAATACCATAATGTGGAACATAAATTGCCATGGAAACCTATTCACCAAAAAAATTACTTTTTGCACCATAAATACTAAAAATATTGACTCTTACTTAAATCATTAAACCCGAATCCTTTGTTATAAATGAATAGCCCTAGTTAATTGAGGTGTTTTATATAAAAAGTGGTACCATTCCCCATTCATTGTTCAAGTAAAAAAAAAAAAAAAAAAGAAGAAGAAATCTGTGTAAGAAATAAAATTCAAAACATTCAATCATGTCATTCAATTTCAATAGTTTTTGGAGAGAAGAAATAAAATACCAAGGTAGAGTGCAAAAGTCTGGTACGAAGGGCTGGTTCCACCTAAACCAAACAGAATACTATTGTCCTCCACATTATTCTAGTCACAGTCCATCTTTATGTAGTTGTCATTTTAAAATAAATAAAGAAGAAACAGACCAGCAGGTGGAAAAGAAACAAACAGTAATATTACCCAAATTTCACAGTACTCTTTCTTTTAATTTGTTATTTTTTTGTACATTTAAATAGTATGAAAGTTTGAAGAAATGTAAATGAATTCCATAACATTACGATGTTTTTGTAGTGCTATATATCACCTCTTTTTATAGCATCATAGCACACACGCAAACAAACAAACAATCAACATTATAACATCACATGAGGGACATGGTAATGCGGGACGGGTTTGTCAGATGGTTTTGTCCTCAGAGCGGAAACGTGTCCAGCACTTTTGAAATATGAAAAACATGAAGGCTTTAACAACATCTGCAGAACTGAACCAGGACTAAACAGGACTAAACAGGAGTAAACCAGGTCTGAACAGGACCAAACCAGGACTGAACCAGGTCTGAACAGGACTAAACAGGAGTAAACCAGGTCTGAACAGGACTAAACAGGAGTAAACCAGGTCTGAGCAGGACCAAACCAGGACTGAACAGGACTGAACCAGAACTAAACCAGGTCTGAACAGGACCAAACCAGGACTGAACCAGGTCTGAACAGGACTGAACCAGGACTGAACAGGACTGAACCAGAACTAAACCAGGTCTGAACAGGACTAAACAGGAGTAAACCAGGACTGAACCAGGACTAAACCAGGTCTGAACAGGACTAAACCAGGTCTAAACAGGACTGAACCAGGTCTGAACAGGACTAAACAGGAGTAAACCAGGTCTGAACAAGACCAAACCAGGACTGAACCAGAACTAAACCAAGACTGAACAGGACTGAACCAGAACTAAACCAGGACTGAACAGGACTAAACAGGAGTAAACCAGGACTGAACCAGGACTAAACCAGGACTAAACCAGGTCTGAACAGGACTAAACCAGGTCTAAACAGGACTAAACAGGACTGAACCAGGACTAAACCAGGTCTGAACAGGACTAAACCAGGTCTAAACAGTACTAAACAGGAGTAAACCAGGTCTGAACAGGACTAAACAGGAGTAAACCAGGTCTGAACAGGACTTAACAGGAGTAAACCAGGTCTGAACAGGACCAAACCAGGACTGAACAGGACTGAACCAGGACTGAACCAGAACTAAACCAGGTCTGAACAGGACTAAACCAGGTCTGAACAGGACCAAACCAGGACTGAACCAGAACTAAACCAGAACTAAACCAGGTCTGAACAGGACTAAACAGGAGTAAACCAGGACTGAACCAGGAATAAACCAGGTCTGAACAGGACTAAACCAGGTCTAAACAGGACTGAACCAGGTCTGAACAGGATTAAACAGGACTAAACAGGAGTAAACCAGGTCTGAACAAGACCAAACCAGGACTGAACCAGAACTAAACCAAGACTGAACAGGACTGAACCAGAACTAAACCAGGACTGAACAGGACTAAACAGGAGTAAACCAGGACTGAACCAGGACTAAACCAGGTCTAAACCAGGACTAAACCAGGTCTGAACAGGACTAAACAGGAGTAAACCAGGACTGAACCAGAACTAAACCAGGTCTAAACAGGACTAAACAGGACTGAACCAGGACTAAACCAGGTCTGAACAGGACTAAACCAGGTCTAAACAGTACTAAACAGGAGTAAACCAGGACTGAACCAGGACTAAACCAGGTCTGAACAGGACTGAACAGGAGTAAACCAGGACTGAACCAGGACTAAACCAGGACTAATCCAGGTCTGAACAGGACTAAACCAGGTCTAAACAGGAGTAAACCAGGACTGATCCAGGCCTAAACCAGGTCTGAACAGGACTGAACCAGGACTAAACCAGGTCTAAACAGGACTAAACAGGAGTAAACCAGGACTGAACCAGAACTAAACAGGACAAAACCAGGACTAAACCGGGTCTAAACAGGACTAAACCAGAATTAAACAGGACTAAACCAGGACTAAACCGGGTCTAAACAGGACTAAACCAGGAGTAAACAGGACTAAACCAGGTCTACACCAGGACTGGACCAAGACTGAGCCAGGACTGAACTAGGTCTGAATCAGGTCTAAATCAGGTCTAAACCAGGTTTACCAGGACTAAACCAGGGCTAAAACCAGGCCTAAAAACAGGTCTAAAACTAGATCTAAAACTAGGACTAATCCAAGTGTAAACCACGTCTAGATCAAGACTAAACCAGGACTAAACCACTAACAAGAGAAAAAATATGTCCTATATTTTTGGATGGATTGAGGGCCGGTTCATGTCCCTTGGAGGGCCTGATTTGGCCCCCGGGCCTTCAGTTGAATAGCCCTGATATACAGTTTATTGCATTTAGATTTAAAAAAAGCAAATTAAGGTTATAAAAACCTCTTGCCGTCTCACGTGTTATTTATTCAAAGTCGGCACTAAAACAGTCAGGAAAATATACGTTTCCAACAGAGTAACATTATGGAGTACTAACTTTTATTTATTTTCAATCAAGAGCTCACTTTGGAATGACTGTCGATTAATTGTGCCCATAAATGGAGCGTTAATTATCCCTCGGTAAAACGGGTAATTAAGCTGCTAATTGTGTTTTCATTCTCAAATCCAAATGGGAATCCGTGCAATGTGACCTGCATACTTGGAGAGGATGGAAAGGAAAAAAAAAACGTAAATGCTGAAAAATCCTGACTACAATTGTGCAACTATGACACCCTTACTGGAAATGGAACTGCAAATGGACCAATCAGGAGGCAGGATGGAGATGAAAACAGCGGGCCATAGCGACATAGTCTTAATGGGCCAAGGTTAATTAAAGGTTAATTGTGAGGGGGAGGGGCTGTGATGTATGGCTGGTGAACAATAGTGGCCTCTAGAGGTGATGCAATGGTACACTCAGTCGTTTTGGATGGATGTTGTCTTTGTTTCTTGATGGACATTGAAGCCTCCAAATATGACGACAGTTTTTTCTTCCCCCAATTCGATACCAAGTGGTGTTAAGGCACGATAATGATCTGAGTCCGATATCAAGTTTAGGTTTCGATTAATTTGGTAATCAAATGATGGTTTTCTGTATTATACGGAAAATCCAAAGCATGTCATGTGATTAGAGAAGAGGTTGTATGAGACAGAGCAGCGGTTAACCCAAAATGATGCTAGAGATGTGTGAAAATGTTTTATTTCTTTGTTCATTTCAATTGTGCACACGTATGCATATAAATGTAGGTCAAAATTGGTGTGTTTAATGAAAAAACAAACCTATATATTTTATTTTTTTCTAAACTAGATGAAGACAATCGCTTATATCAGGCTTTGTCTTGGTCATCTTTTGTAAAAATCTCCTTCACAGGCCTTTTGTGATCGAAATAAATGATTGACAGATTAACCGATTACCAAAATAAACTTTAGTTACAGCCCTAATCAAGTTTTGGAAAAAAAAATCTAGATCCGGAATTATGTATTTGGGCCTCAAAACTCCTGCCATTTGACACAATAAATGGATACCTATGGAGCATACTTCATGAAGAAATGGCTGACACAAACTGAACCAACGATCAACGACTGGACTGAAGGTATAACTGATATTTAAAAAGAATGGAAAAATGAAATAAATAAATTAAGACTTAATTTGAAAATGGATCTGTCTGATGGACTTAGAACTATAGGTGGGACTTTTGAACTGGACTAGATGTACTTTTGTGTCATTGAATGTTCTGTGCTATTTGTATTTATATTTATTTATTTACTTATTTTTGCTCTCTGGTTGTGTTTTGTATGTTTACATTTTCCAATTTATATACAAACAGTTTACACCGAAAGGTGTGTGTGTGTGCGTGTGCGTGTGCGTGTGTGTGTGTGTGTGAGCGTATGTATTTGTGTGCGTGTGTGTGTGTGTGTGTGAGCGTATGTATTTGTGTGCGTGTGTGTGTGTGTGAGCGTATGTGTGTGTATTTGAGTGCGTGTGTGTTTGTGTGTGCGTGTGTGTGTATTTATGTGTGTGTGTTTGTGCATGTGTGTGTCTGTGTGTGTGCGTATTTGTGTGTGTGTGTGTGCATGTGCATCTGTGTGTGCATGTGTGTGTGTGCATGTGCGTGTGTGTGTGTGTGTGCATGTGTGTGTGTGTGTGTGTGTGCATGTACACGTGTGTGTGCATGTGTGTGTGTGTGCATGTGTGTGTGTGTGTGTGTGCATGTGTGTGTGCATGTGTGTGTGTGCATGTACACGTGTGTGTGCATGTACATGTGTGTGTGCATGTGTGTGTGTGCATGTGTGTGTGTGTGCATGTGTGTGTGCATATGTGTGTGTGTGTGTGTGTGTGTGTATTTATGTGTGTGTGTGTGTGTGTGCGTGCGTGTGTGTGTGCGTGTGTGTGTGTGTGTGTGTGTGGATGTTGTGGTTGTGTGGGTCAGGTGCTTGTGGGGGTGGTTGGGCGGGGTGTGGGCATGAGGGATGTTTTGAATGGACTGTAAAGTACTTTGTATTACATTTGTGTGAAAAGTGCTTTATGAAGAAAGTTAGATTTCATATATTTGCACTCCACTCCTGCTTGATGTTATGAACCGAGAAACTGCATAGAAATAATAGAAATAATGAACTACACAAATGTATTAAAATGAATGAATTTGAAAAGGCCTTTTGTCAAAACAGTAAATAACAACCAAAATTGTATTTTGGTTTTTAATTACTGTAAATGAAAATGTACAAATGTAAATGTAAATGAAATAAGTGTAAAATATATCCAAGAATTCAAGGCCTATCAAGGCCTATATAAAAATGCAATTTTCACATTTAAAAAAGTCAGCCCTGCGACGAGTTGGCCACTGTCCAGGGTGTACCCCGCCTAAGGCCCAAAGTCACTGGGATAGGCTCCAGTCACCCGCGACCCCTAACGGGAATAAGCGGTAGAAAATGAATGAATGAACATTTAAAAATGTTTCTTTTGGTTTGTTTTTGAGCCCAGCAAGTCATCACCTGGATGCGTGTGTTTTATTCAAGTATGTTGAGGTAAATGTTCAGATTTAGCCATGAAAATACCCTGTGGCACTGCATGATGTCATTAGGTGGTAATCCAGGAAGTTGTGAATCAAGCACATTGCTTTACTTATACCTGTCATGTGGCAGTTTAAGATTTTGTTGAATAAAAGTTTTGAAAATCACAGGAAAAAAGAAAATTGAGTTCTAAAGTTCTATCTATGCATCAATCTACATCAAAGAAATCTACAAAAAATACGTACATAATTTTTGTTTTTGTTGTCATACGTTATGTTGTTATGTTTCTTGTATACTTTTGTTGTCAAAATGTGTTCAGTAATTACATTTGTGGAAAACGTACACATTTAACGTTTTGATAAACTGTAACATGTAAATTTTTGATTGATATTATGTAACATAATTTGCAAAAAAGTTAAATAAATAATGTAAATGTAATGTAAATGTAAATGTAATTTCCGTTGACGTAATCCCGCAGTATCATTTCTAAAAAGGTAAAATGTATATGTTTTCACAGCGCTGACAACAAAAACGTACAATAGCTACGTAAATGGAATTATAAATATTGTACGTAAATGATGTACGTGTTTTTCTGGAGACGAGGCTGATCTACAACCTCCATCAAGTCTCAGTTGTGACTCGACTTGAAGCGGGTGCTCTTAATCCGCTGGGAAACATGTTAGCGGAGAGTGAAAAAGTTGTGTTTCCTATTGAATCAACAGAGAGTTTCCCCCACACCAGACCACGCCCCCTAAAACGATGCATTGCCGGCTGTATCTTTCCGAAATCCATCTACATGTAAGAAACACATTTTACACATGGTTTACGGTATGGTTGCTATTGGTAACAGCTACCCATGTCCAAACAGGAAGAAAAATGACAAACTTCACCAACATTTTCATGAACTCAACAAATGGAAGACATTCAAAAGTAGGTGCACTTGTGTATGTTTGAACTTGTGTGCGCCTCAGTGTTTGTGTATGTAACTATTGTAAACCAAATGTGTCATGTTCTCTGTCATAAGCAATAATAATCAATCAATCAATCAAAAAACAAAAACAAAACAAAAAACAAGAAAACTGGGCAAGATTTTTCGTCAGTCTTCCATGTATTTATGCTATCATATGGCATACAATAAGCAAATGTTTAGGGCTAACACAACTAGAGGACCACATGTTCTGGTAAAAACATAAACACGAGCTAAAAGGTCAAATTAATATCTATGTACAAATATTCTCAACTCTAAAACTCTATTTTATGTTTAATTGCATGTGATTTGTTCAGATTTTCTTGGGGGAGGACCCTCAAACCCCCTTTTACATCTGCCTAGCTCTAACTGCGCAAAGAAAAACGTTAAGCTGACGAATATACCTGCTCCAAAAGAGATCCCAAACCACTTTCTTGTCTTTATTTATACTCCATTGTCTAATTTTCTAAGCAATGTGTGTCAGCGGGCCACAAACAAAGTCTTAAAAGTGCCTGTGCGCAACCTACAAATGTCCGAAAACAAGTTTCAAAACAGCCAATCGTTCCAAACAACACAACGGTTTGTCCTTTTATCTTTCGCAGTACACATACAGAGTATTTGTATGCGATACATACAAATACTCTAGTTACATAAGTGTATTACGTGGATACATAAATCTCTTCCATCTGTGCCTCGTCTCCTTGATCAGATGCATAATTCCTCCGCGCATTTGCATTCGTTTCCATTTTCCACACTCACCATCGCCCCCAGTGCATGCATCATCCCCCTTTTCCTCTCCCCCCTTTCACGTATACACCCCTCTGACCGCTACAATCGTCCTCCCCCGAATTAGCCGCCGCCAAATTTGGACAAACGACAACAAAAGTCCAACCTTTCTTTTCACTTCTGCGTCAACTTTGAGACGTTTTTTTTTCGCGTCATCCGAACCTTTCTGCCGCCTCATATCGCCCGGCCCCTCCCCCCCGCTGCCTATGACAACCACTAATGACCCCCCTCCTCTGTCTTTTCCCACTTTCCTGCCTCTACAACACTCTGGGCAGTATGAATAGGCTCACCCCACCTCGCCTGCACTAAATATGGAACACAATTGAAATCGAGAAATCCTGTCAGCAGATAAGGTATAATAATATTGACCTATGCTTCATTAGGGGGGATTTTATACCAGGACGGAGCCGGCGTAGACTCATTAAAACTTCAATCTCGCGTTAAGACAATAGGGCAATAAATGACGTGGCGCTACGTGGGGGAAAGTGTTGTGGAAGGTGCGTTTTCAAGGGTCAAAAGGGCTGTGTTTTGGAATCGTTTGGCGCGTTCGGTGAAAAAGGTTTGAAGTTTTAGCAGCGAGTGGCAAAAATGCATGAGTCGATGACATATTGTAAAAGCCCAAAACGCAACTAAAATGTGAAAGAGATGCAACAGTCCGATAACAAATATAAAATTCTACAACTTTGCTAAATATTTAGTTTGTGCTTGACATAAAAAAAAACTGAAAATCAAGTAAACCGTTGTAGAAAGCCAGATGAACAACAGGAACACTGTAGATTTACGCTCACGTTCATCGCTGCCTTTCATCTTTCTCTCCTTAAATCAGATGTTTTTGAGTCAGTTTTAGCTGGCAGACAAGCTAGCTCCGCTCTGCACAGTCGGAGAAACTACTTTCAGTTTGGATCTTACCGTGTGAAGTGAATTTGAGCCAAACAAAAGCCTCAGAGACAAAAAAAAAAATTGGCCAAAAACAGCAAAGAAACACATTTTATCAGTTGTGCTGCAGTTGGAAAATTGAGGAGCTTTTTCTTATTTAAAGCATGTCTGTGCATAACCTCTGTTCCAGGTATGTGTAGTGGTTCTCAAAGTGTGGTCAGAAGCCCCCTAGAGAGGCTCGGAGGTACTGCGGTGGGGTCATGGCTTCAGCAACGAACTTACAACTCCGTCGTGTTTAGCTTGCTTTTTTCACAGTGTCAAAAGGCTTCTTGTCACTCTTGGTGTTTTGTTACATCCATTGTTTGAGTATGTGGTTGTTTTTAAAGTTTTGTTGTTGTGCGCTCTGAGCTTCCAATGTGACGTTCAAACTACAAACGGAACGTAAACTAAAAGGGTTGTCAAGCACTTTGTAAGCAGAATGTGTATGAAAAGTTAGTGGAAGTGATGATTCCTGCTAAAATTATACAAATGCTATAAAAAATATCTTGTCAGTGGCAGATGCACTTTGGGAGTAACCTCAATGTGTTAATGATTTGAACTGAATTGGGCTCATGTCAGCTCTTTTTTTAAATATATTTTTATCTGAACATTAAAATGAACATTCCAATATTTGTGTTTCTATCTGGAATTGAATCCAGGTATGCAACGGTTCTCAGCCTTGGCGGTCCCGCTCTTTTTATGCTGAATGTATTATGCAAATGAGTGGAAATGACCATTCCTCCCAAAACGAAACAAAAGGCATTCTATTGATTTCATATTGTCTGCGGTAAATGCACCAATAGGGTCTGTTCGCGTTCTGGAATGTGGTATCCATGAAATATCGAAAAAGTAAATTCAGAAATGTTGAACCTGATGATTTCTCAAGACCTAAGAACTCATTGTATTGCAACAAAAATCTGCATTTTAACAGTATTTATTTCAGCTGCCCTCAAATATCGATCAAATATTATTGGCTTTTGAACGCAATCTATATTTGAAGTAGTCGCCTTCATGTTTCCAAACCTCTTATGCCCATTGCACATGAGATCAACCATTTACTTCATTGGCCTGTGATTTATGAAAGCATTTTAATGAATTATTATTGAATTATTTGTTGTACTATTTTTTTTATCTGAACATGAAAATGAGCATTCCATTATTTATGTGTAACAAACAAACAAACAAACAGTATTAAGTCTTTGTTCATAAAGTATGTACAAAGACCATTTTTTAAAATTTTGTTTTTAAGATTGATTCAGACTTGGTTACTACTTAATTAAGAGATTAGAATATTCAGTAGTTACAAAGCCTGAGACATTCTAAATAAACTAGTTTCTTATGAATGAAGTCTCTGCTTAATTGAAGCTAATTAAAGTGCAGTTATTATAAAGTGTTACCAAATAAAATAAATACAATGATAAACACGGGCTGAAACTGACAGAAACAGAACAAACACGGAGCCATAATCACACTACAATATAATGCAGAAGAACGTTTTCCCATTGAAACTCTAACATAATTAAGTTCTACCTTGAATATCCATACGTTTATCATAATGATCCTATAGAGCCACCTAGAACACACCATAAGCCAAACATACCCTCCCAGATTAAAAAAAAGGAAAGAAAAAAAAAAAAAAGGAAAAGTGACAGTGAAAGGCTTGAGAAAGTGCAGCCGGCAGCGGATTGGCCCGTGCGTGTGTCGACGCCGGTGACGTGGGGCGCCGAAGCACGTGGGCAAGGGTATCCAGAGCTCACATAAACAAAGCCACATTGGCCACTCTGGCTTAGTACCGCTCGTACCGCTGTCAGTGCGCGCTCGGACCCCGCGCACGCCGGGCCGTTGTGACTACACGCCGCACGCTGGGATCATTTCCGACCGTTCCGTGTTTTGTTGCGCACTGTTTTCGTAACGCATGGATTGAAACAGACACCGGAGTAAGGTAAGAACGAGGTTTTTTCTGTCTGTTTACGCGTCTACTTTGTTGGAGCGTCGTTGCCGTGATCCAAATGCTCTCGGATACGTTTCTAAAGCTTTCGCAGTCTTTAAAAACGCGCCGGGTGTCGTGTTTCGGGTGGCGTTTCGTGCGTAATTTGGATGTTGCGCACGAACGTCCACGAATGACACCCTTTCGAGCGAGCAGTGTCAAATCATTGTGTTAATGTATAAAAATCGTGATTATTTAGATATTTTTGTGTGTTCGTTCTGCAATTTGTGAGATTATTGTTGATGTGAGATACAAATTATACTTTCCCCGCAATAAACATTCAACGTGGCCAACTTATGCAAGCGCTGTCAAGTGCTGGAACTTGTGCTGCAGGTGCGCACTGAAATTAGAATTTACAGAATGCACTGTGTAGTTTTGCAAAATAGAAATGTGTAAACTAAAAATACGTGAGCAATGTTTGTCCTGTTTTACGCAGCTGGAAATGTTATGTGTGTTGTGTGTTTATAACAGAAGCTCCCTTTATCTGAGGAAGAAAGCTGTATTTTATTTCACAGTCTAACGAGAACTGACATAGTTTTGTGTGTGGTTTTTTATTAGGAGAGGTCCCCGAACACACAGCCGCTTTGTCGACTTCTTCTGACACCCACTCCACTCTTCAGCCCGTGCGAAACTGTCCGGAGACTCGAGGAAGCGCCGGGAAGGCCAGAAAATCCGAACAAAAACGACTGTCTCTGAGCCGCTCGGAGCTGCTGCCGCCGTCGCCGGTTCCCCTGCGTGTAAACGGGTGGCAGTGCGCGTAGACCGCGGTGCGTCGTGCCGTGCAGCCATGCCCTGCGTCCAGGCTCAGTATGGATCATCACCCCAAGGCGCCAGTCCTGCATCCCAGAGCTACAGCTACCACAGCGCGGGCGAGTACAGCTGCGACTTCCTCACGCCCGAGTTCGTGAAGTTTAGCATGGACTTGACCAACACCGAGATCACTGCCACCACGTCTCTGCCGAGCTTCAGCACCTTCATGGACAACTACAACAGTGGCGCGTACGACGTCAAGCCGCCCTGCCTGTACCAGGTGCCGCACGCGGGCGAGCAGTCGTCCATCAAGGTGGAGGACGTCCCCATGCACGGGTACCACCAGCAGGGGCACCTCACAGCGCCGGCCGAGGACATGATGGCGCACACGGGGCCTATGTACTTCAAGCCCTCCTCGCCCAGCACGCCCAACTTCCAGGCAAGGATTTTTGTTTTAAATACCGCAAAATACGCGATGGATGAGGCACGAAATATGCACCGTGCTCGCGTATCTTCTCGTGAAACCCGTGGCAGTTGCATGCTTTCTATTTTACTGCCTTTATACGGTGTAAAATCCGTGCAGGGAACCGCTGACATTTACCAAGATTCTAAATGCCAAATGGTGAAAGGGAGCAGCCACTGAAATGAACGTGTTATTTGTCATTCCCTGCCTGCTGCTCGTGACATTTAGAGGAGTAGATAAGCAGAAAATGCATTTTATTCCCAGATAGTGTTGTTTAGGGCAAAAAAAAATGTGAGAAAGTGGCTTAAAATGGAACAGCAAAAAACATGTTGATCTGAGCTCAATGTGAATGTGAACAGGTGTAAAATGAACATAGGATGTTTGTAGTGAATGCCTTTAAACAGTGACAGTCAGTGATGTGTTGTTCGTGTGGACTTGGCTGTGCAGGTGCAGCCCAACCACATGTGGGAAGACCCGGGCTCTTTGCACAGCTTCCACCAGAACTACGTGGCCACGCACATGATGGAGCAGCGCAAGAACCCCGTGTCCCGGCTCTCCTTGTTCTCCTTTAAGCAGTCTCCTCCCGGGACCCCCGTGTCCAGCTGTCAGATGCGCTTTGACGGCCCGCTGCACGTGTCCATGAACCACGACAGTCACGGCGGCGCGCAGAGCTTCGCGGTGCCCAGCGCTCTGAGGAAACAGGCCGGCCTGGCGTTCCCGCACTCTCTGCAGCTGGGACACGGACACCAGCTGGTGGACAGCCAGGTGCCCTCCCCTCCGTCCCGGGGCTCCCCGTCTAACGAAGGGCTGTGCGCGGTGTGTGGCGACAACGCAGCGTGCCAGCACTACGGCGTCCGCACGTGCGAGGGCTGCAAGGGCTTCTTCAAGGTGCGTGCGTGTGTCCACACGTTAATCTGACGTGGAGTGTTCCAGCGTGTGGTCCAGGGACAGAGGATGAAATAATATAGAGCACGTTTAATCTTTAATAAATGAGGTGCAGGGAAGCTGTCCCTCTGTGTGCAAAAGCACTAGGCCTGAATATCACAGTTAAACTGTAAGAATGTGAATGAAACTGATATTTCATGTGATGATTGTGCCTTATTTTAAATTATTCGTTTTCTTTGCTGATTTTCCTATTTTTAAGCATTACATTTGCAAAACAAATTCAGTCAAATGGCTTAATCTTGGATGAAGGCCTTTCATTTTCTGACGTTATTTCTCTCCTCTTTCCACAGCGAACTGTGCAGAAAAATGCAAAGTACGTGTGTTTAGCAAATAAAAACTGTCCTGTGGACAAACGCCGGAGAAACCGGTGCCAGTTCTGTCGCTTCCAGAAGTGCCTTGTGGTGGGGATGGTTCGAGAAGGTGCGCAGACATACGCTTTCCAATGATATTTCACGCACATTTCGTGGCCTTGTTGTGACTGACATGACCTGCTCTTTTGTCTGACAGTCGTCCGGACGGATAATCTGAAAGGCCGCAGAGGGAGACTACCGTCCAAACCCAAGAGTCCCCAGGAGCCGTCTCCGCCCTCGCCTCCGGTCAGTCTCATCAGCGCTCTGGTCCGGGCCCACGTGGACTCCAACCCGTCCATGTCTGCGCTGGACTACTCCAGAGTACGTCCAGGACACAACGCACACACAGGCTCCAAAAATGTAAACTGTCACCGTTGTCTTTTACACATGAAGCTGTGCTTGTTTTGTGAGTTTTGTAAAACCTCTGATTTTTTTGTTTATTTATTTATTTATTTTCCATTTTTTGCACTGAATGAATGACTTTGGACTAAACTTTAAAAAGCTAAACGTTTCAGTACTTTGTGATGTAGTTGTATGGCAGCTGTCAGTGCGTCTTTTAAACGATAGCGGCACATATGCTGCGGACAATGGCGCAGTCCAGCTGACACAGATCTGCCACTACACCTGTCAATCAGCGCACAAAGGCACTGACCATCTCCTGCCATGCGCCTGTCACTCTGAAGCCCGAGCCAGAGCTGTCAAACCCACACCTCCAAAATCCCCTGCGCTGCTATCTTTAATTAACACACGCCAATAATTTACCGTCTCCCTTTCCTTCCCATTTCACGCCTTATATATTTTAAAGACACCCCCTTTTTTCTTTTTTTTAATAACGAACGTCTTTTCATTGCTTTTCCCAGTTCCAGTCCAGCCCCGACTTCCAAATGAGCGGCGACAACACGCAGCACATCCAGCAGTTTTACGACCTGCTCACCGGCTCCATGGAGATCATCCGGGGATGGGCCGAGAAGATCCCGGGCTTCTGCGACCTCCCCAAGCAGGACCAGGACCTGCTCTTCGAATCCGCCTTCCTGGAGCTGTTTGTGCTGCGTCTGGCGTACAGGTATGACCTCCCCCCCCTCTCCCTCCTCTCCCCCCTCTCCCTCCCCCTTCATCATTAACCGTGTGCTTTATTAGCGGCCGGTGATTAGAAGTTAATGGCGGTGTTAATTGCAGGTCCAACCCGGTGGAGGGGAAGCTCATATTTTGCAACGGCGTGGTGCTGCACCGGCTACAGTGCGTGCGCGGGTTCGGCGAGTGGGTGGACGCCATCGTGGAGTTTTCTTCCAACTTGCAGGGCATGAACATAGACATCTCCGCGTTCTCCTGCATCGCCGCGCTCGCCATGGTGACAGGTAAGGAAAGCGGCGAGGGGAAAAAAAATAGCGCCCCAAAAACGAGCTTTACGCGAGGCTTACGTTTGTTTTTTTTGTTGCTTCGTGTCTCTCCAGAGCGGCACGGCCTGAAGGAGCCAAAGCGGGTCGAGGACCTCCAGAACAAGATCGTCAACTGCCTCAAAGACCAAGTGACGTTCAATGGCGGCGGACTGAACCGGCCCAACTACTTGTCAAAACTGTTGGGAAAGCTGCCCGAGCTGCGCACGCTATGTACCCAAGGTCTGCAGCGTATCTTTTACCTAAAACTAGAAGACCTCGTACCGCCGCCGGCAATAATCGACAAACTTTTCCTCGACACGCTACCTTTCTGAGTCTTCGACGAACACACACAACAAAAACATGGACTTCCAAAATTAAAAGACTGGAGAGACTGAATTATTGTTCCAATTTGTGAATAGAGCAGGAAAAGGATTCGTGTTATTATACCTAGGCCTTCTTTGGATTGTTCGACTTGACAGAGCTCTTACACTTTATCCTAGCGGGTTCCCAAAGATGTCTTGTGCGTATTTGTCGTCAGATCACGTCCTAATTTATTTGAAAAATGTGTACAAACAGCGACTTTCACTTTATTTATTTGAACTTCTTCGCGCAGAGACGAGACGTGGCCATGGCAACCGTTAATTAAACTCACCTTCGGCAAATTCGCGGAGAGAACGAAGACACTTTTTACTCACTTTTACGCACTTTAATTGACGCTGCCATGGCAACAGACCTCTTTCGCTGCTCGCACTCCGGGTTTGACTTTACTTTACGCCTGGTCTGACGCGAAACTTTCTACGCAGACACCTTTGCGCAACCCCACAACTGATGTAAAATACGTTGTTTATAAATATACGCTACCATTTGCGCACACCACGCTGTATATGACGAATAGATGATGTACAAAGTTTGTTACGATTGACTTTTTTTCTTTCTTGCTGCCTCGTGCCTATGTGTATCTGACAGGCCCCCGTCCACGAAGCATGTTCCTTCTTTTTTCCCTCCCGATTTTTGTTCTTATAGGCACTTGCTGAGGTGATGTCTATATCAAACATATACCGGACACTATGTAGTCTGCTAGATTTGATACGGATTCTTCGTAGTTCTTTTTGTTTTTCTTCTGTACGACGCGTTTTGTGGCAGATGATGATTCTTCTCCTGTGTATAGAGACCCGAGGGACCCATGGTGTTTGTAAAACTGTCAGACATTCCTTATTTGTATGTGCTGTAAGTATTGTTGCTGTTAAATATAAACGTTTCTATATATTTATGATTTATATCGCCAGGAGCTACACTTATTACGCATGGTGCAAAAATAATTGGGAAAAAAAAAACAAACAAAAAAAACAAGGACCATCTCGCCGAGCACGTTGTGTCTCTATGTTTTTTTTTTTCCTTGTCTTCTTCCTTAAACGTCTATAGAAAGCTAGTTCAAAGGGTTTTATTTTGTTTGTTCTGTTTTTAAATATTCTTTTATTTATTGATTTGCGACATCTTCTCCGTAAAAAGCCAGAAAAGAGTTTGTTTGTTCGTTCGTTGCTCTGATCCAACACCTCCGAGAACTTTAGAGAGAAAGAAGAAATATTTAATGTTTACAAATAAAACCTTGAAATCAAAGCGTTTGCTAAATAGTTTCTCTCACTTTAAGTTGGCTGATTGCTTTTGGTACGTCACAGCGCAACAGGCCTGTGCGTAAAAAGTCTTCAACGCTTTTTTAAAAGTGCAATAAAACTGAGGATATTTGGATTTTGGGAACGTTTATTATTATTGTTGTTATTTTTTTATTTATTTGAAATTGATTTTTTGATATGTTTTGTAAATCGTAACAGAAGCTTCTCGAGATTATTTTTGATTTATTTTCATTTTGAGAGTGCAATTATGGATTATCTTTGCGCAAACATTTATAACGTAAAAGATACTCTACATACGAGCAATCACAATTCGATTAACACAATTTTATGAAATCCTCACTCATTTAAACATCATTGGGCACTTTTTTTGTTTTTTCTTTACCGATAAAAACAAGCTTCTTTAAACAGGGCCTGTTGCGCTTTACGAAATATCCATTACGCATAACAATTCAAACAACAAATCGACCATTATAAACAGATCTACGAAAGTTTCGATTGTTATTTACGAACTCAAGTTGTTGCTGTAGTTTTGGATTCCCCAAATAGGCCTATGACCAGGCGTATTTTTTTTATTTTAATTTTTCATTCTAAAACGCACACCTTCCGTATTATTTATCCCTCCATTGCTGAAGAATTCTGTGACAAGTTTTAACGCGGGATTGTACGTGTTAATAAAAGCAAACCACCTGCTGATTAAGATTCGAATCCAAACAAAAAAAAAAAAAAAAAAGAAAGAAAAGAAAAAGAATAAACAAAGAACAGGTGCGCGCTTTGATCTCTGACTTAAAACGCCACGTGGTCTGTCTGAAGCGTCATTTTGACGTAGGGCACGACCTTTTTTTGCAAAGTACAACCCTCAACAATATTTTTCAACACGGCCTCTACTTTTTTAACGTCCATCTTCCAACTTTTTCACCTCATCTGACCTCTCACACCGAATGACCGGTTAGAAACGTGCTTTTTTTTACGCTTTTACGTCATTTTCCCGATAACAAAACAAAACAAAAAAAACCATGCAGTGCTGATTTGAACTACAAAGTGCAGCTCCTGTCACGACGCGTCCTCTCCTTCCCTTTCGCGCTGCGCAGATCTGACGCGTGGCTCCGGGGCGCGTCGTCGTCGTCTGCGCGGGACTCGTCTTTTCGCCCCAGCGTCACGTGATCCGGACGCACGCGGCGAGGACACGGCACGAAAAGGGAACGGCGCGTTTTTTTTGGGGAGAGACGCGCCACTGCCGGTCGGATGAATTGTCTAAATAATGAGCTCGTCAGCGTGCGTAAAGCGCTAATTCCAAGGCAAATTGGGATTACGCTCAGAAGCAGTTTGCTGACATTTAGCAGATCTGCTCCAAAAGGCTTCATTACGATGTCACAAGTTTCCAATATTGACTCAAAGTACAGTTAGACAAATGGAACACGCACTCGGTGTTTTTCTGTTTGTGCGCGGATCCTAATGACTTATTTGGCCACTCCCACAATAAACCCCGAATTCCTACATTGCAAAAGTAATTAAATACTTCTACTTGACTGCTGACTTGGTTTAAATAACTTCCATTTTCTGACGTAAGTGGATAAATAGCTCGGATGTAAAGGCAACAGCAGAACATCTCCAGCACTGCTAAACTAAGTGCCTCCAAGTTTAATTTAAAAATGGAAAGAAAATCGCTTTTTCTGCGCAGTCTAGGCTCTTTAGAACAATTTGATGCATTGCTTACCTTTAAAAGCAACAATCTTTTTACAAGTGTAAGCTGTAAAACACTGTACACCGGCTTTAAATGTCAGTGTTTGTTCTTTAGATCTGGCTAAGCTGTTGCACATCCACAGCGAGACAAGAAAGTGGATTGTTTAGTTCCAAATTTTGCCCCAATGTTGGCGTAGAACAGTGTTTCTCAGATCTGTGGTACATGTACTTCTAGTTGTACTCGGAGCTGTGGTATACGGGGCCCTTTGCAGTTTTAGTAAGTGTTTAAATAGATTTATAAATGTGTTATATATTTTGGGTTATTTACAGTTCAGAAGTTCTTTATTGTGGTTTTTGTGGGTTTTTTTCTTCCGACAAAGAAAAGCACATCTTAATCCGTCAATAGGTTCACGACATAAACATTTTTACCTCTTTTTCCCCTTTTGTTTTGTATGTTTCTCTTGGTAAGCCAAATGAGAAAAATCTCGAGTCCAAAATACATAGCTTTTCTCGATACATCGTTATATATCTCTTCACGGAACAGTGCGTTTTGTTCCACACACAGTTCCATTACACCTGGCGTTACATAAATTCACATTATTCGTTTGAACTGGATTCATCTGTAACAAATCCTCATTCCGAGATTTGCATCTATAAGAGTCTCCAGACATTTTAGACATTATAACGTTATATTTATATGGGATATTGTCTATGTTTTTTGTCATAATTTCCTCCAAAATCACCTGTTTTATCAGTGCATTGTTTTCCTTTCTCTGTATGAAGCTTCTGAGCCGAAGAAACGTAAAGAAATCTTTGCTTTTTATATCTATTCGAAATCTATCGTGCAGCTCGGAAGCACATCAGTGAGTCAGAGGTAAAAAAAATACATATATATATTGAATTTTTCTCAATCCTTTGCCTCTCCAGAAATGAAATATTGCCTCAGCTTTTCCAGGTACAAACAACTGATTGCCACATAGACAAAACTGAGGGAAAACAACGGCTCTTTTAGATAACTTTTCACGGATACGGATAGAATGTTTTGTCCGTTTTTGTAATCGTTTTTGAGTTCATTTACGTGGTGAATGGTTTGTGTAGCAGAACATCAAAGACCTCACCTGATTTAGTCTCAATTTAGACCTTCCTTAGCTCTAAGTTAGACCTGCCAAAGTCTGCTTTTAGATCTGGAGGTTCTCGTATAGCGTTAAACCTTCGGTGGTACTTAAGTGTGAAAAGTTTGTGCATCGCTGGCCTGGAAAAATAATGAACACGTCCAACGCAGTAGCATTTAATTTGAAAATAATACAATTACTTTTCTTTATTGGAATGTGTGCTCTTAGAGATACAAAAAATCCCAATGCAGTAGTAGGTAATTGTTCAAAAATGCGTCTGTTATAGAATATATTTTCTTTGGCGTACAGTTATTTAGTCATGGGGTTTTTATAGTCTAGTGTGTTAGTGTGTGTGTGCGTGTGTGTGTGTGTGTGGAGCGACAATGTGCCAGTTCTTTGCTTTATCTGATCTCAAAGCTGGAAGATCACTTGAACTCTAACCTTTGCATTGAGTAAATTGAAAAGGACTTGCTGCTGCAGGAAGCACAAAGGCTCTGAGTGGATATAGAAGAACACTTGTGTAGGAAATTAAGCCACGGGTTCAAAGCTGCGCAGGAAATATTATCACAGAGGGAGAAAACAGACTGAAAGTGTTCAGAAAATAGCGCGCTTTATACGACTGGTACTTCTGGAAACAAAAAAAATCAATGTTTTGTTTACGGTTTGTTGGGTTTTAAGTCACTTCTTGTAGTTTAGTGTCTTCTGCTTTTCAAAATGAGTGTCGTTAGATTTAAGTTTGAGTGCTTAAAATGACTCCACTTTGAATTTGGGGTCGTCACGAAAGGGTTTGCAGTTGAAAGTGTTTCTGAAAAGCGACAATTAGAGCTTCCCAAAACGCAATTATGTTCAAAATTTGACAGTTTTAGATTTTCTTTTTGCGTAAGATCTTGTTTAGTCAAAAATGGTATGTACTTTAACAGAAAATGTGTGTTGGTGGAGTATTTTGAGAGCAAAGTTTTTAACATGGCTTGTAATTCAGCAGATTCGGTAGCACCTTTCTCCTGGTGAAAAGATGTCCTGAGAAAGAAAAAGAAAGAAAAAGAAGATATATTCTACGGTTTATGCTGGACCACACGCAGAACAATCTAGTTATAACAGAAGTGAATGAAAACACGTACACAACACAAATAATGACTGACGTTTAACACAAAAAGAATCAATCAATCAATCAAAACGAAGATAAAACAGAAGAAAAAAAAACAAAAAGAGAAGAAAAGAGTGAGGAGCGACGTAAACAGTGAAACAGACCGTTGCAGACGTGGACTATGATTCCGCTGCTCAGTCACTGCGTTTACCTCACACTTTCCACTCACACGCTGCACTGTCGGCCGTCCTTTCCCTCCACATTTTCAGTGGGAGAACTGGGCTCCCTCCACATTTTTAGACTGAGCCGGCGCATCAGTCCAGTGTCCGTCACCTTGAACAGACACAGCCTGAGGTCGTGGTAACCAGCCCTGCACATAGTCATGCATTGCAAGTTTGAAGTAAAGCTTTTTATTATTTTTTTCTTTGGAGTGCAATATTTTTGAAGATATGTGTTTTCTTGTCAAGTAAACTTAGGATAGCATCCCCTGACATATATACAAATTCTGTAACTGTCACCGGAATAAGCTCCAGACACCTGCGACTCCAACAGGAACAAGCGCTAGAAAGTGAAAGTAAAAAGTAGAAATGTAGGCGTAGTGAATACAGCTGTAAAGATGTTCTGCTACAGTGACTTTTTTGAGCTTTTAACAGTGTTCTAACACTGTTCCGTCATCGAAAACACGAAAAAACTATTTGGCTGCATTCACGCCACTTAGAGGAATATTGGTTTGAAAATCCTCTCCTCTTCCGCCGCAAAAAACACTCCCTCTGAACTCCCTCGATCGCTGAAGTTTTTGTAAATGTTCTACATCACTTATCTGAGAATCTTCTGCTGTTTTAAGTCCTTAAGTCATCGCCGGACTCGTTCTGAGCATTTGTGCCGTTCAAACACAACCACTGCTACTGCTAGGCTGACCGTGGTGTCTCTTAAAGTGAAAACATTAACAACAACAAAACCGTGTACGTGCTAGGCGCCATCTACTGGCTGCAAGTGTCTGGGCACACAGCAGAGAAACATGTTCATTTAGCGAATCATAAACATTTTTTTAGTTTCAAAACATGAGATGGCAAATTTAAGGTACTCAAGAGCATGTTTAAGGCTAAAACAATAAGAAAAATGTGTAATTTAAAAGAACAAACTTCTGGGTTCATTAGTGATGGGTGGATGGACAGCAAATAACAACACTGACCGAAGAATAGAAAAGTAGTTCTCATGAAAAAATGAGGTACAATTTCTCAAATGTTCTGAAAAAAAAAATTGAAAAAAATTGGAAAAAAAAATCATATTTTAGTTCATCTGAATCAGTTCAAAGTGGGTGGAGCAAAATAGTTATAACTCCTATTAACCATGGAGTTTCTGTGCATGTGAAGACAAAACTCATTGGCGTCAGTTTCAGGTCGTCGTGGTGATACTTGCCATAGTATTTCTTGGTATCGGATTGAAACAAAAATCTCTAGTATCATCCATCTCAAGTGTTCAAAATACTCAAATGCAAGGCTATAAATCTTTTCTTTTTTCGTATTCTCGAGTTAGAACGTATTTATCTTTTGAAAGAAACAACTGTTTTGTTTTGGCGTCACAAACAGCATCCAAAATTCCTCACCTTTTCACAATTCTTGCATCAATATCCATTTCGCACTCTGTCCTCCTAAATCTCAATCACACCCGTGCAACGTACACCATAAAACATGTTTATTACACAACTTCCCACAAGGCGCCGCCTCCTTTTCCCTCCAAACAAAATGAATAATGCACTCGGCGATGGCTATTTGGATCCCGCTGTCTCGCCTAATATCACCGCGGCTACTTTATACTGAAATGCTTATCAATTGTCCAATAAATAATGCAAAAAAATGGAATTCCGAAGCGACCGGGACGGCGGAGGAGAAGGAGAGGGGCTGCATATAGATGGAAACACACAGGAGCCGGTGGTCCCTGTGCGCTTTTTATCATTCATAGCACTAAACAGACAATCAATCCGGCGTCCATGTATGAAGAATGAAGGGGATGCGACAAGCCCTGAATGATGAGGCCTCAGAAATCAAAGCGCGCACTCCTCCTTTGGTCCTAATGGGCATTACCAGTGCAAGACAGCGGCGCTAAAACGGGCTAATCATCGACACGGATCCGGCAAGGGAAAGATTGACTGGACTCGAAGCCTCGTCGGATCACTCATAAATATTTAGCTCACATTAAACAGCTGTGCGTGCGCGGCCCTCATCGATTTCTGACGGATCGCCTTCAAATGATTGTTTCAAGTGGAAAGGGAATCCATTAAGGCGAGGCTTGTACCGATTTGGCTGAACAAAAGGGGATGAAAAGGGAAAAAAAGGATATTAGATGTGACAAAAGCAACTAAGGGTTTTGTTTGAAATGGAATTATGAAAATTTGTGTTGTGATTCAGCAGATGTGCACTCAAGAGAACGGCTGGGAATGTGAATAAAGTGAAAACAAATGATGATACGGGAAAAGGATGTAAAAGGGGTAATAAAATATTACTTTGGCAGGTCGGCAAAATTACAAGTGACAATGTTTTGGAAAGTCTGCTCGTGCAAATAAAGATCCTGGAATAGGTTATTAAGTGGCATCAAACCGACACTTAGATGTGAAATGACAGAACACAGTTGCTGAAGAGAAGAAAACAAATCAAAAACACAGCAACAAACTGAAAGTTGTGGGAAATTGTAGAATTTGAAGGAAAATGCTGAAAATGTGAACATAATTTCAAGACCGTCTGCATGTAATCTCTACGTAGAAACTCCTTCCATTATTCCAAACACAAGCGTTCATCTCAGATGAAAGAACTGGACTGGCTGATACTGTGCAGTGACACGGGCAGAAGAGCATATAGAAGAGAAGAGTTAATGGTGGTCTGTGTCTGCCCTGCACAGGGCCTGGCCCACAGTGAGGAGCTGACGTCACCCAAACAGAACTACTCTTTTAAATAAAACATAAAGTTATTCATGAGTTAAACATAAAGTTACTCACGATTTACAAAAAGACATTTAGTAATTCCACTGTTGTGTCGCTGTGAGCTGTGATTAAAGAAACGACTTCCATTTTAACGTCAGTTTTTTATGCATTTATTTAAAGTAGTTAGTGAATGCATGTGTGGTGCATTTATGTGGTGCCTTTACACTACACTTTCATGTCTCTTTATGAATGCTTTGGGTTTGCCTTGTGTTAGACACAATATGCTCTGGGAATATATTATTTTGGGTCTTGACATAAGTGCCATACTTTGATAAACAGCTAACATGTGCTAGCTTTGTAAGCTAAATCTGTTGGCTCAACAAGTAAGGTTACCATTACTGGAAATCATAGGATTGAGTCAACATCTGGTGGGAAATAATATTTTTTCATTTATCTGCTTTTTGCCATTTTGTTTTCACATGCGTCTGCCTTCTCTCTTCTCCAATCATCTTGCTCAAAAGCATTCTGGGAGCTGAAGGCGAGTCAGCTCGCTCTGGGAGACGGGCGGTACGCTTCACTTTGTGCAGTGCAGACACTTTCAGACCGTCCTGATCAGCTCCAAAGTGAACCAATGGAAACGTGCTTTATACCGATGGAGGAAAGTTGCACAGTTACCACGGTGACACAATGCTCACATTTGCAAACACATTTTTTAAGATGGTCTGAAAACTGAAGAAAAGTTTTATTTTAAACTAAGGTGAGTGTGCCTAACAGTAAAACATCTGGATCACGCTAGCTTACCTCCAACCAAATCAGTTTTTTATGGTCAGATTATGTTAAAACAAACAGATTAAAGTCTAACTTGAGTCCCAGAGCTCCAGACAGAGCAGTGCCTCCTGTTAGCTTCACAAGGACTGTTGATGACGCACGTGAACGGTATCAATAGCTCTCTGATTAAACTAAGTAACTTTTCTGGTGGAGAGAAATTTATTTCCACGGAGAAAAGCAGATGGCACCACGAAGTCAAGTTACAGGTCAGATCTGTGGAGAGGAGAGCCTGCTCACAGCTGAAATGTTTATCAAGGTATTTCTGAGCAAAAAATGCCAGTAATGGACAAAAAAAGGTAAGTGAGTTAAGTTTAATGCCAAAAGCAGTAGAAATATTGTTCTCACTGCAAATAATGTTATTTTTGCTGTACCACATTCATTAAATGTCTCGTTTTTATATACTTTTGAGATCGCTCTTCAAACAGAAATAGAAAAAATTGACAATTTTCATTCTCTGTACATGAAGCATGGGGTGGAATTCAAACTAAATGCTGAAAAGCTTTTTACACTGGATCAGAGTTAAACGTCCTGCCGTGTGCGTGCCTGTAGTCTGCACCTGCCTGTGTGTATTGGTATTGAACAGTCCTTTGACCTTATTGACAAAATGGAATCGGAAATTTCCTTTATGGAAAGAGTTAATGTTTCCTCGGGCGGACATGTTTCCGATTCAATTAGTTTTAATGAAGCCAGTGCTCAGTGGTTACTGGAGTAGAAAAAACAGCCATAAATGCCTGATGGTAATAGAGCACATATTAAAGAGGGAGGGATCGGACACACGCGGGTCTAAGTGGTGAGGAAAAGCAGGGAAGAGCTGCAAGACCAGTGGAATAAACCAGTCTCAAATCATGCATGAAGTTCCCAGGCAAAAGGAATTATCTGTTAAATGTAAAGGAAATGTAAGCCCAGATTCCAGTTCAATTTGCCGAGCGAATTCCAACCGTGCACTGCAGCCTTTGTGATGTCTGTGTCTGAAGAAGCGGCAGAACAGATGCCAAATACAGTTCCATGTTTAGTGTCAGAGCGTATAAAATGTCAACATGCTCAGATGCCCTGGCTGTGCGCCCGAAAGAACGTAATGAAAAGTAATGCAGTATAAATGTAGTGTCCTTCAGAATTAGCGCAGTGCAGTTTAGACGCTGTGACATGAGATCAACTGATGACAAGGTGTTAACTTATTCAAGAGGACGTGTTACGTAAATCTGGGTTCTTTGGTCGTTGGCTCGCTCAGAGTTGCGTGTTGATTGATTCCTGCGTGTTTGAGTGATCCTGCACTGTCCTGCGTTTGAAAATGGAGTGTTCCGAAGATTTCAGTGCACACCTACCCCCTATCCCCGCCCACTGCTCCGATCTAACCGAGTTTTGACAATCATCAGATGACTTTCTCAACCCTGAGGAAAAACTAGTCTGAAAAGTGAAAGTAAAGTGAAGTTACGAATTAAATAATAATAATAATAATAAAGCATGAGTAAACACTTAATTAATAATGAACCAATAGTTTATTAAGAATGGTTCAGGCTTAGGAACTACTTAACTAATACTACAGCCCTAATTCCTAACCTTAATTAAGTAATTTAGCCTGAATCATGTTTAATAAACTCTATGTTCCTAGTCTTTGTTCATGTTTTGTTAAGGCAAATTAAGGTGTAGTCATTATAAAGTGGTACCTGATACTGCAACAATTAACAATAAAACTATTTCCAACACAAAATAATAGTAATTTTTTCAATTTAATAATGTGCTCTTACACTATTCTGACACATATTCATTCATTTTCATTCATTGTCTATCGCATATTCCCGTTTCCGGGGTCGCGGGTGACTGGAGCCTATGCCAGTGACTTTGGGCCTTAGGCGGGGCACACCCTGGACAGTGGCCAACTCGTCGCAGGGCTAACACAGAGAGACAGAGACAAGGACAGGCAACCATTCACTCTCACATTCATACACTATGGGCAATTTAGAGTTCTCAATTAACCTACACAGTCATGTCTTTGGACGGTGGGAGGAAGCTGGAGAACCCGGAGAGAACCCACGGTAACACGGGGAGGACATGCAGACTCCACCCAGAGAGATCATGTGATGTTGGGTTGGTTCGAACCCACGATCTCCTTATTGAGAGGCAGAAGCTCTAGCCGCTCTGCCACTGCGTACCCCTCTGATACATATATATGAAACTAGGAAAGCTTGAAGTTTTTCCTGTTCTAATGAGTGTCTAGTTTACATAATACACATGTTTTAATTGAATAGTAAATGTACTGCTGTTTTAACTGGATAATGTTCCCAATTCATGTGACATCTTGTTAATTTGTAATTCATTTCATTGATAAAGCATGAAGAAATAGTTAATTCATAATGAACAAATAGTTTATTAAAGGGGCTGTACCTGATTTCAAACCATGAGTCAGGAACATATTTTAGTTTGAACCATTTGTCAATTAGCCTTGCTCTGATTGCACCATACACAGAAACAACTACCTCTGCCAATGTTTTCCCCATGATGCTTAGAGAATAATGTGCCTGATTGGACGAAAAAAGTTGACCCTTCTGTATTTATTTATTTACACCGTAAAATGTTTTTGTAAAATGTGCAGATGGTATGTTTTCTCATTAATATTTGTTCTATACTCTTTGGCTAATTAAGGCTAATAAAGGTGGGGCTATTACAAAGTCCTATCAAATATCTTGTGTGTAAACTGAAAGTAATGATCTTGTTGTGATTTCTATCGTGGTTAGAAGATGCAAAGTGCCCTCCCTCTGTCTCATGTCAGCGGCTGTAAAATGTCAGTGTGGTCCGATGGTCTGGCCTCCTGCCCAACACGATCTGCTCCTGCGTTTGTGCCGAGGTGACAGCCAGTGTGAGGCCAAACAGTCCAGACAGCCAAGCGCATGTAATCTGCTCATGAGTAAGAGGAGGAGGAGGAGGAGGAGAGGGAGGGAGAGGGGTTTGGAGGAGTAGAGGGAGGGAGAGGGGTTTGGAGGAGGAGGAGGAGGAGGAGGGGTTTGGAGGAGGAGATGGAGGGAGAGGGGTTTGGAGGAGGAGATGGAGGGAGAGGGGTTTGGAGGAGGAGATGGAGGGAGAGGGGTTTGGAGGAGGAGATGATGGGAGAGGGGTTTGAAGGAGGAGATGGAGGGAGAGAGGTTTGGAGGAGGAGATGGAGGGAGAGAGGTTTGGAGGAGGAGATGGAGGGAGAGGGGTTTGGAGGAGGAGATGGAGGGAGAGGGGTTTGGAGGAGGAGATGGAGGGAGAGAGGTTTGGAGGAGGAGATGGAGGGAGAGGGGTTTGGAGGAGGAGATGGAGGGAGAGGGGTTTGGAGGAGGAGATGGAGGGAGAGGGGTTTGGAGGAGGAGATGGAGGGAGAGGGGTTTGGAGGAGGAGATGGAGGGAGAGGGGTTTGGAGGAGGACATGGAGGGAGAGGGGTTTGGAGGAGGAGAGGGAGGGAGAGGGGTTTGGAGGAGGAGATGGAGGGAGAGGGGTTTGGAGGAGGAGAGAGGAGGGAGAGGGGTTTGGAGGAGGAGATGGAGGGAGAGGGGTTTGGAGGAGGAGATGGAGGGAGAGGGGTTTGGAGGAGGATATGGAGATGGAGGGAGATAGGTTTGGAGGAGGAAATAGAGGGAGAGAGGTTTGGAGGAGGAGATGGAGGGAGAGGGGTATGGAGGAGATGGAGGGAAAGAGGTTTGGAGGAGGAGATGGAGGGAGAGGGGTTTGGAGGTGGAGATGGAGGGAGACGGGTTTGGAGGTGGAGATGGAGGGAGAGAGGTTTGGAGGAGGAAATAGAGGGAGAGAGGTTTGGAGGAGGAGGAGGAGGGAGAGGGGTTTGGAGGAGGAGATGGAGGGAGAGAGGTTTGGAGGAGGAGGAGGATATGGAGGGAGAGGGGTTTGGAGGAGGAGATGGAGGGAGAGGGGTTTGGAGGAGGATATGGAGATGGAGGGAGATAGGTTTGGAGGAGGAAATAGAGGGAGAGAGGTTTGGAGGAGGAGATGGAGGGAGAGGGGTTTGGAGGAGGAGATGGAGGGAGAGAGGTTTGGAGGAGGATATGGAGTTGGAGGGAGTTAGGTTTGGAGGAGGAGATGGAGGGAGAGGGGTTTGGAGGAGGAGATGGAGGGAGAGGGGTTTGGAGGAGGAGATGGAGGGAGAGAGGTTTGGAGGAGGAGGAGGAGGGAGAGGGGTTTGGAGGAGGAGATGGAGGGAGAGAGGTTTGGAGGAGGATATGGAGATGGAGGGAGATAGGTTTGGAGGAGGAAATAGAGGGAGAGAGGTTTGGAGGAGGAGATGGAGGGAGAGGGGTTTGGAGGAGGAGATGGAGGGAGAGAGGTTTGGAGGAGGATATGGAGATGGAGGGAGATAGGTTTGGAGGAGGAGATGGAGGGAGAGAGGTTTGGAGGAGGAGATGGAGAGATAGGGATGTGGAGGAGGAGATGGAGGGAGAGGGGTTTGGAGGAGGAGATGGAGATGTTTGGAGGAGGATATGGAGATGGAGGGAGAGGGGTTTGGAGGAGGAGATGGAGGGGGAGGGGTTTGGAGGAGGAGATGGAGGGAGAGAGGTTTGGAGGAGGAGATGTTTGGAGGAGGAGATGGAGAAAGTGAAGTTATGAGGAAGTGATGAGAGAGGGATGTTTGGAGGAGATGATAGAGATGTTTGGAGGAGGAGATGGAGAGAGAGAGAGATGTTTGGAGGAGATGGAGAAAGAGATGATTGGAGGAGGAGATGGAGGGAGAGAGATGTTTGGAGGAGGAGATGGTGGGAGAGAGGTTTGGAGGAGGAGATGGTGGGAGAGAGGTTTGGAGGAGGAGATGGAGGGAGAGGGGTTTGGAGGAGGAGATGGAGAGAGATGTTTGGAGGAGGAGATGGAGAAAGTGAAGTTATGAGGAAGTGATGAGAGAGGGATGTTTGGAGGAGATGATAGAGATGTTTGGAGGAGGAGATGGAGAGAGAGAGAGATGTTTGGAGGAGATGGAGAAAGAGATGATTGGAGGAGGAGATGGAGGGAGAGAGATGTTTGGAGGAGGAGATGGTGGGAGAGAGGTTTGGAGGAGGTGATGGATGGAGAGAGAGGTTTGGAGGAGGAGATGGAGGGAGAGGGGTTTGGAGGAGGAGATGGAGAGAGATGTTTGGAGGAGGAGATGGAGAAAGTGAAGTTATGAGGAAGTGATGAGATAGGGATGTTTGGAGGAGATGATAGAGATGTTTGGAGGAGGAGATGGAGAGAGAGAGAGATGTTTGGAGGAGATGGAGAAAGAGATGATTGGAGGAGGAGATGGAGGGAGAGAGATGTTTGGAGGAGGAGATGGTGGGAGAGAGGTTTGGAGGAGGAGATGGTGGGAGAGAGGTTTGGAGGAGGAGATGGAGGGAGAGGGGTTTGGAGGAGGAGATGGAGAGAGATGTTTGGAGGAGGAGATGGAGAAAGTGAAGTTATGAGGAAGTGATGAGATAGGGATGTTTGGAGGAGATGATAGAGATGTTTGGAGGAGGAGATGGAGAGAGAGAGATGTTTGGAGGAGATGGAGAAAGAGATGATTGGAGGAGGAGATGGAGGGAGAGAGATGTTTGGAGGAGGAGATGGTGGGAGAGAGGTTTGGAGGAGGAGATGGTGGGAGAGAGGTTTGAAGGAGGAGATGGAGGGAGAGGGGTTTGGAGGAGGAGATGGAGAGAGATGTTTGGAGGAGGAGATGGAGAAAGTGAAGTTATGAGGAAGTGATGAGAGAGGGATGTTTGGAGGAGGAGATGGAGAGAGAGAGATGTTTGGAGGAGGAGATGGAGGGAGAGAGATGTTTGGAGGAGGAGATGGAGAAAGAGATGTTTGGAGGAGGTGATGGAAAGAGAGATGTTGATGTTGACAAGAGAGTTGACCTGAATTAAATGTCTTGTTTGAATTGAAACGCACAATATGCTACAATAACATCAAAAACACAACTTCGACATTGAACATTTGAACCTAAACACACCATATTCGTAATTTTTTAAAAACTCCTTTCTTTCTCCGATCTGATTTCGGCTCAGCACCACTTCTTCCTCCTTGTCTCTTTGCCCCTCGCGTCTCTTGCCGTCGTCTAACTGGAGGTAAACGAGCCTGAAATCCGCTCACACGCTTGTCTGCGCCTGCATCAGCGTATGCACGAGTATGTCTTCGGCTCGTAAACAGAGCGACAAGAAGAACGGACGCGCAGAAATGGTTCGCTACAAAGAAGTGCGCAGACGTACGGAGACGGGAGAGTCCCTGGGTGCAGGGGGGCAGACGGGGCCCATAGACTTTCACGCGGTTCTGTCATGTCGCCGTCGAGATGAGGAAAAATCACGCGTAAAACTATGGCGGTAGAGTGAGCGGATGTAAAGCACCTGCCAAGAGACAACGTGCAGTCAGAAGGGACGGTTTTGGGTCAACAATCGCAGCACTTTGGCGACGACATCGACACAAAGCGGTGGAACGTGTGGTGTTATGTCACTGGTACTTTGTATATGTAACAAGGTTAAAGTGTATTGAATGTCATCAAAATATGTATCACACCCCCATTTTATTTCGAAAGTTCTGTTTCTGTAACTGGCAGTGGTGGTAGCTGTGGTAACCCCCCCTGCTCTGCCCCTTCTACTGTTGAGAGACTTGAAAACTGTATGTTACAACTTTGGCTCTGTGATTTTGGTATTATTTTGAGTTTGTACATCTATGTTAACATGTTTTAATTCACTCAATATGTAACCTAAGATTGTACAGTATTATTTTAATGTGGTTGGTGAAATATTTACTTCTATTTGGTAATGTTATTTGAAGAAGTTGTAGTCTCTCAGTATCGGCAGTTGGCTTGATAGAGGGGCTCACAATGTAGCTAAATCTATTTAAATACATGCATACATGGAGTTCAATTCTGAATATTGTTTTGTTGTTACTGTTTAGGGGCAGAAGCTGATGTCATCACATGTTTACCAGTTCCTGTATTTTTTGTGTGATTTCAGTCTTCTTTATAAAACTCACAAAACCTTCAAGACTGGTGTCGTCTATGCAACCTGGGTGAAAGTTCAGGGGTTACATATAGAAACGGTAAACGGTCAAATGGTTATAGTGCACTTTTAGCGCTTTACGTCAAGGAACGAGTCACCCGTTCACACGCACATTCATAAACTTGTACACAGACGCTTATGAGTTCAGAAAAAACACATTTAAACGCAGCTATTTGTGATAAATATAAGGACATTGCTTGTACATCTGGATAGGCATTTTGTTACGCGAGAACCACGTAGAAACAACTGGCTGTGACTGTCCCGCACCGTTGTTTCTTTGTCATGGTTCAACCTCATAGAGAAACCAGAGACTCAGTGCGAATAATTTGGTTCCCCTTTAATAATTACACCTTAATTAGCCTTCATAAAGAATGAACAAAGATCTAATTCATAACAATAATTAAAAAAACAACAACACACAAATAGTTTATTAAGAAATGTTTGGGCTTTTGTAACTTTTTAATTAAGGGTTGGGAGTTAGGATTTTAATTAAGTAGTTAAGTCTGAATCATTCTTAATAAATTGCTCTTTCATTATGAATTAAGTCTCTGTCTTAAAAGTTATTAAGTGTTACCATTAAAGGGCCTGTACCTGATTTTTATTTACTCTAGTTAAGATAAATTCTCTTTACATTAAACACTGTTTGATAGAAGCAACTTAATCGAAAGACGTTGGGTTTGTGACGTATAATCTGTGCATATTATAAAGGCACTTTGTTGGAAAGAACTATGGCAGCAGCGTTTGTCAGGGTCACCTCATTTCAACCAATCAGGCACATTGTACAAGAATCACTGCCTGACAGCATCCCAGAGATGTGATTCTCTGTCATGGTGCAGTTTCAAACGTGCCAAAGCTTATTGTGGAACGTCAGAGAAACTATATGAAAACAACTGCATCAGACTATTCCAGACTGTCATTTCTGCGGGAAAGACTATGTGGGCGGGGCTAATGGTTCAAACAAAAACATGCTCCTGTCTCATGGTTCAAAATCAGGTACAGGCCCTTTAATTCTGAAACATGTCAAATAATAACCAGAATCAGAAACGTTTTAGTGCCATTATCGGTGAACAAACTTCTGCTCCAGCGTCTAGGTGCAACATACAACGACGAATAACATTAATAGTAAAAAAATATACACTATATGCTAAAATAAGGGCATGCAAAAAAAAAAAGATGATTGTGAGTGACAGGTGTTCATGAGTCAACGGCAGACGGAAAGAAACTCTTCTTGAGGCGAGAGGTTTCCGCACGGTCCGAGTGAATCATCTCCGTAAAGTAAATGTGACTCTGTAATAACTTGTGTCGTGTCCTAATGTTTTTTCTTGCATAAATAAGTGATACAGCATTTGCGAGAAAAAACATTGACGCTGAACACTGATCCCTATTCCGAGTCACATTTGCTTTAATTCGGACCATGCGGAACCTCTCGCCTCAGAACAGTTTCTCTCCCTCTGCTGTTGGACTCATGAACACTGCATAACCCCTTCCAGTCAATTATCACGTATTTTCTTTTGCACGTCCTTATTTCATCACAGTCTATATTTTCACTGTTGACTTTCAAAACTTTTTGTTGTGAGATCAGTAAGGTATATAGACTTCACCAACCTCTTGGAGAAACTGGGATGCTCCACAGCAGGGCATTAAACTCTGATCATTGATATTTGGAGACAAACAGGTGAGAGATGGGTCAGATCTACGGAGACGACGCTGCCACACTAAGAATGCATGTTATTCAAGGTGTACCATCAGGAAATAAATGCTATTTACGTACATTTAATGCCATAATGTGCGATATTCCAGGCAAAGACAGCAAATTTCCCACACTGCACCTTTAAAAAATGTATCGCTAGAGCCAAAACAAACTTGTATATATCATCAAATGTATTCCCTTTACAAAGCTAGGGGGAATTGTAACGGCAGGGTTTTGCTTAGTCGTCCTTAATTGCTAAGGCTAACCTTGACATAGTCACCCCTTGCGTAGGCCCTGCCAGGCTGGGTCAAGATAACTTAGAGAAGACATATTAGACCAGGGGTGTCCAAACTTTTTCCATCGAGGGCCACATATTGAAATATAGACCAAGCGGAGGGCCACAAATCAATCGCAAAACGTTAAAAAAAGCTGCATTTATCTGATGTTTTAAGCACCACAACATCTACATTCAGTCTCTGTGCCTTAATATCAGGTCTGTGTTGTACCAAAATGTTAGTTATTTAAGTTAGAATTGTTGAAAATCTGAAATGTGCTGTAAATAGTACTTATCAGGACAATGTGGGCCAGTTCACCAGGAAGCTTAAGGGCCAAGAAAAATTGGTCTGAGGGCCGCATTTGTCCCCCGTGCCTGAGTTTGGACATGCCTGCTTAAGACGGTCCTTTCACTCTGAAATCTGGCTTTAGCTGGAAACACCACAGTTGTTTTTCATCAATATGGATAGTCATATATGTCCTTGTTTTTCAGTGATGATGTGATGATTGTATGTCATCTCCTCACGATGTGTTATCTCTGTTTGAGCATAAAGCGCTTGAATGTGATGTATGTATTGATCTGACTCATTCTCTCTTTGCATTTTTGATTGTTTAACTTCTATTTTTCAACAGAATCCACATCACAAGTATCACACGATTCCTTTCAGAGGTTTGTAAAACTTACGTTCAAAGATACAAAAGTCAACAAAAACCATGTCACGCGCAATACCCGCGATCTTAAACAACCTTAAAAGCGTAAGCGCTGTACCGTCCCCCCCTTTTCCACGCACTTCCACCAAAAACCCCCAAAATATCAAAGGCATGAAAAGGTTGCGTGGGGAAGAAAAGCGTACATTTTTTACATGAAAGGCTGACTGGAGGAGCTCCCAGTGACAGAGAGGAGAAGACCTCAAAAAGACTCATCTGCCTCGGCACCCGGGTCACCCAACCTCGTCATCCGCGGAGGGAGCAGCCGAATGTGAGGGGGAGAAGAGGCACCCACAGCAGCCAAAGAGAAGCACTGACCTTCAAACAAGCTCCCTATCCATATAGAGTAGGTCCAGACATGCACAATCCATCAACATGCACATGAACTTTCCTCTTCAAATAGTTCCCGCGCCCAATGCACTCAATGGATCAACTATGAATATTGCATGTAGTGAATTCTGGGGATCGGATTGAATTCCCCCCCACACACAAAAATAATCGGATGATATTAGAATATTCTGGAAGTATCTGAATATTAAAATGGCAAAGCAGGGCACAGGTGGACGGAGACAGAATAAACACCGCCGTTTGTGTTTGAAATGAGCGCGATATCGGAGTGGGAAATTATACAGTGCCCACGCAGCTAAATGCAGGGAGTTTGGTTTGAGTCTGGGGTCACACTGGGGGCATGAGAGCTGCATTTGGACTAAACACAAATTTAACCAAGATTGCACCAGATCTAAAATGATAAAAACTTAACCCCTTACTACTCCTTTCCCAAAATACCCGACGGAAATGAGCCCCATTTCAAACTAAAACTGTTTCTTGAACACCAACAATTGGAGTAAAGCCGGTGTCAGGAGGATGGTTTCATGTGCACTAAATTGAGCATTTGTTGGGTTTATACAATTCCGCTTTCAAAATATAAGGTAGCTTGACTGAAAATTTGTTTTGGGGACTTTTATTGGTTGTTTTTGAGTACAAGCTTATCCTGGTTCATCTCAGAATGATTGATTTGCTACCACTTTATAATAACTACGCCTTAATTAGCCTTAACAAAGCAAGACTTAATTCACAATGAACTTAAAACGTTTCTTAAGCATGATTCAGGCCAACTACTTAATTAAGGTTAAGTGAGTTACAGCGATCTTTTAATATTGAACATGTCCAGTTGCTTAATAGTTTACTTTTATCAGATGGTGGATAAAAAGGAATAAATGACGAAAAAATATGACCAAATGGTAACAGGTAAAGATTAAAGCAAAATAAACGTAACGCTGTTCCCTAATCATTTGTTTACTCAAAGTTGTATTTTGATTAGTTCATGCAAGTTCAAAAAATTCTATAATGCTCAAAAATTCCTGTTTTCACCCCCTAGCCCCGCCCACTTCCCTGTACTTAGTTGTGATTATTTGCATGTCAGGTTCTAAAAAACTTTTCAAAAATAAATGACAATCCACTGCTTGTTACGGTGAAATGTCACTATGAAGAGGCGGGGCTTATCCATTCAACTTCCTTTTGAACAGGAAGTCTATGAACCTGTTTCTATAGAAGTAGTTTTAGATCAATATTGCCGTTTACAATGAACAAAATGTAAAATGATGATCTACTTATGTTCTAGTTCGATACTAAGTACCTGGAGAAAAAACATACTATGTCTCCTTTAAGATTCATTTTATTGTTCCATCCTTTAAGGGCCCTTTTCTAGCTTTACTTCTTCTAGTTCATGAAAGTGTCTCTTGCCTCATAGTGTATAAAATGAGACAGAAAAATAGAGGATTTTTAGATAACAATACAACATTTTATTATTGAGCGGCAAAAATGTATGAGAGTCAATGATGAGTTATGACATTTTCTAAACTTTTTTCTGAACATTTATAACTAAAATGTGAAAGTCTACAACTCTGCTTGATAGTTAGTTTGTACCTGACAACTAAAAACAGAAAATCAAGCAAACAGTAGACCAGTAAACCAGATGAACAATGTGAAAAAGTCAGGGTTATTTCTAATTTATTCACTGCAATGAGTTTATAAGCACTTTTCACAACTGTCAGAGGCCAGAACTGAGTTTTGTTTCCACAGTAATGTTAACTACTGTATAATTAGATGCAGAAAGAACACATTGGTCTCATTTTGACCTGTACTAGTGAAAAACACATGTTAATTTGTTATTTCATGGAAAAAAGGGTACAGCACCTTTAAAGACTAAACAGAACTTGAACTAGGACTAAACAAAATTGGAAATACAGTGAAAACGGGCAAAAACCACTATTCATCCAAAATCAAGCTATAAAAATAATGATGCTAACAAATACATAAAAAGAGACAAATATTGATTAATCATTGCTGAAACCATCACGCTGCAGTGACACACAGCCCAATTTCGCCATTTTTAATTAAATATGACTCCACACATGGTCAAGAAATTGCCATTTTCCCCAGCCTCTCCTCAAGAATGGAAAGATCAGTGTTAATTTTGTGCCGCGCTCTGATTGGCTGCGGCGGCCTCCCATGTGTAGAGCGCGGCCAGCACAGGTCAGTGGCTGGTGCACCAAAGCATGAAGCAAACAAATAGAAAACCGCACCTTATGGCACTTGGTCCGTCCTGAAGTGGGCTGAGGAGAGCCTGCCAGAGTCCTGTAATAAAACCGGCTTGTAAAGAGGAGCGGCGAGGATATGAAAAGGAGACCGTAAAGAAAACTTTGAAACACTTGTCTGATGTTTTGCTTGTAGAACATGTAGAGCCAAAAAGATGGTTTGTATCCAGGGCTCAGTATATGTAGCACCTCTAAACAGGGGCGTCGGACTGGGGGGGTATAGGGTGCTGTTTTCCCTGGGGCCCAAAGCATAGAAGGGCCCTCAAAAGCATATGTTTTTTTCTCAATTGCAATTTCTGCTCTTTAATCTACTTTAGTCTAATAAAATGTATGGTTGAGAGACTAATGACAATTATGTATTACATCTGAGGGCCCCATCACTCCTCTAAAAAAGATGGCTTATATATTAGCTGTTGTTAACAAATAAAACAAGTCATTATAATTTGCGGTTAGCATATTTTATTTTATTGTAATAATATGTGTCGAGATCTTTGTGAAATTGGTCTGGTAGTTATAGCAACAGTACTGCATCATAATAGTAGCTACAGAGGATTTCTACAAATTTATGAATAATTGTTAGGTGCACTGTAGAATACATAGAATGTATATTCTAGCAACAGTGAGTAATCATCAAATTTGTTGGGATAAATAAATCATATACCAAATTATGTATTAGTGGCCCACAAGAGGGTTTGTACCTGGGGCCCAGAATTTGGAGCTACGCCCCTGACCACTGAGCAGCTTTCCCTTTCTAAACTTTCTTGTTGTGTCCTCTTTGCAAACTGTCTTGTAATGGAAAAATAAGTTTTTGCGTATTATAGGCACATTCACACTTGCACTTGATTTGGTCCTATGCCCATAGTCCTAACCTTGTCCATGATTAGTTTAGTCCTAGTTTTGATGGAGTTTTAAAGGTTTTTCAAGGTTTTCGATTTTTGCATGTAATAAAGTAAAATCTGTCTGTAAAAAAACTGTAAAAGCATCTATTCGGGTGAAAATGTGATCACAGCGTTTTCTCTGCAACGAGAAGCAAGAAGTGTGCCGTTAGCATGCTAATGTTTGTTAGCTTTACCCTGGACGGCAAAATTCGCTATGAGCTCAGAGACTCGTGCAAAGTGCTTGTAAACTCATCACTGTGAGTATTTAGGATGCTGGGACTGCAATAGGAAAGTGAGCGATACATGTGAATGATGTAAAGACTTGAACATGAACTAGCTCTGTTTTCTTTAGGTTTAGCACCTGATTTTAAGAGTCTGAAAAACAGGACCAGTTCATTTTTAACTCTTTGCAGTCCATAGATTGTTCCCTTACCTAATGTATCCTAAATATTCACCACAATGAGTTTAAAAAAGCTTTTCACAACATTCTGAAGCCAGAGCGAGTTTGCTGTCACAATAAAGCAAACAACTAACATGATAACTGCACACTTCCTTCTTCATGAAGAATTAGCATCCCATAATTAATTGCAGACAGCATACAGTGCTTTTACAATAGATATGTACTGGGGCAAAACAGATTTTACTTTATTGCATGAAATAATTAGGTACAGCCCCTTTAATGTAGTAATTGTACGCAAAATGTGAACACACCCTGAGCCATTGATTTTCAACCGGTGTGCCAGGGAACATTACTGTGGCTTGACGTATTGTGGACTTGGATTCACACATAGATTTAATTGTGCATTTTACAGTTTCATGTCCTGAAGAAAGCAAAATTATGACTATAAAGAACCAAATGGTGACATAAACATTATAGGCCACATTATACACCACATTTTTTACTAAAACGTCTGATCTGGGGCTGTTTTAGTATGATATCTTTACAAGGAAAAAAGTATCTTGCCAATTCATCTCCTCCTCCGCAGAATCATCCACTTAGTTCCCCTCGCCATCATTCCCATTTTGAGATTTTCACCCCAAACAAATCAATAATTCTCTCCCTTAACCACATTATTTGACTTACATATCTGTGCACTTTTGCTTTTTGTTTTATCCATTCAATATAACACTTAGGGCACCACTTTTTTGTCTATTTTAGTAGTGCTGCTTGAAAAAATAAATAAATCATGAAACTGAAAACACTGCCAGGTTGAATTGGAAACTCAATACAAGTCTTGTGATTTTTATCGGAAACATTAGGAACCACAGACAGGCAGTTGGGAGTCATCAGAAAACTCAGGAGGGCAGATCCCAGACAAGAGGTCACAATTATCCCCCCTCCCGCTCATGAACACGTCTAATATATTCGGTTAGCTCTGGTACGGCGCAGAGGGGAAATTCTAATTAAAGACAGGGAATTTTGACACATGTGAGGCTGGGATCAATATTTAGTGGTGTTATCAGCTGCCGGGATGACTTAAGGTGTCACTGATCCTCTCCATAACTAGACTAGACAATAGAGATAAGATTTAAAGGGGGTGTATTATGTAAAATCAACTTCTGTGAGATTTTAACCAGTGTTTCCTCCTCGTTAGTTGTATTTTCATGGCTTTGTGCATGTTAAAGTGATCCTGTATTGTTCTGAATTTGAGCTTGAGCGCTCAGAAAATTTCAGTTTTCACCTACCCCCTATCTCCACCCACGTCTCGGTAATTATTTGTGATTATTGAAATATTCAGACTCCGGGTTCTCGGACTCAGTCGTTCTCGGAGATCGGAACACGGACCTCGGAGAGACGTTTTCAAGTCGCGAAAAACTATAAGCAATACATTACAGTTTATGGACTGTGACGACTCAAATCAAACAATAAAACCCAAGAACCAAAATATGGATCCAATTAAGTTAATTAACCCGGACAGTGTTATTACCTATACGTTTTAAATCAACATATGAAAGTTAATTTTTTTTAGTTCCATGTAGATGTTAGTAACGTTAGCATTAGCTTTAGCCTTTATAACTGCGGCAGCTCAACGGCGGCACAGGAGCAGCTTCACAGACAGCAGGAGGCAGGAGAGAGCAACTAAAGAGACATGAGTTTATTGTGTTTACTTATTTTATATGTATTTATTTAAGTTTTACTCTAGTTCTATTTATTTATTAATTACCCATATTTATTTATTTATTCTTTTATTTATTTTAGACTCCAGTGTTTCCTCTGAGGGGCCCTCTGTACTGGGAGCGGCGGTCGTCTGTGGTTGCTGGGCCCTGGCTCATGGGCCCCTGGTGGAGGTTTGGTGCTTGCCCCATCTCTCCTCGGGGCCCTGAGTCTGTGTCCTGTGGCTACGGACTCTCTGCTCCTGGTGCAGACGGCTCCTCTGATGGTGCTTCCTCAACTGGTGTATCCGCACTCAGCCTATTGTATCTTAGGGTATGTGTGTGTAAATACGTGTGTATGCACATAGATGGGTGTGTATCTGTATGTGTGGGTGTGTGTGTGTGTGTGTTGTGTGTGTGTGTGTGTTCAGGTGTGTATGTGACTGTGGGTGGGTTGCTTGGCTCGTGGGAGGCGGTGGGGTGGGAAATGGTTATGTGTGGGAATGTTTTTAATATACACTGTAAAGCACTTTGTGCTACATGCTATGTATGAAAAGTGCTTTATAAATAAAGTTTGATTTGATGATGATGAGTACTAGCATTATTTAATGATCGGGTGTAAAACGTTATCCAAACACAGGCCGCAGCCAATGTTACCCAACGTTCCCAAGTAGGAATTCCAAGAAGTGAGCATGTTCCAGTGTGAATTTACAAATCAGATTTTGGAAAATCTGGAACACAGCGTTACACACACCGCTAGCTACTACACATCTGCGGTTTTGAACAGGAAGTCAGTGGACCTGTTTCTATAAATGAGCGATTTTAGATCAATCTTAAAAATTACAATGACCAAAATGTAACATAATGATACAAGATAAAACCCAACAAAAGCATTGTATTTCTTCTTTAATATGTTTTATAAAATATTCTAGTTTCTATTTTCCGTTCAAGCAAATGTTCTTTTATAAGTTTGGCTTTTTAAAATGTATCGCGCGACAGTGGCTCAGATAGTAAAGCGGCTGCCCTCTGACCAGACGGTTGGCGGTTCAATGAAAGCTTTGACCAGCTCGTACCTCTTTGTCATGAACTCGGGCAAGACACTTCACTCTATTTTCTGTGTGAATGCAGTAGTAGCAGCGTGAGAGTTGTCGATGACTGAAGGCAAAATTTACTAGCCATGATTTTATTACTAAACCAGGGCAGCACGCGAATGAAAAATGGCCGACTAAAGCGCTTGGAGAAGCTGGTTAAACTTGTAAAGCGTAACACCTTTAATTTACTGTAATAATTAAACGTACCATATGGACTAAACACTTCATTATTATCACCTGTACCGGCGCTTTGCTAAAATCCCATGCTGTTCTGAACTTCCCCGTCTTCCCTCCCGAACAACCAGCCCCCCAAACTCCGGAGCCGCCCTCATGCATCACTCCGTGCAGCTCTGCTCCCTGTCTTCATCCATTCTTTTTAGGGGAGAAAAGTGAGTGGTGTCAGGACGGTTTGTGATGGCGCGCACAGAGGAGGCCGCAGAAAGGAAGAGAAATGACACCGCGGGACGTTGCAGATCAAGAGCAAGTGCACCTGTCAGTGTTTTGGACCGCATGATGATTGTAAAGTACACCGGCGCAATGGGCTCTCCGCTGACTTATGAACCGCAGCCACAATGAAAGGGATATTAGGGTTACAAATGCTTTTGAGGTTGATAAATGAGCAAAACAAAGTGAAAAAAGAAAAGTGGATTGGAAATAAAACGTGGGAGAGAGTGTATGTGACAAATACATCGGGTGTGATGTGAAGGCTTGGTAACTGGTTGCTTTATTGATTCGCAAAAAGTCAGAATATTTATAGCATTGAATCAGTTGGATAAGATTGCTACTTATTGTAAAAAATAAAATAAAATAAATGTAGTTTACACATTTACCATCATAGTAATTCCTGATCACAGTTTGCAGCTTCAGGTGCAACATTATTTTTATCGTAAGTTCTTGGAAAATGAGGAAAGAATGTTCATTTCCATAATTGCCTGCTGATGGATGACCGGTTTGTCTGCATAACCATGTACTCCCTGGATTGTGTGGTAGGAAGGCAAGAACATTTTTCGTTGAATAGTATGGGTGCCAGCACTGAGCCCTGGGGTGCTCCATTGTTGAACGTTTGTAAATGTTTGTATTTTAGGGTCAATTTAAGTGGATTATGAGATTGTCTACTTAAGGAGTCCCCCACAAGAGTGCCTATCTCTCCAGCTACAAAATTTTTTAACAGTACAAGAACTAAGTCCCAGCAATCTTAATTTTAGACGTTAGACTTTTTATTTTTATGGAACCAGATTTTTTACTTGTTTCAATAAATTACTTCTTACGTCAAAGTTATCTGCCATTGGGTTAAGATAAATTGTACTTATTATTTTCTTACTTTAAGCTATGTTATTGCACGATCTGTCAGAAATACCTTGAAACCTAAAATATTCTTCATCACATTAGCAATTAAATCTCATCGAGTTAAAATTACTCAAATTCAAAGTTGCAGTGCAGCGATTGAAAGTGGGTCTATTAGTGGGTTTAACATTAGTACATTAAAATATGTAATTAAGTCTATTTTTGTGCAAGTAATTTTTGTTGTGGATCAAAAAATGTCTAAGTCTGAGAATTAATTAAAACTTGGTACCTGTCCCAAAGCAGGAGCAAATTGTTCCCACAGTGTGACCCAGTCCCTAGCTTCTGGAGCCTTTCGTTAAAACAAGTACATTTGCAACATTAACTTTATTGAGACATGTATTTTTAAACCTAGACAAACTTTTTTAATGTAAAAGAGGTAAAATTTGGACACAAAAAATACAATTCTTAATACAATTGTAAGTAGTAACTAAAATTCTGAACAACTATGAATTTTGTGCTTGTTTGCTAACTGTGAATGATCATGTTTTAGTCAGTTAGACCCACTTTCAGCCACTGTCACTGTGTGTCCACGAGCAATGGGGACTGGGTGGTTCTTCACGCTAAACAGGGACTGAGGGAATAGGGACTTAGTTCTTGATACCAGTGTGTGCGAAAATGCCATACTTGTAAACCTTACCTATCGATATCTTGGTGCCACTTTATAATAACAACACCTTCATTAGCCGTAACAAAGAGTTTGTTCACAATGAACAGATGGTTTATTAGGCATGATTTAAATCTAGTAACTACTTAATTAAGGTTAAGGTTTTTATTTGTTATTTATTTACTATTAACCTTTATTTAACAGGGTAAGAACCTGTTGAGATCGAAACCTCTTTTTCATGGGTGACCTGGGGCAAAGTGAAAAACATAACAGTAACACAAAGTAAAAAAACACATTTAAATTTTAAGAGAGACTTTAAGAAATTAAGAACAAAATATACATTTAAAGGCACCGACAATTTTTAAAAGATTCACGCTCTTTGTTTTTCAACATTTTGCGGAAACACCTAAGTGAGAGCAGATTGCGCAATCTCCACTCCAATTGGAGGGAATTCCAGACTGTGGGAGCAGCATAAGAAAAAGCCCTCTTTCCCCAGTTACTTTAAGGTTAAGAATTAGGGTTAGAGTTATAGTTAAGTAGTACTAAGTAAGTGCTAAGCCTGAATCATTCTTAATACACTGTTTCTTCACTATGACTTCAGTCTTTGTTCATGCTTTATTAAGGCAAGAATAAGTGTGTAGTTATTATAAAGTGTTACTGTCTTTTCTGTTGCCAAAACTCTTGACAAGCGTTTCATTTTTCACAAGGGGCTTCTTAAAGGCGCTGCTGTTTCTCTTGTCACCGCTCTTTATCCCTGTGTGTGGTACCTGGGGTGTTGTGGGCGTCCCCTGTGTGTCTCCGCTCTCCTGCTTGTCACTTCCACCCGTGGACACTTACCACGCCAACTTGCACCAATTACAGGCTGTCCCACTGCGTTGTCCGCTGCTCCGCGCTCCCGCCCCGGTGACAGTCTGTGGAGCAGGATCTGTCTCTGCGCTGTCACTAGGCCGGAATTTAAAGAAGGAAAAGCCATGCAAACACACACGCCACACGCTGGGCCCATAGGTGATCACAGAGACGGGTGTAAATGAGTGGCAGTGACTGAGCCATTGAGGATTCTCTAATTACTCGTCGCAATCTATCTAAGTCAGAGGCCTCCCTAATTTGATTTATCAGAATGCAGGAAATCCTCTGGAATAATGCCCTTATTAGAAGGACAGGGCTGACGGGGGGCAAGAGGTCCAGGAGGCAGAGGAGGAGGGGGAGGGGAAGGGGCCCAGGTTTAAGCATCAATTACGCTGTTATTAATGCAAGCAGGTATAAAAATGTCTAAGATTGTTTGTAGATATATATATAAAACAGTTCAGATTTGAATTTTTTCATTTTTTAGCTGCTTATTTACAAACTTGGGCACACAAACTTGATGTGATCAGAAGGGCCAGAAATTGGTAACCATTTTCCCGCCTTTTTCTTTAGGTGGAATTGATTGCTCATGACTTTTTAATTCAACAAAAATAACATGTTTTTCAATAGTAATTTTCTGAACTTAAGGCGAGACACAGGCCAACACATTTTGTTAAAATCTTTGCTTTTTATTCATATTGCTCTCTCAACATACAGGCTGCCCAACCTGCTCCTAAAGATGTTTTACAATTTAATTTAATAAACTTCATCCATAGATTTCTCTGGGACATAATTTTTGGTTTTTCTCCCACAGAGACATAAATATCAGCCCTTAAAGCAGCTACTGCACACACCAAACACAAGATTTTGACGGAATGTACAGAAGATTTGGTTGATATTTAATTTTAAGCCTGATTTATTAAAGTCTAAGTCTAAAAAAATTTGGAGAAATTTGAATTTTTAGGCCAATTTTCAGTCAGATCATCAAAATCCAAAACTCTGTTGTAAATATTTTTGTAACTAATATGTGTACAAAATGAACCAAGAAATTTAAACATGGTTTTGTCCATTTCACAAACTGAAATGTTCCAAATGTGTATTTTTGGCAGATAAAAAAATAAAAATCTTATTTCTATATGAAAATGCTACGAAAACCTTGTAATACATTTTTCCTTGTGAGTAACCTACAGGAGAAGTTTCAAATTGATATCTTCAAATTTAAGATTTTTTTCCTCTTCACCAGCAGCTTCTCGCCTTACATAACTGACTTTTAAGCTTTGCCATTTAACACAAGAAAACACCGCATGTTATCCTTCATTCATCCAGGAGGAGTTCACTGTAGAGAAGGTAGTCATCTGGACACTGTTTCAGAAGACACTTTTGATCTGATGTAAATGGTTTGAGCAGCAGCGTTTATACTCCGATCGATTCTGCTGAGAGGGAGGAGTCATAACTAAAACCCGTCCTACTCTTGTTTCCAAGTCTATCAGTTTCACTCTCGGAGCTTGGGTCATCAGGGCCTGTGAGGTAGAGGTGGCCAGACCTCAATAGACCTTAAAGGACCAAGCTGTAAAAGTGAAACTGACAGATTTGCAAACATGTTAAAATTTCAGTTACATCTAATGGAACAGTGTCCAGATGACTACCATCGGAAACCTTTCTATGACAAGAAAACAGTCAAATGTCTTACTCCAAAGTCTGCTGCAAATGGTTTTACCGAAGCAGATTAGCTGTAGACCTCGAGACCCAAGCTGATTTTAATTTCAAATTCAACAAACTGTGCATTTATAGCAGAACAACTTACCAGTAAAAGCATTTCTAAGACTATTTCTGCATAAACAATGTGTGCATCCACCACTTTCTTCATCACATTCAAGAATCCCCCATTTGTACACCACGTCGCACAAAACACATTCTATTCTATCATATACTATACCGTGTTTCTTCTCTTGCATGCATTTGTCCACGATTCCATTCAGTCCCACTGCACCCCACCTGCAAAACAAGTGGACACAGGTGATCTAATTTTAGAAAAAGCATTCGGTGGCGCCATAAAAAGCATCGTATTATTTATTTGACCAACCAGAGCCAGCGCGCAGACCGGATCGTCCAGTCCCGTTATTGCGCACCGCTGAGTGAAAACTGCCCATTAAAAACCACTACGTCGCTAAGAAAGGCACTTGGCTTTAAATAGGCTACCTCTTCTATCATTTTAGCCACAGGGCAGGTCTTTTGACTCCTTAACCGGATTCTTGACTGACAAATTCAATTGCTGTCAGTCTTGCGGCGACCTTGATGTCGTATGTGCATTTTGATTCAATTTCCCCCCCAAAAACATAACATATACATATTGTTTATTCGGTTATGGCCGGGGCAAAATCAATAGTTATATCAGTGCTTTGTCTTTGCTAAGTGCATCATGAAATAGCCAGATATCCCTCTAATCAAATATAGGGCATAGATTGTTAATTCTGAGGTATTAAGCTTTAGTAACATTTGCGAGGATTCCGCCGGCCTGTTGATGACCGTGTTTGTCTTCCTCCACGGGGAAAGCACACATTTATACGTCTAAGAATTGGATTTCAAAAGGTCAATTTTCAAACAAGTAATGATAAATCAAGATTCACTCCGCTCATTTTCAGACTGGGATCACAAAAAGTAGAAGAAATGCAGGTATAGGAGGGGTTTAGGTTGGTAATAAAAAGGATTCAATAGGAAAAATACAAATATCTATAATTTATTAGCTTTTTTTCTACTCTGTTTCTTGGCAAGTGGGTAGAACAGTAAAAGTAGGAATGAGTAGAATCCCTGGTATTCGTAGTGGTAGTAGTAGAATCGGTAGTAATAAGTTAAAAGCTATTTATAGAAGTTATACAGATGACCACAATGTTTAGAAGTAATAACTTTTTCTCCTGTAAGAGGTCAAAAAAACATCTAAAAGAGCTGCTACAGCGTAATGACAACTTTAAACTACTACAAGTCTGCTTAGTATTTAGTTTGTACCTGAAATTTAAAAAAGAAATAGTTTGAACATTTCTTAAGCTATATATCGCCTGAATGTTTTATAAACGTCATCAAGTAAATAAAAAGTCAAAACACATTTATCACCGATACAGACTTTTCAATCGTGCGCTGTTGAACTGATTTCTGTCCTTAAATCAAAATATTCTAGGTTTGTTTGTTCAAGAAATTGATTGTTGTGAGGTGAGTTGAACTGTCCTTTATCTCCTTACCTTTTGCAAACAAGCTAAACTCAGCACAGTCACAGCGGCAACAATGGAGAAACTACTTTCCGTTTCCGTTCCATCGTATAAAGATATAGATATAGAGGTATAAACAACAACTAGGCCATTCTGACACACTTTTTATGTTTTCTTTTTTTCATTATTACATGTTTTTAATGAATAGAAAAACAAATGAGAATTATGTCAGTGTATTGCCTCTTATTTTTCTAATTGTTTATTATCAGGCCGTGAAAGTAAAAGTTAACGTAAAAGTACTAATTGCACCAGTAGAGCAAAAGTACAAGCAGCAAGCAACAGCAGCATCAACAACAACTCAAAAAGTTAAACATATTCTGCTATAGTGACTTTTTTGAGCTTTTAACCATGTTCTAACAATGTTCCGTCATCAAAAACATACCTTAAGTTGCATTTAGCTGCATTCGCATCATTCTGAGGAATATTTATTTGAAATTCCTCGCCCCTTCGAGCGTCAAAAACACTGCCCGCTGAACTCCCTCGATCAGTGACAATTTTCAGGTTTTATACGTCCCTTATCTGAGAATCCTTCGCTGTTTTAAGTCCTTAAATCATCGCCATGCTCGTTCTGAGGAATTCTGCTGTCTAAACATGAAAACTGATACTGCTTGGCTAATTGTTGCGTCTCTTAAAATGATAACATTACTAAATTGTGACTAAATTGTGTCAAGCACAAGGCGCCATCTGCTGATTGCATGCAGTATAAACCTTTTTTTTGAGATGGCAAATTTAAGGTACTCGAGAGCATGTTTAAAGGGTAATAACAATAGAAAACCTTGCAATATTTTTTCCTTTAAGAATTAGCCTGGACAATTTAGGACTTGTACCCTTTCATTTCAATGGCAATCACATTTATCACTGCTTATTCGCTTTTTATTCATAGCGTTTTTGGAATTTCAACATGACAATATCCCAACAGAAGCACTACAACTGTCATGTTAAGTATTCTAATGAGCTCTGAGACACTTGGAGGTGAGGTGGTGTGGTCTATGTGCTGGGATTGTGAGCCACAGAGTGTGTGGCTCCTGTCACTCACTCTTTCCAGTATTTAGACAGGTTCGCCTCCGTCTTTAACCGCACTCCTGCTCCCACAGACAGCTTTCATACAGGTGCCAGTCAAGAGTATCTGTAATGCACATACACTGCTCAGGTTTACATTGCAATAAAATATGACGTGAAATGTAAAGTGTTCTTAAAGCTACACTATGTAATCTAGTCATAGAGTGTGTTGGCAGATCTTTGTGCCATTCTCAAGCTTGGACAAATAAAAGGTCAGATCAGTGTTTCTGCACACAAAAGGAGAGCAATGATTCAAATGCCCCAAATCAATTTATATAACATGTACAACTTTTTGTACTAGTTTATGATTCAGTTTAATTAAGTTAAACCCTTTATTCTGTTCACAGTTGTCTTTATCTAGATTTTAATTATTCATAACATTGCTCCTCATCAAACATCATCATCAAAACACAAAAACATACCTGGAGTTGTATTTAGGTTCATTCACGCTTGTTTCAGTGATCATGTTTATGATGTCCTCTTCCCCTGAGGCTCACAAAACGCTCAGTTTCAATTGCCCAGGAATTTGATGTCACAGGCAGAAAACTGGAGTTTTTACGGCTGTGAATCATTGGCAGACTCTTTCTGAGCATTTCTGCAGCTGTGCTCATTACAACTTCGTATTTACATTAACATGCCAGCTATGTTGCTAAAACGTAGCGCCACATTGAAGTCGACCCATAACACGATTTCAGTGATTAACACACATCACATCTTCTAATGGTTTTAATAACCCAAAAAAACACAAAAAAAAACATGTTTGAATTTCTGGGGTGTGAAATGTCAGTTAGTTTGCTTAGCCATAAAAAAAAAAACTCAAAAAATCTAGTGCCAAAATTATATTAGAGCTTCAGCAAAAATACAATTTGTGTAACAAATGTGTAAAAAAAATAAATAAATAATAAATAATAATAATTAAAAAAAGAAAAAAAAAATCTATCTCTTACATGTATCTGATTTTCATCTACCAAATCCACTTTAACTCTTCCTGTTTTGTGATATTTCCATTGAATTTATTCCATTTCACTTTTGCCTCTAGTTTGGAATTTAGAATGCATTTGTTCACACACTTTAAAGAACCTATATCCGGACAAGTATTTTTTTCTTTTTCCTAAATTTCGTTTGCGCTCATAATGACCATACCTGATCCGATCGTCGATTTCCTTTACTCTTCCTCCCAGCACGACCCCCCCCCCTCTAATTGCCCGATGCGTCCCATGTTTTCGGAGCTCCTGCAGAAGTGATGATGCTCTGCTGTCTGACGGGCCTGTCCTCCGCCCGTACAAAGCGCCGAGGCCCACACGCAGACAGCCTATCCATCAGCGTTACTGCGGTGGAGCGGCCGCCTCATACTGCATTACAGGCCTGACACATGAAGATGAATCTGGGACACTTTGCACGCGGGGGGCGCTGTGGTGAAGGCCAGCGAGAGACGTCTGAGGGATGAGAGGAGCGGAGGGAGAGAAGACATCATCAGGCTGTCTGTGCATCCGTTATACAGGCCTGTGTGGGATTGTCCTGTGCTGGAATGAGGATGATGAAACTCCAATGTGTCCGAATGTCAGTCAATTTGTCACGAAGCATTGACAGGTTTACCCAACTTTCGAAGAGAATCGTATTGTAGACTAAAGTGAAGTAGCCTGAGAGTTGAAAGAAGAGGCATTAGACTGGAATTCTAGTATAGGAGAAGTTTGTTTACAAATAACTATTAGTACACAGAGACATGAACCCTGAGACATTGCGATTGTGCATTCCAGTCGGAAAGTTTGGCATCCGAGTGTATTACATTAGTCTCCTTCGATTTGGTGAAGAGCAAACATTATATTGTGTTCTGTACAAGAGTTTATGGTGCTTTAGACAGCTACATATAATGATTGAAATGAAAACTATACATTAGTTCAAATTATAGACTCCTTAAAATCCCATGTTATCCAAATATTCAAAATTCCCAATGAAAGACAAAATGAAGTAGACCATAACGGATGTCTGATGTAACTGAAGATCTAAATGCTTTAAATGTTTTCAAGTCTTTGCAAAAAAAAAAAAGCAACAATTTGGAGTTTCCACAAAAGAAATGTTATTTAGTTTGCTTATTTATTATAAAAGACGGAAGAAAGTACACTTTTCTAGCCAGAAATTTGTATTTGAGCGTAACAAAAAGTATACTTTGTGATTAAGTACTGTATGTCAAATATATGTATAAAATAAAAAATAAAACTATTGTGGGGTCAAGTATTTGTCCATAATTTCATATTTTAATAGATTCAGTTGATTTTTTTTGGTCACATCTCCTATAAAATAAACAATAATGTAACATAAATTATATAATTCAGGCTCTGATATTATTTACAGTTGACAAAAACAAAATTTTTTTGATACTCTGATGCTGAATACGATTTTCTCCATTAAAATTGCATTGCGTAGTGCCTCTCAGTGACAGAATGGATAGCACTTGTGCCAATGTGCAGCCAGCCTCAGTTTCATTCAAGATCAAGTTCAGTTCCAGCTCTGAAATTGTGCTAAATGTCCTGTCCATAAAGCCTATAGGTTAAAAAAGTGAGAAAAACAAGAAAAGAAAAACAGAAGTTGCATTGGGTCACGTTACTTTTATCTACAGTTTCATTCGTTCCGGGATTTTGAATGTTTTCTTTTTTTAAACAACATTTTAAAGGGTTCTTTGCAAATTATATTATGAATTAGCTTCTTTTTTTTGGTAGATTTTTGTCCTCCCGTATTAAAGTTTACATTAACTTTTCTTTGATGTGATTTTGTGTGATTTTTTTCAAATTAAACATAAATTAAGTCCTCTTGACTAACTTCCATTGGTTTCAAAAAGATGAAAAATTAGAACCATTGCCAATGTCAAAGCAATAAAAAGTAAACCTCCATAAAGATTCCCTTATTTCAACCATAGCTGAACACACACACTGTCCACTGAACTATATACCATTTATGAGGCTCCTTCTTCTTATCTTCTCAACACAGCATTTATTAAAATAGGCTCAACTGTCCGTTCTGAAAAGTAAACGCTCACATATGCTCCTACTGTCCTGTAAAATGTTGCCTTCAGTGGAGCCGATTTAACTGACAATTCCCCGAGTCCAGGTCTGTCAAAGGCACTGACACCTTTCACGAGAATCAAGACTCTCCAGTGACGAACAAAACACTGCATGGCCTTTAAGTCGACAGAATAAACAACACAGCAAGAAAACCAGCTCGTATCTGAAGAGGCTACTGTGAAATTTCATATTTTGATTGTGGTTTAAATGTAAATTATAATCATTTTTTGAAAGGCATAATCAGTAAAATGAAAAAATGTGTATATTCTGTCAGTCGTACTCCAGAATAAGATGGAAGACTACATCGAATGAGAGTGAGATATTTATAGTTTACAGAGAGAAATGTGGCATTATAAGCAGAATGTTATATTCTAAGTGACGTGTAAATATACTTCTCCTTTTAAAGAACTCCGTTTGTCCATTCTGGGCGGTTACAGCGAGCAGAGAGTGGATGTGATGCTCCTGTCTGTCACGCAGCGCTGACACCTTTCACGTGAATGAAGCTTCTCCAGTCCTGGACAAAAACAGTGGATGGCCTTTAAGTAGGAGAGAAAAAAACAACACAGCAAGAATAGCAGCTCTCTTCAAAAGGAGAGACTTATAATTTGCAATAATGGCACACCAATAGCTCTCCCAGAGAAAATTACTGCAAAAAGCCGATCTGAAATATCCTTTTAACTGGCAGAAACACATCCATTGTAGACAGAAGTCTTGTTTACTTGGTAAAATGGCATCAATTAGGAGCGGATGGCAAAATTAGCATATTCTGGTAATGGACTGGCCTTTCTGTGCGCCGGCTCACACTGATTGTATGGAAGGGACATGTTACGGGAGACTGAGAAAAGGTCAGGTGTCTGCACCATTCAGGTGATCATATTTTTCACCAAACTGTTGTGCATTCTCCACGGCTATTGTCATGTTACACTGGCTCACAGGCAGCGCGATGCACAGGAGTCTGCCCCATTACCATGTGGCTAAAGTCCGTCATTTTTAGCACATCCAGACAGAGGCTCCAGGCAAAATATGAGGGAGATTCCGGTTAAAATGAGAGTTTAACTGAAGCAGACTTTTCAGGGAACGTCATGAGTCAAATCAAAAGCACAATTTAGGACAGAAACAATTCTAAGCATTTGCACATGGTGATTAATCTTTTCCCACTAAACTGAAGCGAGTGGACATTTTGTTCTCTGAAATAATAATGGCTTAAGTGACAGACATGTAACGTGTTAAATATCCTGCTCAGAACACAGATCTAATCAGTTCAGAGTGATCTGCCGTTTTATTTTCATTATTAATAAGCTCCATCCATTTGAAGCTAATGAACAGTAAGAATGATCTTTCATCACGAGAGCAGCAGACAGGAGCAGACAGGAGCAGGCAGGAGCAGATAGGAGCAGGCAGGAGCAGACAGGGACTGACAGGAGCAGACATGAGCAGGCAGGAGTAAACAGGAGCAGACAGGAGCAAACAGGAGCAGGCAGGAGCAGGCAGGAGCAGACAGGAGCAAACAGGAGCAGGCAGGAGCAGGCAGGAGCAGACAGGAGCAGGCAGGAGCAGGCAGGAGCAGACAGGAGCAGGCAGGAGCAGACAGGAGCAGACAGGAGCAGGCAGGAGCAGGCAGGAGCAGGCAGGAGCAGGCTGACTCAGACAGGAGCAGGCAGGAGTAAACAGGAGCAGACAGGAGTAAACAGGAGCAGGCAGGAGCAGACAGGAGCAGGCAGGAGCAGACAGGAGCAGGCAGGAGCAGACAGGAGCAGGCAGGAGTAAACAGGAGCAGGCAGGAGCAGACAGGAGCAGACAGGAGCAGGCAGGAGCAGACAGGAGCAGGCAGGAGTAAACAGGAGCAGACAGGAGTAAACAGGAGCAGACAGGAGCAGACAGGAGAAAACAGGAGCAGGCAGGAGCAGGCTGACTCAGACAGGAGCAGGCAGGAGTAAACAGGAGCAGACAGGAGCAGACAGGAGCAGACAGGAGTAAACAGGAGCAGACAGGAGTAAACAGGAGCAGACAGGAGCAGGCAGGAGCAGACAGGAGGACGCTAGAGAAGGCAGGAGCAGACAGGAGAGGGCAGGAGCAGACAGGAGCAGGCAGGAGCAGGCAGGAGCAGGCTGACTCAGACAGGAGCAGGCAGGAGTAAACAGGAGCAGACAGGAGTAAACAGGAGCAGACAGGAGCAGGCAGGAGCAGGCAGGAGCAGACAGGAGCCAGACAGGAGCAGACAGGAGTAAACAGGAGCAGACAGGAGCAGGCAGGAGCAGGCCAGACAGGAGCAGGCAGGAGTAAACAGGAGCAGACAGGAGCAGGCAGGAGCAGGCTGACTCAGACAGGAGCAGGCAGGAGTAAACAGGAGCAGACAGGAGCAGACAGGAGTAAACAGGAGTAAACAGGAGCAGACAGGAGCAGACAGGAGTAAACAGGAGCAGACAGGAGTAAACAGGAGCAGACAGGTGCAGGCAGGAGTAAACAGGAGCAGACAGGAGTAAACAGGAGCAGGCAGGAGCAGACAGGAGCAGACAGGAGCAGGCAGGAGTAAACAGGAGCAGACAGGAGTAAACAGGAGCAGACAGGAGCAGGCAGGAGCAGGCTGACTCAGACAGGAGCAGGCAGGAGTAAACAGGAGCAGACAGGAGCAGACAGGAGCAGGCAGGAGCAGGCTGACTCAGACAGGAGCAGGCAGGAGTAAACAGGAGCAGACAGGAGTAAACAGGAGCAGACAGGAGTAAACAGGAGCAGGCAGGAGCAGACAGGAGCAGTCAGGAGCAGTCAGGGACAGACAGGGGTAGACAGGAGCAGCAGGAGCAGTCAGGAGCAGACAGGAGCAGACAGGGGCAGACAGGAGTAAAAAGGAGCAGACAGGGACAGACAGGAGCAGGCAGGGACAGACAGGAGCAGTCAGGAGCAGGCCCCTCCCGCTCTCTCTGGGGCAGGGCTCACACAGTTGCAGCTGAAACAGAAGGAATGGCTGGTGTCAGGACACAGTTTACAAATATGACATCTCCTCTGGCACGGCTGGAAATATGAAGTATTGATTTATGTGCAGTAAAAGGTCTTATAAAAATGATCACATACACATGAGGGATTAATGCGCAGAAGATCAATAGAAATTTCATTCTTGACACTCGACTGTCACCTATGGTGAAATGCTAAAATAAAGAAATCAATATTATCTATGAAATGTCAAATTTATTATAATTATGTGGATGAAAGCTGGCCAAGTGGCTCCCAGGGGCCAGAGGAGAGGTGAGCGCTGCATCCCTCATGTCCCTGCGCTGCTGCTGCCAATTGTCAGAGTGAAGGTGGAGTAAAGCGGCTCCAGAGGAGCGCCGTGTGCGCAGCACGTACTTAACAGCTGTTAGCTTTGGCACACATTGTATGACTCTGGACCTATCTGACAGCTGCTGCTGACACCGACAAGGCCCGGGCCACGAGGATGACATCCCAGCATGCATCCTGCTTCAGACATGACACTGTGTCAGAACACTATTGATCAGAGAGCCCCTAATAACTGTCACTCTCATTTGTTTGGCTCCAATAGTGACCAAAATAATAAGTGCATTTGGACATGAAACAGACACAGTCCTTCACAGTGTCTTTGATTCTGATTCAGACAAATAGAAACAACATCATGTGTCGCAGCACTTTACAGCCGGCTTTATTTGCTATTGCATTTAAACTAAGAGCTCTTGTGTTGGCCCACTTGTTTTCCATGTCTAATTAATATCCTTTGAATGTGTGAGGATCAATTTATGTAATCGATGTTGGGGAGTGCCTCTGGCCTTCTAAAGGTCACTGCGATATGGAACGGCCAAATCATCTGCAGCTCATTTCAATGTGCCGGCTAACTTTGCATCTCCCATCAGGCGTTTGAGCGGGAAAAGCCTGCTCCGCTCCAGTCCTGCGTCTGTGGAGCGGGGCAGCTGTGTAATCCTTTTAACAAGCGGCTGGGCTATTAAACGGCGGCGCGGCGCAGCTGAAAATAGCCAATAAAGCTAGCACAATATCATCCCTATTAAACAATCATCTCCGGCGTTTTGAAGAAGTTCGAGGGGGAAAAAACAGGGAGGGAAGCCATAACAAAATGTAATCAAGCAAAACATTGGGATTTTCCTTGGCAACACAAGCGGTCTCATCCCATTCAGGTGACCATGCTTTTTTATCACAAACACTACACACAACACACGCCAGCCGACCAATTTATCTCCACGGATATTAACGGCCCAAAAGGGGAAAAACAAATTGCGCTGTTACGTTTTTTTTTTCTCTTCTAAAGTGTCCAAATCGAATTCATAAGATCACAATTTTTGAGAGATAGAAGCCGGTTATTTCTGGTGGCTTTCAGCGGCTTATGTGCTGTTGCTCGGATGAAAGACGAGCCGAGAGCCGCCGATGATGGGGGTCTTTGAGGAGGAATCTTGGAAGTGATAAAACCAGAAAAGGAGAGGGTCTAAGGAGAGGGTCTGGAGGTGTGTAGGGGACTTATCGGAGTGCGCACGCCGAGGGATGATTACCCCACCGCCGGGCCCGATTACGGTGGCCTCGGAGGGTCAAAAGCGGGACGGGGGGGATGAAAGAGACAACTGAGGAGCGCTATCCGGGCACAAATCAGCCATTAGCATTAGCGAGAGGGGCCGGTAATATCCCACGCGACTGTCAGTCTGAGGAGGAGGACGAGGAGGGAGGTGGTCGGGGAGGATGTGTGCGGACGGAGGAGCGGGACGGTGTGCACGGGTGACGACAACAAAGCCAGACGACGCGCAAAGAAAGACACTATTTAAAACCAAATGCTATAATTTAACACAGGACAAAACCTTTCAGTGGGGCACGCAATCGAATGATAAAAACATGAGTAAATATGGGTTTATTGTATTTAATATATTGTTGCTTTTTAATCAAACCCTAATTAGTCTCAATAAAACATGCACAAAGACTTAATTCATAATGTCAAACTGATTGATTTTTTTGTTTTTTTGGTCAGTTTGCTCTCTCAACACACGAGCTTTCATCTGGACACAACTACACTGCCCAGTTTGTACCCAAATATGTTTTATTACTTCATTAAATCCATTTGCATCTATGGATTTCTGGGATTTTCTCAAAATGCATTTTTCAGCCCTTAAAGTAGCTCCTACACGCATCAAACTTTACAATCGTGACAAGATTTTGACGGAATACAGAAGGATTTGTTGATATCTAACGCAAAACCTGATTTATTTACATTTTAACTTTGAATTTTTATGCCAGTTTTAAGTCAGATCTAGTTCTGACACCTCATAATGACTACATTTACTCCCGCCTTAATAAAGCATGACTTAATTCATACTTACACTGCAAAAAGGGATTATCTAATTTAGTTAAATTTACTTGAATTAAGCAAATTAATCTTAAAAGTCCAATTTTAAGATTTTTTCACTTGACAGGACTACTTCAAATTGACATTATTGGACTTGTTTTAAGTAAACTTGATAAGTAAAATAATCTTATTCCACTGGCAGATAATTTCACTTAAATTAGGGTAAAAAGGTCTTATTTTGAGTTTATTTTTCTTATTTTTTGATAGGCCTTTTTTGCAGTGTAGCAAATAGTTTATTGAGTATGATTCGGACTACTGAGCTCCATTGAGGCTTTGGAATTAGGGTTAAAGTATTAATTAAGTAGAAACTAAGCCTAAGCCTAACCCTAAGTATTTGTTCAATGTAAATTAAGTCTTTATTTATGCGTTATTATGGTTATTAAAGGTGCAGTTATCGTAAAGTGTCACAAATGTTTTTAAAAACCTGTAAAAATGTAGTAATTTTTCATAGCCATATTGTTTTAACACGACTACTTGACAACACTCAAACATTCAAAGTTAAAAAAAATACAAATAATAATAAAAAAAACAAAAAAACAAAAAACAAATGTGATTGTTTTTCAAAATGATTATTATTACTGGTTACTGGTTAGTAAATAGCTACATTCCTCTGATTAGATTCATTCATTGACCACACATTTCTTCCATGTAAACCCTACTGTCCCGGAGGCCAGCGAGAGAGCCCCCTGCAGGTAATTTATGCATGTGACACAGACGACTTTTTTTTTTGGTACATTATTTATTCATTTGTGTTTGTTTAAGACGAGCAGCTCTGTTCAGACCTGTTTACACTGCCGCTGTATGATATATATGCTGATCCGCCGCATGAATAAAAATGGACCCAATCACAAGCCGAGCACAATAATGACTCCGCTCAAGAAATGACAGAAAACGCTTTGCCGCAAATAGTGCAAGCAATATGGAAACAACATGGCACCCACACACAGAATATTAAATGTTCTGTGTTCATAAATACACTGCAGTGGATTGTCATGAAAAGCTGAAAAACGGCTTCCTACAGTTGGAAGAAAAATGTCTCCTTTTCCACCTCCGCTCCTGCAAATTTGAGATAAAAAATTGTGAACATTTAGAGATATTCTCAATTTAGCAACAAGAACAGTACAAATGAATTAAAAAACAGATATTTTCTTAGGTTAAACTACAAATTTCACTAAAGCATTGAAAAAATTAGTTGAACATGGGCAGCAAATATGACATAGGAAGAGGTAATTCTACAACTGTTTCCTAGCAACCATACTGTAAACAAGGGCCAAAGTCCACATAAATTACACAATACTTAACAATTATAACAATAAATACCACCTTTATTTCGTTGGATGATTATTTGAATTTAAAAATGTGTCTGTTGTGTGTAACTTGTCCCTGTATTTTCAGTGGTACGTCGCCTATTGATGACATCACAGAGGGATTTCGTTTTAGAACCACTTCCTGTAATTTTAAAATTTTTCAAAATTTCTTCACAAACTGCAACTTCACAGATGTAAAACGATGATATATATTTATTGTGATTAGAAAAACATGAGGAACTTGATGTTTAAACAATAATTTGACAAAATTCTCTATTGTACAATGGGATCTTATGGCACACTAGCTAGCTCACTGTGTCAGTGCTAATGCACATTTTCATAAACATTTTTAATCTAAAATAAAGAACCAATTACAAAAAGAATATTTAATTGAATGAAGCCCGACATGTTTAAGTCCAATAGTAGTACAATTTTTTGTGTGTGTTGTCTGACTTTCTACAAGATTTTACCCTACAGACTAACAAACAATTACTAATTTTAAAGTAAAGACAGATTGTTTTATGTGAAAATTATTTCAGTTAATAAGAAAAATGTTTATGCCTCAGAACTAGATCCATATGGACGGAATAAAAAAAAAGAAAATACACTAACACTGAGCTAGCCAGGTTGTGCACGCAGCCCAATTATATGAATTTTGGCCCTTGTTTACGTTACATGGTTGCTAGGTAACGGTTATGGAAGTACCTCTACCTATGTCACATCTGCTGCCCACGTTCAACCCAGAAGTAATGTAGTAAATATCAAAAAATAGCCAAACTATAGAAAAATAAGCACATTTTACTGTTATTATTAGTAAAATCTTAAACCTAATCATGTTCACTCCGTTTTCAGGGAAAGTATAGCCTAACCTGTCATGTGCACTTTAAATAGTAGAAAACAAAATGACTCTAGGCGCTACATAACCACCGTAACATGTTTTAATACCAGATGCCATGCACAAAAAAGCACACCATCATTTCCCCCAATTCAATCCATTAATACGGCCTCTTTACATGGACTCCTTCGCCCTGCCAGGAGTATCTCTATCTGCGTCAGTCTGTGCTCTCCCAGTGGGTTAGCCCTGCACAGCTGACCACTCTCACCTTTCTCCTCACCCTCTAGATTAAGGTCAACGCTCCACCGCTACCCCTTAATGACAGAATCGGACCACGGAACCCCCCCAATAATTGTTAGCGACATCTTTTGTAAAAATCTGCCATACCTCTGCGCACAGGTCAGCGCCGGGGTCCGTACAACGCGGCGGCGGCGGCGTCTTGTTCGGGTAAAGCTAATTCTGCCGGCAATCTATTTGGTTGATATGGAAAAGCTCGGGTCTCCGGGGAGGAAGCCTGGTTGAGTGGATTTAAAGGGGTCCCTCAGGTAAGCTCCAGACAGATATGGTTCGGGTTGGGGCTGGAGAAAGAACAAGAGATCAGCTATTATTAAGCCACGCAGACAAGGAAGTGGGAGAAACTTTGCACCCTGGATACTTATCAGAATATTGGCACAGTGCAAAAAGATGTCTCGGGGTCAAAATAATGTTTACTGTTGTTTTATGTGGCGTGCGGAGGTTAAAATCGCCCAGGAAATGTCAAGGAGTTTCTGGGGTGAAGTGGACATTTGAGGAGTGACCTTAACCTGCAGAAGAGAAGGGGAAACCATTGTACTGTTTAGTGTTAGCAAGAAAAGTTAGCAAATGTGTTTATTTAAAGAATACCGAATACTTGCGTTAACATGGCATTTGTAAGGAATTCTGTTACGCGGTCCAATTAGTGTACTGCAGTCTGAATATTTTGAATACTTTCACTTTAAAGTGCGCATGACAGATTTTTATGACTTTCCAATTTTGACTTTATTCAGTGTATTGATGCCTCTTGTAAATACAAATGATAGTTTTACACTAAAACAGGAGGTTGTTTGGGGAGAACTACAGGAAGTAAACAAATTGATGACATCACACTAGGAAGACAAAGGTTATGGATAAAAAAAAAAGTATTTAAAATTTAAAAAAGAAACTATTTTGACCCTTAGAGAATTAGTTTTGGTGTGGTGTACAGTGTATGTCATCGTTACAACCAGGAAGTAAAATTCACAACCTAAAAAAAACAAAAAATGTCACATTATGCTTCACAATCTCAATGTCCACATAATGTTCATTTCCTGTTGTCTTATCACATGATGTTCAATACAGTATGTACAATGTGCTCTTAAGAAATGATGGAAGAACTGCTAATCTGTTGTGAAGCTAATCTTCTACTTGTTCCCGTTTACTGGTTTAGACTGTTTCCTTAAGGACGATGTGGCACTGAGAGTGCCTGAAAGAATCTGTTTCCTGTTATGACTTTGCAAGGGACAGCTTCACTTGTGCGCATCTGAGAATAAACTGAATTAATTTTACTTGCAGTGTAGAAATTCCACAATAGTTGTATCATATTTGTTGTTGAATGAATAGAAATAGACTGAGAGTTGAAAGAAGAGGGATGAGGCCAGAGTTCTAATCAGTACCGGGAGATATGAACCCTAAGACATTGTGACTGTGTGCATTCCAGTCTAGTCCAGTCATGTAGGGAGTCATGTACCTCTGACGTAGGCGAAGATAACGAGTGTTTGACCGGCACAGGGAGACAATATTCTTTTTATTTATTTAATGTTTGTTTTGTATTTATTTATTACTCATTGGAGAAAGAAGACATGCACTTACCAAAACAGCTAATATCGTGCAGTTAAAATCCCAATTTGCTTGACCAAATACCACAATGTGTTTCTTTGACTTTAGGGAAGAAATCCTATCCTGCAAACACTAATGAAAGAGTATATGAAGAGTTGTAATTAATAGTTTTTGGAGCACGCCTCTTCTATAGAAGCACTCACCTTTTCAGTGAAGCTACTATCAAAGCCTGATCGACAACAATATAAACATAATATGCAGTTCTAATCTATCGGTGACATAATCACATTTTTAAAGATGGTTTACATATTTCACACAAGAAACAATTCACCAATAATTAGGGGTAGACGTCTTATATTAGATAAAAATTCAGGCAAAACTGCAACCTCCAATGAGTGCCATGTCTGAAGAAAGTCACATGTGGTGCGACAGTAAAAAAAAAATTGGGATCTCTAACTGTTATACAAACCCTTATTTTAGTGTTCTAACTTTTATTCAATCATGTTCAAAAGTTTTGGGGATGTGTGCCTTTTTCCACATGTGAGTCATGCTGCAACATCAAAATAATTTTAATAATTATATTTACTTATATTTAGGTACAATTACCTACAAGTATATGCAGTGTTTCTATGCATTAAGGCAGTGGTTCCCACAGTGGGGGTCGTGAGATGATTTCAAGATCTAATTTTAATTCATTTAAAACAGTATTTTGGGGGAAACAGGGTCCAATAAGACAATATACTATTATATAACCAATGTTAAGCCTGATTTAACACGCTTGGACACTTAAAATGATTACTATATTATTTTTATTTCGCTTTAGGGGTCCCGAGTCAGCTGCATGGATATTACGAGGGAAAAGTTTGGGAACCCCTGCATTAAGGGTAGTAACGCTTTATAATAACTACACTCTCCTTTTTTAATGGAACAAAGTCTATAATGAACAAATAGTTTATCAAGAATGATTCAGACTTAGTAACTACTTAATGAACCCTAATTTCTTACCCTAACCTTAATAAAGTAGTTACAAAGCCTGGATCATGTTCACTGTGAATTAAGCCTTTGATTGTGCTTTGTTAAGGAAAATAAAGGTGTAGTTATTATAAAGTGGTACCTTGAGGAGTTAGAGTGGGTTAGGGTCAGTTGATACTAAGCATGAATTGTTCTCAATAAACTTTTTGTTCGCAACGAATTAAGTCTTTGTTCGCGCTTTATCGAGGCTAATAAAAGAGAGTAGCAGGGAACGACTACAAATGTATTAAAAGGTTCCTCAAGCAAACGTGTCTGAACCACCTGTGCACATCCTTTACTCTCTCATTACGAAAGCACAGCCAGCCTCCGACCCGATCCCTCTTTCGAATCCACCCACGTCAGAATTAAACCACGCGTCGACTGTTCCCCGCCACTCGAGCCTCTTCCGCACGCCGTGCTCTCTGCGGAACTCTCGGCAGACGACGCCGAACCCGTGGAAGTGTTGTTTCCAATGATCCGGCGCATCTCGTCTTGTCCTTTTCCCGTGCCTCCGATGAATTATGTATCTGCCGTGATTTATGGCGCCCCATGCCTTCTCGCTCTCCCTCTCCTGCAGTCATTGGATTTCTCGCCGCGGCCTCCTGGGAAAACCAAAATTGCTCAATTTAAGGAAGTAATTAAAACTGTCCGTAATCAATATTTATCTTTAGAAGGGCCCTGGTGGGGGGTTTGGGCGCTCCCTGACCACCCCTCCTTCCCATCGCTTTTACGAATTGACATCTGCTCTCCTTCTCAATATTAACGCCAGACAGACCCAAGCTGTTTCCACTCCGCGAGAAAAGTGCGACGAATAATCAAACCGCTCCAAAATCCGTCAGACAAATGCGCAAGTTTATGGACACGTCTTAAGCGATGCGTTTAAGTGTAATTCCCCATGTCAGTTTCTTTGGTTTTTTCACACAAATCAACACATTAAGGGATATTATCATGAAACGTGTGGTGAAAACTCATGAATAATCAAATGTGTGGTAGTTTTGATGATCTGTGCAAGTATAATTGGTTTGACATTCTCGGCTCACCTGCGCACGAGGAGCAAAAGGCGGTACTGATTCTGGCGAGATTCAGTCACAGGGATATAAATAAATAATGCTAATTGGGTGAGCTTAATTGTTGAGTAAGTGGTTTTAAAGACTGTGTGTTAACGAACTGCGCGGAAGACATGGAGATGATGTGTCTTGATGAATTGTGTCGGGTTTGGAAAAAAAAGGTAGCGCGCGTTTGGAGTCGCGCTCGTACTTTGGCGGTCGAACGACAGAACAAAAGAGCAACCGTAAATATGTGTTGTTGGTCAAATTTGTTATGTTTGTTAACTTGTGTAGAGCAGTGTTTTTCGACCTTTTTTGAGTCGTGGGAAACTTTTTTGGTGGAAAAGATTCAGGACGGTTTAAAAAGTAGTCATGTGTAGTTCACTGTTTTTGAAATTGAAACTTTTTGTCATTTTCAATCTAAAGGTACTGGCCTATGAAGTAGAGATGGGCTTGTCGGTACCAAATATCTATATACCGATACTGACGGAGGTATCAAAAATTGTCGACACTCATGCGAGAACAGCCATACTTAGAATTTAGGGTATTTTTTTTAGAACACTTTGTAATATTTTTAAATGTTTTGTTGATAAGGTCAGAGGACATTAATTTGTCCCAGTGGGGAAATTCCAGTGTTGCAACACACAAATCAAAAACAGCAGAAAAGAAAACAAATGAACACCTTTGAGGATAAACTCAAATCTTAAGATAAGATATAAATGGCCAAGCTCATGGATACATAGTGCAGTATACACACCAAATAAATAAAATAATTTAAATCATAGTTTATATTTTTACATATATTTAATTTCTATATTAGTTAAAGATGGGGTGAAGAGAAACCAAGCTGATAACCAAGCTGAAATTGTTTATACCAAAGAGTTTCAATCAATTTTTAAAACAAAACTGTATTGATACTTGCCATAGTATTACTTGGTATTGGATTGAATTGAAAATCACTGGTATTGCCCATCACTTCTGAGAAGCTACAATACTAAATATTAATACTAAAATATTACAGAATCAGTTCTTTTACAAAACAAAACGAACAAAATAAATAAATAAATAAATAAAATCGAGGTAACCAATATAGTGTAGCAAATATAGTCCGTTTGGCAGTGGTGATTGTTTTGTTTTTTGAATCAGAGGTTTTCTCAGGACACTCCAAAACGGTTCAATGGTTCAATTAAATCCATGAGTGATTCCGTAAACTCAAACTGGAAACTTTGTCAAGGCACACCTAGCAGCAACACCTCAAGGCACACGGTTTCCTGGCAAAACGGGCTGAAAATCAATAGCACAATCCGATCCAAATTCTGGCGAATTGTATATAGCTTTGTCTCGTGCACGAGTCAGAAAACAGTTGTGGACGGAAACAAACATGTATAAAAGTATTTGTTACTAAAATATGACAAAGTGAATTGGGATACATTCGAGATCGATTTTTCTGCCCAAAATTAACTCTACTCGTGCCAGACAGTAGTTTTCCCATCGGGTTTGACGGACAGCTGAGGCCTCTGCTCACAGCTTTGGGCCTGGGGCAGTGTGCACTCGGACAACAACTGCGGGTCAAAGTCACAACCTTGGGGTCATCTGCAACATAATACATATAAGTTATTGCTCAATGTGTCTTAGTGTCTTGTGTTGCATCATTTGGGATATTTTGTGTGTGTCATTTTGTAAGATTCTATGATAAAAACATATGCCAAATAGTAAGACAGTAAAACAGATAACACATTTTTTAATAACTACACTTGTATTAGTCTTAAAAAAAAACTGTAAAATATTTGTTCATTATGATTTAAGTCTGTATGTAACTGTGTGTTCTTGTCAAACCTCTTGAGGAGCTGCCATAATACACAGTTACACACAGATTTGGCAGATTTTAATGCCAGATTTCTTTCACGTCAAGTAGACATGTCAATGTTGTGTTTTGCCAAATCACACACGACGTTCCTGGGTGAATCACGCACTAAACTACATACAGATTATCCCCTTACCACGAGGGCCTGTTTCTCCTAAAACGTCTGACTAAAATGAGCCCCAATTCAAACTGAAGCTTTTTGTGAACGCTTTTGGAACACAAACAAATACCGGGACTCTTTGAGAAGCTGAGACTCTGTAGTTTTGGCCCAATTTACTCTAATTATAAGTGGCAAGCTCTGCACAAAGGAAAATCAGAGTTCCAATTCCGCCTACATTTTTTTTTGTTAAATAAGGAGCAGTAAAGCTAGCTTCTTAATGGATGGTTTGACTGACACAAAATTGGACATTTGTTGGGTTTTGCCAACTCCTCTTTTAAAGCTGAACCCATAAACGCCATAAATGAGTTTAAGGAACTTGTAATAATGTCAGAAAGTCCAGGCGGAATTCATGTAAAAGTCCTATAACATTTTTTTTAAGGGTATTTTTTTTTTACAATTTGTGGTACAAACTGATGCTGATTCATCCCAAAATGGTTGATTTGACTAGAAATCCGAGCCTTACAGCTTTCCTTTTACATTTGTATATGTTTATATTAGCTTGACTGTTTCCTTTAATCAGATGGTGGACAAAAATGAATGAAATACGCTTTCGCAAACCTCGATTCCCTCAACAAAACTGACGACACAACACTAAATCATGCCCTCTACTTTCATAAACCATCACTTGACATAATAGAACTTTAGACAAACAGAGTTCACACCAAGATTGATTATGACCTCATTGAATTTTCGCCCATTCCAAATTAACATGACCATGACTTGCCGCTTTGAAAATAGCCGTTGTCAAATAAACTCGCGCTGGGACGAATCGCTAACGGGCTCAGGCGTATCTCGACGACGGCGCTCTATGGAGAATCCGCTTGAATCCCCCACATTAACCTAATCGTGATAAAGGGTCAGCGAACGACAGCTCCCACCAGATCAGCGCAAACCTCTGCGCCGCGCAATCGTACATCATTTCCTAATTTATCCCTGCGTGTTTACTCGCGATCAATGCTAGCGAGGTGGAAAAATGTAAAACAAGAGCGGCGGAGGTGCAGCCGACGGTCGGTGGGGGTGTCTTCTGGGAGTCCTTTCGCTCCGGGCGAGATCATGTCTCAGTCATTCTATATCATCAATTTTAATTATCCTCACAAGTGGTTCTGTTCGCTGCGGGGCTGTGGCGGTTTGTGCGGAGAAAGGCAAAAAAAAAAAAAAAAAAACGGGGCAAGAAATTCCTCTAATCTCGATAGGATGTGAAGTGTAAGGTGCGACCCCTGTCTGTCACCCGCCCCCCCCCCTCGACAAAAGCGACACCCCCCCTTTTGCAACACGCACGGGTTTCTGCTCGGATGAACGCATATGGGTCAAGCGCGCTGATGGATTAAAACGCGGCGGATCAAATGGCCGCTGACAACGTGAGAGGGGGCGCCTTCAGTGGTGAGCGGGAATCAAGAGGAGAGCTGCCAAAATATGGAGAGGCGATGCACTCACATGTAAAAAGAGTGGGAGAAAAGGGAGGACCGGGGTTTGAAATCAACAAGGAAATGGCAGTAAAGAGTCAGAATTGGGCGTGGGCGAGATACTTTTAACGACTTTGCCTGCGTGGATATGATGTATGGGTTGATATCTGTGCTAAACTGAACTTGAATGTTGTGTGATTGAAAGTGAAATGCCAAAACTGAAACGGTGCAAATGTAATATCGAAAGCATACGTTGAAATTGAACTGATTTGATATGCTTTCATTCACTTATACCATTCAGTTGGTTTTAAGTTCTGCGATTAAACAGTTCCATTCAAATACGTTTTCAATTTGACTTTCACTTTATATTCAAGGTTTAATTCAATTTCAGTTCATGCTTTCAATATGACATTTTTTTAAATCAGTAATTAATTCAATTTACCAACTTTCAGTTTGAGTTTTGGCATTTCAATTTAAATCGTACAACAATAAATTTCAGTTTCTACAGATATCAGGCCATAATAATGTGGGATCGGCGCAGTACGACCGCCATATTTCTATTATTCAGCTCGTGTTGTGGCTATGTAAAAGGAAGAAAATTATTTTTGACTTACACTTTTATGTATTTTTTCGAGGAACTAAGGCGAGACACTGCAGGTGAACAGGACAAAATCTTAAATTAAAGATATCAATTTGAAGTTTATTCAAATAAATATGAGAAAATAACGTATTACACGTTTTTCATCGAGTAATACTTTCATACAGAAATAAGGCATTTATGTGAAAAAACAGCCAAAATTGCAAATCTTTGCAACATTTAATTATGAAAAATGGACACATATTCGTTATTTTAAAAATGTACAAGAGGATTTTGGATTTCTTATTTAGTTTTTGAGTAAACTAGAGCTAAAAACTGGCTTAAATTTTTTTTTTACTTAAAACTTTAATAAATCAGGCTTAGAATTAGATATCAACAACCCCATTTAGGCAAAAATGTTTAGTAAAATGAATATAAATATAATCATGTCCAGTTTTAGTGAAAGTGTAGTTTAACCTGTCATAATATCTGATCAATCAAACTTTTGAAATATGTTTAATTGCAATGCTTGACAATTTAATGCAAATATTTAAATGTAATGTAAAGAAATTAATTAAAAATATTTCACAAATCACCCGACTGGCTACAATTAAAGTAGCCATGAATCTGTGTGCTCAATTTCTATGAATAAAACAACATGTTTAGTGGGGTTGAGGCCCATCATTGCCGCTTGCGGGTGAAACTGGTTCCTTTGGTAACATGTGCAATCTGCTTGGGTTGAGCTAGTGTATTTGTACTTGTACTTGTTTCAGCGCTCACACACTGCTTTCATTTTCTGTTAATTACCTTATCTCGGAGCGCCACCATCTTTTTTCCGTTGTAGTTTACACGGGGCAGACGAGCTCAACAGAAAATAAGTTCTACAGACGGACTACAAAGCTGTTTTCAGGCCGCCCAGGAAATCGGTGCACTATGACTTGTTGTTGCACGTGTACATTAAACATTTTACTCAAATCAATCTACTTTATACAGTATAATATTTTAGCAGCGACACATTTCCCAGTACTACGTCCCATGCTCTTGTGCACTGATAGCTGTCCATCACAGACAATGCTCCTAGCTATATACCATTCATTTATTTTTGGAAGTCCTAAGCGTTCCTACAAACCCAAAACAGCTCTTGACTCCATCTAGTGGGCACAACGCTTATGAACAACATCAAAACATAACACAGGAAACTTTAAATCAAATGAGAACTATGAAAAATTCTCTTGCGTTAGTGCTGAATAAGGTATGTTTTGATCATCACTTCAACCACTACCGGTCAAGAAGCGGAAAAAAAAAAAAAATCACTTGTGTTGCTATTTATCCTGCTCTTTGTTAAATAATTTCTTAAGTGTTGTGGCTGCTCCCTGCTAGGAGTCTCCAACAGGTCAATACCCCAAAGGTCATACACCGTCCCAGTCTCCTGCTGCAGACATTTAGTGATTATTATGATGCTCCGGCTCTCGTCCGCTCTGCACTGGTCCCGGTGTCTTCAATAGCCTGGTGGGGGGCAGTGGGCAGTCGGACCCCTGCCAGCTCACACCACCTCCCGCCCGTTTGAGGACTCTGTAATTGGGCAACTGGACTGAAGAGGCTATGGCTGTACGTGTGAGTGTCATAATTGTGTTTCAAGCTAGCATATTCTACTTCTTATTTCGACGATTGTGCAGTTATGTTTTTGTTTTACTCACTCCTGGACCAGGGCAGTTGACAGGGGGGGAAAGGGGTCAATTGTCCCGGGCCCCAGGGTCTTAGATGCCCAGAATTGGACCTTGTTCCTATTAATTTGTATTAGAGGGGGGCCCATGTATGGTTTTTTGCCCTAGGCCCCTAAATTTCTGTTGACAGCCCTGCCTGGACGATTGGCGTTATTCTACTTTCACCACTTGAATTTGACGCCAGACAATACAAAGAGAAATGTTTGCATTTGACCCATTCTTCAATTGAACCTGTTAAGAGCATTGAGCGACTATAGCGCAGAACCCAGAGACCCATTTTCAGCTCTTGAATACTTAGCGGCAGGAGTAAGTAATATTCCGCATGTTTTTTGGTGATATGGAAAACCAGTAGCAACCCACCAAGACGCAGGGAGAATGTGCAAACTCCACAAAATAAATGAAAAATTATATAGCGCTTTTCTACCTTTAAGGCACTCAAAGTGGAAAAAGTCACCCACACATTCAAACACGCAGACACTAAGGGCGAGGTGGGTCTGGGGACAAACACACGCCAAATAAGCTACTGTCGCCTCCACGTGTAACTCGTACCCAACTCAGGATTCTTACAATTGGACTCTCTTGTTGTTTTGATAAATTCATCCATGTTTTAACCCTGATGGCGCGCTAGATAATGATTCCCTCTTATGGCACAAAACTGTTAGATACAGTTGATCCAGCAATTTGTCCCTGCACAGATATATTAAACATCTCTTATTAAGGGTCACAGTAAGACCGTTCTGTGCTGTGTGCAGCTAATTGAAAAGTGGTTTGTCCTCCGCAAATATGTGGTTAGCATGCTAGCTGTTGTTAGCGTTGCCATTAAATCAAACTCTATAATATAAAAATATAACTGGAACAGTTATATTTTTATAGAAAGCTTTTAAACTCCAAAATCCAAAACCTATTGCTCATCTATACACCCTTCTGAGTCAGTCACTGTTTCTAGACGTGTCCCTAACAATTTTCTGTTTTTAATTGCCTGTGTTATATGAAATATTTTGTTTTGGCCAGGACTCCCTTGTGAAACAGATCTCTGAATCTCAATGGGACTTTCCTGGTTAAATAAAGGTTAAAAAAATATAATATAATTTAATATCATACAATGTCATATCACAACATTTAATATAATTTAATTTCATGTAATATAAACTCAAGTCAACTCAACTCATTGCAATAAATAATAGGATGCTAGTAATGCGTTAGGTAATTGAGGAATACGTTTAGACCGCTGCTAACTGTTCACATTGTACCACCTCTGTTTTTTATGTTTTTAAGACTGAAACAATCAGGCACAGAGCTTTTAAAGGTGAATTAAGATTTTTGAAAGTAATAGGACTATTAAATCAAGGAATTGATTGACTGACTGAACTGACTCTTCCTAGCAATCCTCTCAAATGTGTATTGTGGGCATATTAGTACAGCCTAAATATCCCCAAAGAAGGACTATTTCTTCCATAAAATAACACTAATGTAAATCCCAAATACACCTGCATTCTGAATGGAACGTCAGTCTCTTTCTGACATTTGGGTCTACTCTGCAGCTTATGACATAATAACCAACCGTTCTAAATTGCAGTGGCATTTCTGTATGTTGATGCCATTATTTACTATACATTGTGCATGCTCTGTCAGGATATAAGTGATTGGAAATCTGTCGCACATAACTATAGAATATGGTTCAATCCAGTCGAGGCAAATTGCATGCATTTTTAGGATCATTAAGTTATTAGCATCACTGGAGGGGGCAGAAAAACACTCGAAAATCTCTGCTAATTGCAATCAATTCTTTCCGTTGAGAAAGACTGCCTTATGGTTATACAACACTTCATGAGGATCCAGAATAGGCTTTGTACTCAAGTAAAAGCAGTACTGCATGAAGGTAATCAAGAATGTTCCAACAAATTTACTGCAACGACAACACTGTACCCTTTTTCCCGCTCCTGGAGGCACGGAGCTGATCAGTGTGGCAGAGGGGTTAGCGCTCTCTAAACACAAACGACACGCTTAGTAAAACAAGCACTAGCAACAGTTAGCAACGGCTGTTTATTTTTTAACAACACATCGCATAGACATAGACATAGCCAAGAATAACAATATTATATTTCCAAGGTATAATACATTTAACATTAGCAAAACCCAGCACAGTACATAAAAAGATGTTAAAATGAAATGCAGGTGCGCAGAGAAGTGAAATAAATGCAGAGCCGCAGCGCCACATACTTGTGAATTGCCGATAAGTATAGTATAATTCAGGTACAATTTGGATTTTACTTATAAAGACAGCGTGTTATGTTTAGGGGGACATCAGTCGCTTAAGTTGCAAACCCCTGCTACGCGATGCAGAGCCATTTCCTCAGTATGGAAACCGTGACCGCCGTTACTCTAAGACCAACCAATCCAGAGACCCAGAGCCAGTCCAATGTGACCTTTCTGCATGGGATTTTGTAATAAACCTGGGAGCATCGGTGGACGTCCAAAAACATGCTTGTCCACAACTGAAAAAGAAGCTCAACTTATTATTCTCACTATACCACCGCTATATCCTCTGTTTGAACTAAAGCCATTCTGTACTGCACCTAAACTATTCCTTGCAGACAAAAACGGAAACATACCAAAACCCCACCACAACAACTAGTACCACAACCTCATACGGCCAGTATCAATAATAATACATTCCAAACTAGCACTGATATTTTGTGCCAGAATGTAAAATATACTCATATGCTGTACCGGCTTTACGTCTTACTTGAGAAACAGTAAAATGTAATCTAATCTTAATAGAATGGTAGCATTGACCAGTGGGAAATGTGTTCGAGGACATAAAGATAAATATTGTAGTTAAGTGGAAGAGCTCTTTAGCATAGCGACAGTCCCTTCTCCATAAGGTGTGGTATGAAACGACCCATAAAACCTCATAATTAATGGAAAATGGGCTAGTCCGTGATTGGCAAGCCCATGAAAGTGAAGTGGACAGAATGAAGGAGCGATAATAAGATCTGGCATTGGTGAAAAATTCCTCCGGCGGCAGGCTAAGAAAGGACAGCAGACAGGGCCGGTTTTTAGTTTTGTTCATTGCAAAATGCAGTTTGGGGGCCACGATTTGCAAAAAGTGCAATTGAAGACTTTCAGAGATTCGAAAAATTAAGACAATACCTCAAAGTATTCTAATCTTTGAATTGGCAAAAGGCAAAAAATGGTACGTTATAATGAAACATAAATCATGCGATGGAAACCCTAAGCTCTAATCATTATTTAAGTTTATTTAAAAAAACAAAAAAACAAACAAATACAAATGGATGAATGCTTTAAATGAAACTATTTTATTATCTCGGCGAATAACTCTGAAAGAATCCAATTTCTGTTTAGATGACGCAAACGTTCAGCTTTGTGGGCCCCCTACATGATGCGGGCCCCTCTGCATGTGCCTGGTTGGCTTATATTTAGAACCGGCTCTGAAAACGGTGCCACCTTTTCCATAAAATGCAAGGATAAAGACAGAAGTTAGCAAAAATTGTCACCCATCTGTTTTATGTCCCTCTGTCAGCCGAGTGTCACGGATTTCTCAGATAGTAAGAGCTCCAAATCCAATGCTTACCAGGAATTAATCAGTTGAGGTGGTGTACCCGAAAATAAAATGTCAAGATATTACTTCTCAAGATTCCTTTGAGCCAAACAACAACAATAATCCCACACGGACTGAAGGTCAAAGTTGGTCAGTGAGCCAAGAAATACCTTATGAGGGCTTCCTTCCTGCATCCTCGCCAGTATAAATTACGGAATTACTCTATCGATCGGGAGGCTGCGCTTTTCAGCAATCACTTTTAGCGCGATGACAAGATTATTTTATCCCACTTTTGTCGTATTATTATATGTTGCGTGGTGAGTTATTCCAGCAGCATGGGAAGTGACAGCCTGAATTTATTCAATAACGCGGGCCACTTAGGGAAGGCACTGAGGCAAAAAAGCGGAGAGGAGCGAGACGACGCGATCCTGCCAAGCCAAATCAAGAAGGATACGTGCCCAAATGGAGCGCAGATCAATAGATTCATACAAACACAAGCGGGTCGTTTGTTAAGTCTGGGACCGCGGATTCACTGTTGGGCACCAGGAAACTGCAAAGAAAAAGACATCATCAATTTCATATAATAGAGTTTGGGAAATATGGTTTGAGCGACCGGAATGGAAAAAACGCCCGGTTGTGTACAGTTTTGTCCCTTTTTCTTCGCAAAATGGCAAAGAGCTGGTTCCAGTAGGATGATTTTACAAGACTGTATTATGCAACTGTGGGTTTTTTTTACGTAAATAAGGTCCCAAATAAGGGCGACCTGTGGTGTGTTCTTGGCTTTGTAGCAGCAGGTGCAATGTCGTGTGCCCACTCGAGCTACAAAGCAAAAAATAAAATGATATGAAGAATCTATTGCAAAAATAATAAGGCTTAATAAGACAGTACTGCAGTTCACCTGGAGCACGCGAAAAAATAACCTGTCTAGTCTTCCTCAATAGACTATTTCTTTACATCTGTTGTAATCCAAAGTGAAAAAGTCCCATGTGACTCTCCCCACTAGGGTTGTCATAAGTATAAAACTGATACTAATCTATCCTAAAACTACAGTAGTATCAAAACTAGGTACTCATTTGGGCAAGTATCGATACTAGAAAAATCTCTTTACAGGACAAAATGTCTCAACAGTTTTAAGATAATCTTGAGCTTTATCAAAAGTAGTAAAAGACAGCAATGTTTGAAAAAATGAAAGTACTATTATTTAGAGTTGACAATGTCTGTTGTATAAAACCTTGACCTTAAAAGACAATTTGTTATTAATATAAATCAGTTTCGAGACTTAGGTATATTTCTTAGTATCGAATCGAGTTTGAAATGTTAGTATCATAACAACACAACTAAATGCAGAAGTTTGATTCCAACTGACACTATGACATACTGTTATTGTGTCTTTGGGCAAGGCCTTATTTCATGTGCAATAATTAGAAGTATTTTGTCTCTGGGATGACCACTTGTCCACCTTTTGGGCTTCTGTCCCATGTCCCGCATATCCACGTCATGTCCCGTCTTTACACTGGTGATCAAAGACAGACAGTTTCAAACAAAAAAACAAACAAAAAAAGGGTGTTTTTTTGTACATTCGTGAAATGGGCAGTATATTTAGTGAAAGAACTCAAAAATGGCAAACTTTTTTCTAATATCTGCGATTGAAAGCACAAAGCAGCAGCGGGCCAGCGGCAGCAACGAGACAACGACTCAAGGCAAATACGAAGCCATGATGATATGGCGTAATTGTAAAGTAATCAACCCATAAATCATTAGTAAATAATAATGATGCACTTCTTATCTTTATGTTTTAGACCAGACCTATTCAACTTAAGGCCCGGGGGCCAAATCAGGCTCTCTAAACAATCTTATCTGGCCCGTGACCCATCTTCTAAATACTGAAAAGTATATTTTCTCTTGATTACTGATTAGATTCTGGATTAGTACTAGCTTATACTTTGTTTTGGTCCTGGTTTAGACCTGGTTTGATTCTGAGTTAGTCCTGGTTCAGACTTGGTTATAGTCCAAGAAGTCTGGTTCACTACTGGATTGACAATTTCGTAGAGCAATTTGGTAAAGAATTTTGTATTTTATCCTTCCACAAAAGTCTAGTATTTATCTTATCATTATTAAAAGTGATCATGTGTGGATATTTTGTGGGACCCCAAATTTTGATATGGTGGCCTGGTGAGGCTATGGCCCACCTAAAAATCTGGCCCTCTGGAAAAATAAGTTGAATAGCCCTGTTTATACTTATCGGCAGAAAGACAGTAGGCCAAAAGCTCTTTTGGGTAAGTATCAAGTCACGTCTGTCCCTCCATGTCCCACCAAATACTATGACCAGTCTCACTATGATGTTTTTGGTGGTCCTCCTGGACAAAATAAAAAATTCCCAACCTCCTGTGTACATCATTTTAGTTAAGATCTTATTGCAAGTTAAACCCCCGCTTTAAAACACATATAGCAGAGAAATTGAAAAATCATGGGGCACATAAAAATCGATCAGGAGTATCTACACTAAATATACGACTTAAGTTAATAAAGTCCGGGTGTTCGGATACAAAGATAATTTGGCTAAGTGAAGATTCATGCTCTGTAGGATTGAGGGTAGTAGACTAAATGAGGAACGTGTCAGGTGAGCTGTGATGGATGGACCCTCACAGTCGTAATCCAATTTGTATCGTTCACTGTAATCCCAAAGAGCCCCGAATTATGAGGCAGTAAAAGCGCATAAAAGCTAGTGCTGCGGGTCCAGAATAGTAGAGTCAAACTGAGGATTTCTGGAATGATCAATGTGTATAATCGTTGAGTGTAGTAAGACTTCAGCTTTGACGACCCAATGAAGGTTGAAAAGATGGTTCTATTTATAATCTTCGTTACGGTTTCACTTGAGGACCTACGAGCGATGTTTCTGAGCTACGATAAGCCATTTTTAATCTGGCAAAAAACTATTCGCCATAACAGTGCGAACAACAGAAATGTGATATCAATCTGGTGCGGCTCCAGTTGAAATTATTTGAGAGGAGCACCAATCTATAGCTGAACAACAATGGAACAATAGTTAAAGAAATAAAATATACACAAAATGATACTCAAAAACAAATGTTGGAGTCAGTCAAACAGGTCAGCAGGAGCCTTTTGCAACAGATTTTCTTGAGTTTGAAAACTTAAATCTTGAGGATATCCAATTTAATAAGACAATCTTTAGTTTTTGTCAATTTGCTGAAGATGAACTGTTCTCTCTCTATCTCCCTCTTTTTCTTGAAAAAACGTTTTTTCTTCTGAATAAGAACTGTTTCTCTCTCTGCGCTGAAGAACAACTGTCTCTTGGTTGAAGAACAGTTTCTCTGTTTAAGAACGGTTTCTCCCTTTCTGCTGAAGAAGAGCTGTTTCTTTCTCTCTCCTGCTAAAGAGGAACAGTCTCTCCCCCTGAGCTGAAAAAGAACTGCCACTTTGTTTTCTCTGTTTAAGAGGAACTGTTTCTCTCTCTCTACTGAAGAACTGTTTCTCTCTCTCTGCTGAAGAAGAAGAAGAACTGTTTCTCCCTTTCTGCTGAAGAACTCCCCTTTGCTGGAGAAGAACTGTTTCTTTGTTAAAGAAGAATGGTCTCTCTCTCTCTCTCTGCTGAAGGAAAACTGTCTCTCTGTTGAAGAGAAGTGAAGTCACTCTGCTAAAGAACTGTTTCTCTCCCTGAGCTGAAGAACTGGCTCTCTTGTTTCTGCTGGAGGACAGACTCCGGCTCACACAGGAGCTCCACACACTGACACTGTACTGTTTGTCATATGTCACCTCGGTCACGTCTCATACATGACCCGGGATGGCCCCCTCTCACTGTTTTAATCCTCACAGTGACACAGTGTGCTCTGATCACCACATGTCAGATTACTGCACCTGCACACGGGCGTTTGGATACAGAGCAGGCCAAAGGAGAGCGTCTGTCAGACGTCTGATGCTCTGAGTGTTGTAAAACTAATGTTTTTAAAGAACAAAATGATGGTTCTTTGAAGCTTGTTTCGAACTCAATGGTACTAACCTGAATACAGCATATTTTTTGCACATTGACCAAACCATGGGTTTCAAATGAAACATTAGCACCGTTTTCATAGTAATTAACAATTCAATAAATAATCTATCTTTTCAATGGGCAAAAGTCCAAAACTATTTTGGTTTTGAAATTATACTTTTGAGTAAAATGCCTGTGTTTTTTCATAATTTTGAGTTTTAGTGTTAGCGCATAAACATTTGAAAAAGTAAATGTTTTCAAGTAAGATACAAGCATCCTTTTAACATACAACAATATAAAGTTACCTAATACTGCACTTAAGTATAAGAGCAGTTCCATATCAATAGGACTCCACTTTCATTGCAATTTACTCTACTAAACATCATTACTACCCAACTACTGAAGGTTATTGTACATGATTTTACCCCTACTGGAGAAAATGCCATCAATCTTGGCTCTTTTTCTCCTTATGTGGAAGATGTAGAGCTGCACCTCAGAAGTCACGGCTGTAATTACTCATACGCCTGGCGCCACGTGAAGGAGAAAACCTCTGTTCTGCTGAGCTTGGCTTTTAGTGCGCACGGCCAAACAAGCAGAGGTGGCGCTATAATCAGTCACCAGCACGTGCTAATTCTTCAGGTATGTGCAGCGGTGGCTGTGAAGTGGCCCTGTAGCTTTTAATGCACCACTACTACCTCTATATAGTACGGTTGATATGTTACTGTTGTATACATGCCCTACAGTAAAAGAACCCTACAAAAAAAAGGAAAGAAACCAATAATTTTTGGGAAATTGATTGTTCAACTGGGAAAATAATCAAGATCTTTGTTATGCTATGTAAAATAACAATGGAAAAAAAGCCAGGAAACGTATTTTGGCCGCTTGTATCTTGTCCTTTCAGCCGCTGCCCAAAGCTCATGACCGTAGACCCACCTGGAGAGGGCAAGCCTTCCTCAGTATGGTATTTAACTTTAATCTAGAGTGTTTCCAATTCGTCTTTTTATTGGTCAAAAATACTATGAGAAAAAAAAAAGCATTAATGCGTTACTGTCAGCAGGGTTACCTCTCCACAGATCGGACCTGTAACTTGCTCATCTCAAATGTTTAATGCCGTACTCGTGATGAACACCAGAAAAAAACTAACTTTTAGGCCATAGTTGACAAATATTTCCACTAATCGTAATCGTAATATAGCAATTTTTAAGGAGACGACAATGGTAATAAACCTTTTTCTGATTATCCTATCCGCTTTATTTCTATAGCACATTTCACAAAAGCACACAGCAAATTCGAAAGTGTCAATTCAACTCTTATAGTGTTATTTTCAACACTTTCAGAATGTCATATAGGCTCCACACTAGAATTAGTCAAAACTACACTTTTCAAAGTGTTGCATGCTTAACACTGACCAAGTGAAGAAACGACACTCCTGATTGTTGAATTTGACAATAATTAGGAGTTAATTTTTTGACACTAGTGTACAGTGTAAAACTAATAACACTATATATTGTTTTTTTTACACTTTGTAAAGTACTTCTAGTGTAGTGTGTTATTTCTTTGACACTTTTCAAGTGAAAATATTTTTTCACTAAATAGTGTAAATTTTGGTTTTTCTTATTTATGATCCCCACACAATCGGAAAATGGCAATAAAAACACAAAATGAAATTTCAATTGAACTTGTATTTAAAAAAGCACACCAAACAACAGCAGCATTCATTTTAACAGGTCAAACAATGACAATGTGGTACAATATATGTTTTCTCATCCATTACATTTGAAAACTGTTTATCAAAAGGTTTGTAATAATGTAAATCTCCAAGTGTTATAACAGAAAAGCTGTCCTCAGTGTCCTCAACACAGTATGCATTAAAGTGTATCTACTTTACAAGTAATAAGAAATGCTTGACCATCATTCACAATGATGCAAGTAATCTTTTTGAAAGTTGGGTTTTCCAAAACATTTTCAGTGCAAACAACCATGCCAATCTGATATTCAGTTCCATATGTTTTTACCCAGTTTGTGGTTGACACCTCAGTATAGACATTAACATTTAAAAAGAACTCAAAAACATCACCTCCTTCCATGTTGTTTATGACAACAGGTTTCAAAGAGGCCAAACTGAAACCTTTCAAGTTAAAATTTTCCCAATGGTAAGCCAGCTGTCTTTGGTGTTGTTTGACTAATGATTTTGTAACATTTTTAAAGTTTTAAAGACCTCTTGAAAAAGTTGTGCTTGCCTTCAAATCTCATACACCAAACATGAAGGAGTGGGCCTATTTTCACGAATGCACGAGGATAATGAATCATAAAATGATGTTTTGGTATTAATCTTTTTTGCGGAAATAATGACTTAAACAACTGGTGGTGTTCATCTATTAAGTGTTTCAAATAAAATGTCAAACCATTAGTTACAACTGGTGAAAAAACAATGTTCACAATCTGAATCAATAATAGCAGGAGTCTCCAATGACTGTCATTTCCATCCACCAAATCACCAAAAATAAGAGGAGTATTTCTTACTAGACACCATGCCTGAATGGCGTTCAAACCAAGATCCTTACTCCCTTCGTCCATTTTCAGGCTGCTTGGTCTATTTTCTCTCATTGTAGCCGTAGTTGAAACTCTGAATTCTTTGTGACAATATTTCTAGAGATAAAAGTTTTTGACTGATTAAATACTGAAATAAAAGTTTTAGTTCGTACTGTACAACACCTTCAAGAAGATCGTGCATAATATTCACAGCATAGTTTTCACTAGTATGAAAAAACTGTAGTGTATTGAGCAAGCAAGACTTTTTGACCCCAAACATTTGAACCAACATAGGATTTTCATGTAAAGCAGCACAGTGTTTTGTATGAATGTCCTTAGAGCGAAAAACTAACCCAGGATGGTCTTCAGTGAATACAGATTGAGTCTCATCCTTTGAGGTTAAATAAAATCGACAAAAATGAGTAGAACTGAAAGACTCGACAAATCCAAATAGTCCATGTAAACCCAGATTATCCCCAGTTACCTGTACCACAGAGCCCAACAATGGTTTATCTGAAAATGGAACAATAATTCCTTGTGTTTCAAGGGTTTTTAGATCGTCAACCAGAGGCTTTAATATTTCGTCAAATCCATACTTTTTAAATCTTGTGAATGAAAAAGTGAAACCACATGAATATTTGTCAAAACAGAATTATATTTCGGGAAGTTTCTTAAAATGAAGTATATACAACCAAGTTTGTGTATCCCCTTCTTTGAACCTAAAGGATTTGCAGTCTCAAAATCACCATAATAGAGCTGAATTTGGAGCGCATTTTTAGTCTCTGAGAATAATTTATTTCTTTGAAATTCAGACCCATCACATATATCCCTATAGATACCCTGTTTATGTTGTTTAGCCTCCAAAAAAGTGTTAACCAGCTCCTCATTCTTGAATATTGACTTTATAGTTCCCAAAATTGGCACATAAACAAATTTATCAGTTACAGGGATTTGTGTATAAATTCCAGTTGTCCTGTTTCTTTGTGTGTTCAGATTAGAAAAAAGGATTCTCCAGTTCATTAAAACAATCGTCCACCTTTTTCTTTAAACCACTGTCTTGAACTTTTGAATCTGATGCACAATTGAAATGCCTCTTTTGCTTGTGTTTGTATGTCTTTCACAACATCTTCCATAGATTGCACCATTGCTTGAACTGTGCTTTCAGCAACACCAGAGGCCTGCAGCTGTGCAACAACAGATCCGCACATATTTAAGAGATGACTATTATCAAGTAAGGAGCTTTCGGTCTAGAAGAACTAACTAATGAGGTTGATGGCTTATCAGAAATATTGTCTACACATTGTCCAGATTGTCCACATTGCATATACTGTCCACATCATCTCCAGCATCAGTCAAAACGGGGAACCTATGACTATTGGCAAGGTGCTTTCTAAAACCTGCAAATGTGCAAAAAGTCGAACTACACCCTTGCTGCCCACATTTGAGACGTAACATTTTGTGGGAATAAAGACCATGAGTGTGTCTTAAATGTTGGCATAGCACTGCAGAACTTTTATGGTGTGCTTTACAGATGAAACAGATGAACATTAGGATGAGACTTTTTGAGAGTTACCTTAAGAGTCCAGCGTTTAAAATTCTGGCTCTGAGCTCCTTAACTCTAGGGTTTTCCTTGGCGCTTCAAGCGTCGATGTTGTAAAGGCGGTTGTTTGTATAAAAGGTGTAAAAGTTTGTGAGGGACTCTTCATAGTTGAGACTGAAGGTGAAGTGTGCCTTGAAAGAGTTCATCAAATGCTCCAAGTGATGTCGCTGCTTTGCATGGTATTGCCTTGTGGTCAGCGATGATGTAAAACCTTTGAATATTGTTCCTCACATTTCCACCACAGAGCAGGAAAGGCTGTCCAGGCTCAACTGCAGCAAGAAAGGTGTCGATGCTCACTCCCATCTGCAAAATATGATAATGAAAGAATAAGTACAAGATACTAAAGTAACCAATTTTCTGAACAGAAGACATTAAAAAGACAATATACATGTGTGCTGGATTAAAATAAATGTAATTCCATGCCAACATATGTATATTTTTAAATATTAACAATTGATTTTTATGAATTTTATAACAATTATGCGTTTGATGCATTTTTATGTTTACAATATTTAACAATAAATGAAGGAAATGTTTTTGTGTCGGGTGCCATTAAAACCAGGTGTATAATCTAAATCAAAAATTAGTTTTTCTCATTTTTTTAATATAATTGTTTCCATTTATACATAGAATCAATGTATACATATTTATAAATTTATACTTAGTATGTTTGGGATCGTGAAAGTGTGGTATTGAAGTAATGATCAATGTTACCACAATTATACATACCTGCAGATATTTTGCACAGAGATGGTCAGTGGCTTGAGCTGAGCTTATCTTTCCACTTCTTTTTGTAGCCTTTGGGAGTTGGTGGAAGCATGTGAACCAACAGCAAAACACTTGACATGTCACGATCCCATCCTAAAGAAAATGTAAAAAGAATGATTGTCTATAATGTTAATCACCTTTACGATGGAGGATGAGTGGGTGAGGCATCTTAATTTGGAAGATTAGAATAAAAGTTTACAACAATACATTTGAGTGCAGTGCATTACTATCGTAATAGTTATTCATACAAAACACTGAATAAATGTATTGGATTGATTTTGATTTGATTAAATACATTGGGCTTGTTTTATATTCAATTCATGTGGTTCCGCCTCCAGCAGGTGGGGATAATGCTCTGATTTAGGGTGCTTCAGCCCCCCCTATTGGAGGTAGAATAACATGAATAGACCAAATAAACCGAATACATTCAATGAACAAAATGTAGTGTCTATGAATTGATTGAATTTCACCAACCATAATTATATAGCTACCACTACAAAGAGAAAATTTACCAAGTCCATCATCCAGAAGTTCTCTAGGCGGTCATTACTGTTGAGGTTTTTACATTCAGCCAGGATCCTTGGTTTGAAATAAGAGGGCCATTTGGAAACCAATCTGCTCGACACCTCTTCCCCAAACATCATTTCAAAGTCTTGGTCAATCTAAAAATGACACATATGTGAATATCTTTAAATAAATATGAATACAAATACACAATGCTCCTTTTACACTTACCAAACCTGGTGTATCAAGAAATCTTGGAAAGACATCCAAGATGGAGAGGGAGCCTTGTTGGTCATGTACCAAAGACTGGCGGTATTGAAAAGTAGCCCTCATCTTTTCTTGTATTATTGTTGGATTGGTTGAATGCTTTAGCATTGCTATGGCTTCTTGGCAGTCGTCTCCAAAAAGCTGGCCTTCTGGTTGAAGCTGCCTTTTTCTTTTTGGACTTACTTCATGATTATGGTTTGAAGAAGGCCTCTTTGGTGGGACAGTGTTCCGCTGGCATGTTTTTAAACGCCAGGCCAGGTAACCTGACCCACCCAGAGGATCATAGAAATGCTCCTTAAAAAAAGAAAAGTAAAAATATGGAAGTTCTTTTGTTACAAACTACATCTATACATACAAATAACAAAAGCAGTACAACACTAAAGTACTTACATATCCATTCTCTGAGTAGGGATCTCTCAGGCAAGGGAATAAAGTTATGATTCCAAGTGCATATTTGACCCGCACGGAGACTGGTGGAGACCGCCTGAGGACATGGAGATAGAAGCATGCCCGATAAAAAGATTTTACACAGGAGTAACAGTTAAGTGGTTAACTAATATCAGCAAATACCTACCCATGATCTTCAATCATTTTAGCAACAAGAAGATTCACAATGCTTTTTCAGTTTCTGTCACTTATCGTCTTAGTGTTCTTGTATTGCTCAATTATACTTTGACCCTCACCATCTAAATAAAAGTTTATACATGTATTATGACACTTGATTAGATGTGTTATTGCTTTAGAAAGTACTCAATACCTTTTTTGCTGACTCTCTTTCATGGTCAAGTTTTTTGCCCCCATTGGTCCTGATGATAACTGTTGAATCTGAATCAGAGGAAAATGACAAAGACGGTTCAGATGACCCACATGTCACAAGTGAAGTGTCAGATTCTGGTGATCCCAATGGAGGTGACAAATCCAAAGAAACTGAAACAGACAAAGACAATTTCTATACGTTTACTATGACAACAAACTTAATAAAACAAGACAAATGCTCACCTGTTGATGTTTCTGAAGAAACATTTACAATGAGGTTGCCTTTTTTCAAAAGCTCTTCAAAAACATCAGCCTCCACATCTGTCCCTGTTTCATCTGTCATGTGTAGACAAGTTCCAAGCGGAAGCCCTAACTTCTCGATCACTAAAAAGTTGTAAAACTGTTAATCCATGTACTGTTTATGTACTGTAATACTTTAAAATTTTAAATAGATTGGATATAAAGTTAAACAGTGAAATAAGGGAGTAGGTAACTCATCGCTCACTCTCTCAAATATTTTGGCATACTACTAGTGTCCACATGCAAGGATTTTTGGGTCACTAGCACAGCGTTAGAACGATCTTTTCAGACACAAAAGTGAAGCAGCTGTATTATTTTTGCAGTGCCATACATCAGTTCTCATCCTAAAGTGCCACAGTGACTCACATAGCTCTGTGTTACATGTTTGAAACAATTAAATGTTTAATTAGTTTAGCAGATTAAGACAATGTGTAGAGATCAGATTTTCTTCAAAGTTCTGATTTTACAATACACAGTGGTGGAAGGAAAACAAAATATACTAACAACGAAAAGAAAAAGCTAGGTACACCAGCTTTTAAGTAACGTTTTAAGCATAAACTTCAGGTGATTGTTTTGATAGACAAACTAACCTTTTGTTTGAAATGAGCAGAAGTCTTCAAAGCCATCTCCAGTTGAAGTCACAACAACATATTTTTGGACTTCACCATACTTTACTGCTACCAACATTGTGATGTGCACTGGTATAAACATGAGGGGAAAAAACATAATCATTAGGACAGTACAATATTACATTAATAAGCAAGATGCAAAGACATAGCAATTTAAAATTACATTTTTACTTTGATTAGAATTCAATTTTATCACAAAAAGAAACGTGATGTGACGTGATGTAAGCTAAGATACAAGCATATCCATGTTAGCACTAGCCAAGCAATGCAAAATTACTACAAAACAGATTCACATCTAACGATCATCAAGTTAACAGGACAGCATCACTAACATGAGCAATGATGTAGGCTTTGCAGAGTCACGTAACTTTACCTTTACGTGTAAGTCAGCACTAGCAACGTGTGCACAACAGCTAACCACTAGCTACAGTACCACATTAATCCAAAGTAGCACTAAAATGCACTTTATAAAACCAGGCACTCCTCAAAGTAAGCCAGCACTGGTGAAAATGCAGAAAGCTCGCGCTATTGAGTCGCATTTGACCAAAAACCCCTTGCAAAAGATATCTTTGTGTTGTTTAGCCTAGCCTAGCCGCGCGGTCCCTCCCTCCAACGCTAGCAGAAATGCGCGCAAAATGGCTAAGCTACAGCTAGCCACCAAATGAATTTCTCAAACCACGATTTTTTACAACGATTTCTCAGTGTCCAACAGCAACAGCACGCATCAGTATTCCAGTGAGCACGTTAATATGATACAATTTTAGCTAAAACTATTTAAACATAGAAGTAACTACAGGCCCCCCAAGCATGGTGAATAGCTGCCAAATGCTAACGTTAATGTGACCATCTCGTCAATTTAGCAACAGTACATAAACACATCATTTCCCCGACGTATTCCGGTGTTCAGTCGTCAAATTGAAATCATAATTCATTTTACACAAAAGTATTGATGACATACTAAACGGAGCGAGCAGCCCGTGGCAAAAGCTAAGCTTGAAGCAACCGCAATGTTATGGTCAAGTACAAGTAAAATAACGGTATATTCGTACATACCTGCGCTGTATAATCAAATTACATTGTCTCTTGCGTTGTGTTATCTGTGAGCTAACAGATTCAAATGTGCAACTAAAACATTTGCTTAAATTTAAGCTTTTTAGGTCTACTTACATGTGCACTGTTCCCAGTCCAGCTCACGGGTGAAATGGCGCCCTGTAGCTTTCCCGGCTGCATACGTCACAGCCCGCAACACTGTGTGTAGTGTCACATTCAAAAACATCACTTTGTAGTGTTTAGGCCAAACACTGTGAATTAACAAGTACTTATTTTACTCTATAACACTGCCATTGTTAAAATAACAATTAATTGGGTTAAAACATATCTGCATTTTCTTCACTCCACTCAATACAACACCAACACTGTGAATTTAACACTTTTGAATTTGCTGTGCAGTCTCCAAAGTGCTACACAAAGTGAAACAAATCAAACCATAAAAAAGGTTAAAAACAACAATACAGAGCACAAACAATAAAATATATGAATGAAAATGAACAAAATACAACAGGAATAAAAACAGACTAATACGCCTAAATAAAATATGTAATGGAATATGTTCAGAATGAGTTTGGATAAGGCTCTTGTATTTTCAGTGATGTATATAAACAGGAACCATGGTATTTATACTTCTTGCGGTTTCAAATGGCAGGTCAGTGTTCTGTTAAATATCCACCAGAAGGCGCTCAGAACCAAATAAGAAAGAAAAGAACAAGAAAAACAAACATGGAGGCACTAGATAGCAGATTTTTTAAAACAAATTTGCTGGAAGGGCAGGGTAAAAGTTGCATTATTTGTTTTGCAAGCAGTTTTGATCTTACACTGACCAAATTGCAGACAGAACATCGCAGAAGACGGACAGAACTCTCCGTGAATATTTGTGGATTTGCAGTGCGGAGCATGTATGAGCCTTTAGGTCTCTATTTTCCCAGCATACTTTTACTAAGATGGTTCCCGTGGTTTCAAAATCTGCTTGAATCTCAGCTGTTGATGGTTTTGTGCAGGGTTGCCAAAACAAAAGCCCAAAACAAGCCACCCAAGATCCACAAAAGTAAGTAAGAACTAACCGAAGTGTAAGTAAATAAAAAATGCAACTAGGTGAATGTCACCACCAGGGCCGTCAATAAAAATGTGGAGGCCCGGGGCAAGAAGTCTCACATGGGCCTCCCTCTAATACAAATTAATAGGAGGAGAGTCTAATAAGGACTGGGACAACTGACCCTTTTGTCGCTCCCTGTCTGCTCCCCTGGTCGGCATTAAAAATGTGTTTGTGGCATATTTTAATAGCATATTTAACATCAATAACTGCTTTAAAGTGTTAATTAATTGTTAAAAGCCTGTATTTCAGTGCTTTTGGGTCTATTATTGTGAAACAGAACTGAAAAAACACTATTTGTCAGCTCTTTCATGGCGTAAAAGTGCTGCAACAACGTAATCAGTAACTTTCAAAATTAGCGTCTTTTCACAGCAAGAAGTCAGAAGTTGCTATAACGGACCCTGTTTTTGTTGTCAGAAAACCTCCGAAACTACAAAATTACACGTTATAAACATCACTACAACATTGCTTTGTCAGAAGAAGAAACTTGCCGAGAAAACCTTCACACCTACAGCGCGGATATGGTTGTGTTTTTGAAAATAGCCCGTTAATGAATGCTGTTTAAACACGTGTTCATCAGCAAAAGGCCAGCCTGGTCCTGTTTGTGTGTGACAGCTGGTCTTACGTGAGTCCCATGATTCGCAGTAATCCACTTTTTATTATGAAGAAAGTGCCGGTGTTCTCAGACAGGAGGGACTCGAGACTGCCGGAGGTGCGGGGGACATATGGTGCAAAAGTTATGGTCGGAATTTTGAAGATCGCTTTTCATCATAAGCATACTTGAAGTCATGTTAGAGTATATTTAAGTGCTTTAACGAATGGATGGGCTGATTTAATTAGGGTTCTACATATACAAATTGTTACTATGTGGGTTCGAATTCTGTGTGGATGCAGCTGGGGTCGTGTTGTGTTATATTTATTTACCGCAACCCTTTTTTTTCTATAAAACTGCACTTTGACAAATGGGGGCTGGTTCATTATATATACAAATTTAAAAAAGATGCCGTATGTATCATTTTTTGTGTCCATGAAGATGTTTTTGTTTTTGATTGGAGTGTAACAAACCTTAAGTCAAGGGTTGTGTAAAAATAATTTTAAAAACATTACAAAATAAAGTCACCACTGCCCAAAAATGCTATGATGATATACAATTAAAACAATAAGAAAACTGGGAGAAAAAGCAACAATAAATCTCACTCAGCTCACCTTGGAAGCCTGTGCAAAAAGGTGGATTTTTAGTAGAGACTTTTAATGTCAGAAGCAGAGAAAGAAAGGTGAAGCCACCAGGCCTAGTTACCGGTCAGATCTGTGGAAGAATGCATGCTTTTCAAGGGGAAAAACAACAACAAAGAGACAAGGCATCTGTTGTTGAACAAATTAAGTAAGATTATAAGTTTACTTAGACCAACTTTATCGAGCCATAAAGGAAATTACTTGGACGCAGTAAGTCACACATTGCTCTATGTTGGTATACGTAAAAAAAAAAAAAAAGACGAAATATCTCAATAAGAGGGATAAGGAAATACAGTGCAAAGATATTGATTTGACAAAACAGTAAGTTGCTGTCGTTGTCTTTTCAAGATGGATAGAATGTTGTCCTGTGTTCAACTGTGGAACATTTCAGGCCAAGCAATAACATCTCCATGGAGACAAACAGGTTAAAAGAGTGTCCACCATGAGGTAACATTATAATCAAGTAACAAGACATCATCCCATGGCTTTAACCTGTGGTGTGCCCCAAGGATCAATCCTGGGACCCTTTCTGTTTAACCTCTACACGCTGCCGTTATGTCAGTTAATATGTAGCAATAATGTGTCTTATCACAGCTACTCAGACGACACTCAGGTCTATGTCTCACTGACGGCAGGTGAATATGGACCAGTGGATTCACTCTGTCCCTGCATCCAACAGATCTGTGTGTGGATGCAAAACAACTTTATTCAGCTAAATCGTCTTTTGCCAGCAGAAACAAAGAGAAAGTGTCACCAGTCACCCCCAGTCTCTATCTATAAAACCTACAAATCAATGTGCACCTTTCAAATTTGATGTGAATTAATATTATAATTAAGTAACAAGACATCATCACATGGCCTTGACCTGCGGGGCGGCCACAAGGGTCAATCCTGGGACCTCTTCTGTTCTAAAATCATTCTGTTTGGCCCACAGAAACAAAGAGAAGCTGTCAACTCCAGTCTCTTGCTCTAAAACCTACAAATCAAGTGGATTTAATGCCATACTGTGGAACATTTCAGGCAATGCAATAACATCTCCATAGAGAAAAGCAAGTCCACCAGTTTTGTGGCATAGTACACCTTCAAAGTTTAATGAGATTTAACATACTCCAACAACGTTCATTATGTCTACTTCAGTTATATCCACACTTAGGTTCTTAATGACTGTAAATTAGGAGATGTAATTACGTAGTTGACATGTTTCAGCTGCTTAACTGCCAGCCATCTTCAGAACTGTCGCCGGCGTTGGTGACATGTCACTTATCAGCTGATGTTACTTCCTGAGGCGTGGTCAACCTGACGGACCTGGCAGGTAGGTCACTTAGAGAATAACAAATTCAAACGATGGATTAAGGAGGCGATTGAAATCAGAAAGCGAGGCACTGGCAATAACCGTGACGGCGGAGCCTTCCCTCTGTCCCACACAAGGGCCACGCTACTCCAGAGACCACCAGGCGGCAGGAGGCGTGGCCAATCTGAGCGACCTGGCAGGTGGATAAGATAATTAAATTACAATTAAATGACAAGACATAATTGATTCTATATTCACATTATGCATAATCACATGGCCTTGACTTGTGGCATGCCCCAAGGGTCAATCCTGGGACCCCTTCTATTCAACTGTTCAGTGAATGTGCAGCAATAATGTGCCGACAGAAACAAAGAGAATATGTCAGCAGTCACCTTCAGTCTCTCGCTCTAAACCCTACAAAGTTAAAAATCATGGGGGTAATCATGGATTTAGCGGAATATTATGGGCAAAGCAATAGCATCTCTTTAGAAAAAAGCTGGTGGAAACGCCTCCAGGAGTTTGTCTTTAAAGTTTGATATGAATTAACATAATTAAGTAACAAGACATCATTGATTCTATTTCCCACTTCACCTGTGCCGTCTCTAATGACTAAATAATGACGTCCTTAACCTGTAGTCCTGGAGCATGCACTGCACACAGAAACCCACTGTGAACGAGTCCCACAGACATGCAATAGGTTTGCCGTAATAAAGAACTTGCACATGATTAACTGTAAGCGCTTGTGCAGTTTACCTGCTTTCACAACGCATACTATTATGTAAATGAAGCAGACATGACCCAAATCTGCTGCCTCTAAATTAATGTATTTTACCTTTACAATGAGAAATCCGCAACACGTCCAAATGTGCAACTAAACCCAGATGAAGGAGCTAAAAGTGCCATACATTACATTTAGATTAAGATGTGCGGCAATTCACAAACTCAGTCATTTCCATAAAAAGCATTAATATTGTTATATTAGCAATGATAGCATTTTCAAGGTGCAAAACAAATGCCATTAGTCATGTGTATTGTATTGTGTCTATGGTGCACTGTACAAAGCAGAGCCAACCGAATAATCTTTAGGGTTAACTTAACTATTTAACAATAAATTATCTGTACATAAAACACTGCATTATTTTATTACATTATTCTATCCAGAGATTTAGCATTTTATTTAAACAATGGAATTCAATTATTTCAAGAAATGTTAAGGACTATGACATGATCTAATGTACACCCAAAAGTCAGCAGGGGTAAAATACCTTTTTATTCACTATTCTTTACAAAGCCTAAGCAGACAGAAAAGGTTCTCATCTGAGATTTTAGAGCCAGAACACAATGATACAGGCTGTGTCAGTTCAGCGTCAGACCTAGTGGCCATTGGTCATAAAGTAACTTTGTACATACAGAGATTAGTGAGAGAGATATTAAGTGTGTTACAGTGATGTTTTTGGGTTAAATGTACTCAAGTCTTTTTGAAAAAGTCAGATATTGTAGTTAATTTTAATGCTTGTATGTCTTTTCATGGTTAAAACTAATTTGGCTTTTATAATAGAAGAATAAAATATACAATAATGTGAAATTTACAATAGTTTGTGATTTCACAATAGCCAACAACTTATTGTAAAATCACAACAAACTATTGGAACAGTCACAATATGTTATTGTGACACATGTTTTCCCGATACTGTGCCCTCAATAAGTTCTTGTTCACTTCCACTGGAAAATGTAAGTGTATTACTGCTTGCTTTTTACCAGTGCTTCTACTATTAAAATCTATGACGTATCTAACTGTAAGGACCAAATCAGTAGTGTGAATGTTTTTGCATATTACACAACTCTGCTCAGAGGGTCTTGTATAAATGTGCAGCTTCTGAGGACAAATAATACATTTACTACAAAAGCAAGCGTAAAAGTAGGGCTGCAACTAATGATTATTTTTGTAATCTGTTAATCAGGCAGTTATTCTTTTGATTGGTTGATTTGCTGTTTAGATCTCAAAATGGATGGTTACAATGTAACCCAGGTTCTCTCCACCCTACATATTCCATATGTGTGGGGTCAGTCCCTATACATATGGACTCTGTAGGGCTGAGAGAATCTCAACACGAAAGTGAACTTCTGTAAATATGAGATTTTAATCAAATTTGTTTGATGAAGCTAAAGAGATGCTGTTTCGTGTGTTTCTTCATTCATGGTCATTTTGGGGTAATTACTTATCTGTGTAGGTCATAAAACCTCCTCTCTGTTTTGGAGTCTGTGAATATTTTATAAATTGATTAGTCATGAATTATTTCAATAATCAATTTGGCCAATTTATTTCATCCCAATAATACAGTAAATAAAAAATAACACACTCATGTTATTAAGTAAGGGAATGGACGTGAAATGTATGTAAATTATGACATTGGAAAGTTAACCAAGCAAACATTCTTTTGCAATGTATATCAATAAAATACAGACATTTCCCTGCCTCTTCTAACAAACTGCTTCTTTCTATGGCAGAATGCATCTGTGGTATACCATGAGGGACCAGCCACCCACCAGAGCACAACACAAACATGAAGAAAATTCCTCCAAATCCTGACAAATGTAAAGCTGATTCTGAACCTCATCGACAAGTCCAGGCTTTGCTCCTGAAAACAAGAGAACAAACAAACTCCCGGCGCAGTTAAAGAAGTGGATAAGTGAGGTCGTGACCTGCGATATGAAGCAGACAGGTTAGAGTGAGGAGGCGGGCAGGGGGGCGCCGGGACACCTTTCCTCTGCTGTTACGCACTCCTCTGGCAAACAGCATTATCTTGATTAAAGTTTAATTAAGGATCACATTTGGCTGTGCCTCTCATAGCCATCTACATGAGCAGATTTCAGAGGGCTTAACTCCATCCAAGGGAAAATCCTCCTTTATTACTTTCAACCTGTTGTAAAAGCTGTTGGCACGGAGGGACGCGCGCTCATTCACTGGCCTTGTTTGCCGCTGGAAGAATCCCTGGTCTCTAGAGATCTCCCCACAGTGGTTCAATTTAATATCCGTCCTATCACTACACCACTCGGGCTCATTATTAATGATACTATTCATTAATTTCTTGTTGGGGCTGATGTTATTTATTAAAATATTAGAGAAAGCTCCTGAGACGCTGGATGGTAATGAGGGATGTGTCCTCCTTGCTGCAGCCCCTCCCTGGCGCACATGGCTGGGATGCACAGGCTGCTGTGGTGGGAGAGGATGGATGGTGTGGAGAATTAGCCCACTCGGACGCTGCTAGCCTGCACACCCTCATTAGTCGTGCGCAGGGCTGAGTGACACCACAAATCCATTCTGTGCATCCAACACAGCGGCGGCCATATGCAAACTGCCGTGGCCCTGTTAATGAGCCGTTCTCATGCACAGGGAATTGACTACTGTCCATCCAACGCTGCTGGACAACATTTATTTATGCGTTTATATGCTGGTAATTGCACAATTGCATATGAATTTAGTGCATAATAATAATATTCAAATTCAGATAAAAATTCAGATAAAATTACTTGCACAGTTCCCTTGTGTTTTCTGGAAGATGACATTTTATGATAACCTAACCACAATAGTTTTACCCAACTGTGATTTAGCTTTATTTTAACTGTTTTACGGAAAATATGAAATAAGGCACATTATGCTTTTTTGGTATTCAGTATTATACTATAACATACACAAATCATTATTTTACATTTTGTGGAAATGTAATTTGTCCCGTTAGAATTAACTGGTTCTATCAGAGCACTTGGTTCTGAGATATTAAGTATTGACCACTTGTAAAGCATAAATAAATGTATTTAATACATGGAATAAAGGGCGCTCTCGGTGGACTGTAATGAATTTTGAGTTTTAAAAAATCAGTTTTTTAATTTCATATATATTGTACAAACTGTGTTTTGGGAAGTGATAATTCGCAAATAGAACCGTCTAATTTGGAAAATGACATCTGAATTTGGAAGAATAAGGTTCTATCATAAAGTAAACTAATACTGAAGGGACACCATTATAACATGGTTAAAAATGCTGAAAACTGAAATGCAATGCTGAAAAAATGACATTCCAATCACCAACAATTATAATAGGCTGAATGACTCATACCCATATTTCTTATAAATCTATATCTATAAATAAATATACTTGTCATTTTCAATATTAACACTGCTAGAATGTTGCAGTGCTTTATCTTTTCTACGACAATTTCAATTTTAGACCAAATCCAACCCAGACTTTCCACACTAGGATGAATCTGTATTCTGAATACAGATACAGAATACAAATACTCTACAAACTGCTGAAAAAACAAAAAACAAGCAACAAACAAACCAACTAACCCAAGAATAATAATAATCTGCTGAATGACACTCCCCTCACTTCCTTCTTTTTCCTTTTTTGAGTCCTACAATTCAATATACTTGCAATTTTCTATAATAATACTGTATGTCAACCATTTTGCAGTGTGCCTGCAGTATTATTCTTGGTGAATTATTCCTCTGCATTTTCGCCCAACCCACTAAAACCAGCCCAGACTTTCCACACTAGGATGTATCTGTATTCTGAAAATGAAATTTGACTTGGAATTATTGTTAGTCTCTATCATATAACTTTATGATGATGAAGCTAGAACGAATGATGAAGAACACCACTTTACGCTCAAGTCAACTGTGTATAATATGTCCCCTTTAAGAATATGCTACAAATTGAAATGCAATGCTAACAAAATGAATGACTCTGCCCACATATTTGCTTAATTGTATTTTAATTGTTTTTTTTTAATTGTATTTATTTAATTTTACATTATTTGTTTAACATTTTTATTTTATTTATTGTATTTATTTATTCATTTTTCAGAGTCCCAAAATTCAATATCCTTACAATTTCCACGTCAATCATTTTGTATCAGTATAACTCTCTGGCTGCCACTTGCTTTTCGACCGAGCCCCAAAATCCAGCCCAAACTTCCCACAATGCCCGGTCAGCCATGTTGTACCCCGCACGCATTCCTCACGCGCCTTAAATGTGTATATTGTCCTCTCCAAAACCACTATATTAATGGTTCCGCACTAAACGAGCCACAATCCATTCATCATAATAATTAATCTGATCCAATTATATAGCAAAGAATATAACAAATTGCGGGGGGGAAATAATGATCTATCACTGCCATGTCATGTGGATGTGGGACTAAAGCATTAATTAGACAGAGGATTTGGAACCGGTACACAAAGCCGGCTGAAGGCTCCGTCTCGGTTTGATGATGTAATTAGGGGCCCGCGCGAACACAGTGTTTTCGCTGGTTCGACTAATGAAGGTCCAGAGGTTACGGCAGCTTTTTACAACCGAGATGTAGAAGTAATTAATATTTTTGTGGTAGTAAAAAGTAAAGGGACACAACGGCGCGTTTGCTCCTGGTTAGCATGGGACCCTGTAGTTAAACATATCTTGTCCCGGGATGTGTGTTTTTCTGTTAGCGGCAGACAGAGAGGTGCAAGGGCCCAAGAGAAGCGTGGTTGAGACGGTGTGTTCGGTGGAGAGTACGGTGGCCCTCGAGGGTCGCAACGGCAATGGGTTGAAAAGCGAAACAAAAATAATCGCAACGGAACAAAAGAGTCTGCAAAGAAATGAAACAGAACACAGTTAATAGAAAACGCAAGCAAAAGTCTGTAAAAAAAATACACAAAAAACACAAGCTAAAGTCTGTAAGAAAAATACACAAAAAACCTACAATATTAGAAAACACAACCAAAAGTCTGTTTAAAAAAAACACAATATTAGAAAACACAATCAAAAGTCTGTAAAAAACTACACTATTAGAAAACACAACCAAAAGTCTGTAAAAAACTACACAATTAGAAAACACAACCAAAAGTCTGTTTAAAAAAGACACAATATTAGAAAACACAATCAAAAGTCTGTAAAAAAAATACACAAAAAACCCACAATATTAGAAAACACAATCAAAAGTCTGTTTAAAAAAAACACAATATTAGAAAACACAATCAAAAGTCTGTAAAAAAAATACACAAAAAACCCACAATATTAGAAAACACAACCAAAAGTCTGTTTAAAAAAAACACAATATTAGAAAACACAATCAAAAGTCTGTAAAAAACTACACTATTAGAAAACACAACCAAAAGTCTGTAAAAAACTACACAATTAGAAAACACAACCAAAAGTCTGTTTAAAAAAGACACAATATTAGAAAACACAATCAAAAGTCTGTAAAAAAAAATACACAAAAAACCCACAATATTAGAAAACACAATCAAAAGTCTGTAAAAAACTACACTATTAGAAAACACAACCAAAAGTCTGTAAAAAACTACACAATTAGAAAACACAACCAAAAGTCTGTTTAAAAAAGACACAATATTAGAAAACACAATCAAAAGTCTGTAAAAAAAAATACACAAAAAACCCACAATATTAGAAAACACAATCAAAAGTCTGTTTAAAAAAAACACAATATTAGAAAACACAATCAAAAGTCTGTTTAAAAAAAACACAATATTAGAAAACACAATCAAAAGTCTGTAAAAAAAATACACAAAAAACCCACAATATTAGAAAACACAACCAAAAGTCTGTTTAAAAAAAACACAATATTAGAAAACACAATCAAAAGTCTGTAAAAAACTACACTATTAGAAAACACAACCAAAAGTCTGTAAAAAACTACACTATTAGAAAACACAACCAAAAGTCTGTAAAAAAACTACACAATTAGAAAACACAACCAAAAGTCTGTTTAAAAAAGACACAATATTAGAAAACACAATCAAAAGTCTGTAAAAAAAATACACAAAAAACCCACAATATTAGAAAACACAATCAAAAGTCCCCAACAAAACACATTTAATAGAAAACAAGCAAAACTCTGTAACAAAACGCAATTATTAGAAAACACAACCTAAAGTCGGCAAAAAAACCCAACCCACAATTAACAGAAAATACAACAAGAAGTGTGCAAAAAAAAAAAAAAGAAGCTAAAACAAAAGTGCGTAACAAAAAACAATGAACAGAAAGCAGAAAGAAAAATCCGCAACAAAACACTTCAGTCTCTGCACCTTGTTGTGGACGTTTGATTTGGTTTTCATTTAATTGTGTTGTGAACATTTTGTTGTTTTTGTTTTGTGTTTTCACTGATTCAATGTTGTTGTGAACCTTGGGGGCCACCGTAGCACAAGAAAACGAATGAAAACAGTTCATTGTGGCGATCAGAAATAGGTGGGCGGGGCCTTTATTTGCACATGGATTTTTGCACTAAACAACAACAAGTAAAAGAGAAACTTGATCATAATAGATAAATGTGCCCGTTCTTTTGTATTTTTCATAACTTTTAGAACATTTGGCCATGACTGCTGGATCTTTTATGCTCCTCTCATTAACCTCCAGTTAGCTTTTTACTGCGCTAACATCTCATTTTGAGAACCCTGCTTCACTTTTATACCGAGAATAAAATGGAGAGCAGAAGTGACTGGAGTTGGTAGGATTTTATTTTTATCTTTTGGATTTTCTGTTACAATGTCACAAAAAATCCTCTGAAGAAAGACTTTATTCCAGATGGGTAATAATGCTTAGTATTCAGTTAATCAATAATTGTGATTATTCAGGTCTCAATATAATCATAAGGACCGAAAACTATTAATCGTGAACATTTTAGACGCAAAATGAAGTCATTTTGAATTCAACCTGCACTCCACAAAACACATATAACGCTTTTATGTGGCGGTTTACATCAGAATAACTTTACTTTTGCATTCAGAAAGTTGGATTTCATTTCTCAGAGATGGTTATTGGACGTGTAATGTATTCAAACAATAAGAAAATGAAGAATTTCACTTTTTTGTTACGTGTCAATAATCGTTATACCGTGACAATAATCGTAAAAATTCAATATTGTGATGTTATATTATGCTTTATCTCTTTTTAGTTTGCACACAGATCGCAAATACTTGTTTTTTCCCCAATAATAGCTACAAATAAACAATAAAATATATTTCAAATTTTCGGTTTTGGTAATTATATTGATCTTTTAAAGGTTCATTTGCGTTGTTATAATTGGACACAGCGATACAAATCACAATAACGAACCTTAAAACTGCACTGTTAGTTGTTTTAAATGTGTTATTAGTAATGCTGCCTGGTCTGTACACTTGTCTCCCCCTGCCTCCCGCCGTCCCGCCTCCGTCCCCCCCGTCCCCCGCTGTATTTAGATGTCGCGGATTGCCCTGCGCCGCTGAATCTGCCGCGTCTGTGATAGGAACGCCACGCTCGGCTTTTAGACTCTGACAACTTTGATCCCGGCGCTACAAAGGAACGTGCGTCTTATCACCGGCGCCTCCTCGAACCGGCCCCGAAGACGCTCCCCGACGCGTGAAAAAGCGCCATCGTTTTCAGGCAAATCCCCACTCCAATCCACTCCGCATTATCACTTAATCACAAGTAAACAAGCCATAATAGGAAACAATAAAAACCCGCGCGTGAAAATAAAGGGGAGAAAAGACACAAAAGGCCCAGTAGAAATCGGCGCGCTGGAATGGCGACGGTTCCTTGGGTGTTAACTGAATTAATCACCTGCCTGGTTTCTGTGCTCTCCGCGCTAGGGGCCCGGGGCGGGACCGAGGTAATAAGACAAGCCCCTTCAGGGACGACCATAGCTGAGCAGTATAAATATCATCCGCCGTGCCTATGTAAATGACTCCGGCACAGTTATTTATTTATTTTAAAGATCTTTTTTTCCTACTTTCCAGAGCTTGATTATATTAAATAGCAAGCTTTTAGGGAGTGTTTAACAGCAGTTATGAGGTGGTGAAAAAGGAAAAATCTTAAGGTGGATTCAGGACACTTTCGAGAGATAAGAATAGGCTGTGCTCACATTGAAGAATTTAAAGATCTCATGATGGGCCTATGTAACTAAATTCACTCTAAATAGAAATCCACAAACATTTCATTATTTGTTTGGGATTGGCTTCACAAATTTGCCATTTTAAAAGGACTGAACCTGATTTTTATTGTTTTTTTTTTTGTTTGTTTTTTAAATGTGAAAAACTGGACTTGTTCATTTTAACTCTTTACCGCAGTCAACATGTATCGCTCACTTTACTAATGCAGTCCCAGCATCCTAAATATTCGCCATGAGTTTATCAGCACTTTTCATGAGTCTCTGAGCCTGTCCTGGATGAAAGCTAACCAACATTAGCATGCTAGCGGTGCACTTCCTGCTTCTCGTAGAATAAAACGCTTTATAAATAGATGCAGACAAAACATTGCGGTGTCATTATCACCGGAATAGATGCTTTTACATAAGATCAGTAAAACAGATTTAAACATATTTCTGTTTTTCACGTTTCACAACAGTAAAAAATAGGTACAGCCCCTTTAAGATCATGCCTTACTGACTCAACTTTTCAACAATCACATCTTTGGAGCTGAATAATGGCACCACTTTCTGAGGCAATTGTGGGGGGAAAAAAAAATCACAATTTCTTCTGACAGATAAGACGTAGAACTCTGTACCAGTTTTTGTTTCATGTGAATAGGCCCAGTAATTAAAGAGATATGAACCATAAACCAGGTCCACAAGTCTGCAATCTGACACCAAATTCTACCATATTCAGTTGACTTTTAGAGATTTTTGTCCAACATCTAAGCATATTGTCACATTTTTAACAAACGTATGTCCCAAGTGTGTGGCAAGGTGTAGGCCCCCCTTGTCCCAGTGCATGATTGTAACGCTTTTTTTCAGATTATAATACCCTCCTACACAGTTCAGTTGAATAATTTGCTTTTTTCTTTGTGCTACCGATGGCTGCACGTGTTTCTCATCTCACAAATACATGTTCATATAAATTTGGCACAAAAAGTAAAATAAACCGGCTTTTCAATTGTACAAGATGAATTGGCTGCAGTCCCAAGCTGACCTTTCCGAGCCTGTGGTGAAATATTTATGCACTGCTCTGTTTTGGTCAGGGGCTCCGATAATGCTGTGGATTAAGTGTTCATCCACCAACCAGACATAGATTTTCACTTGGCCAAATTACATGAGGAACATTCAGTAGGGCTACAGTTAAAGATTGTTTTAGTTGTCGACTAGTCAAATGATTATTTCTATTGAACACTGAGACTGTTTAAATGCATTATTAACGAAACAAAGGTTGAAATATGGTGACTGAAGGATTCTAGAAAGAGAATATTTACGAATAAAGTGCATTAATGAGTAAAATTTGAAATGATGTATTATTTTTTTGACATTTTGATTCAATAATACCACCCTCTTGCTATAAAAAGGTCCTTTTATGTGAGTTTTACAGTCTGTCCTTGATTTTCAACCAGTGTGCCGGAGAATCTTGAAGTTTTGTCAGGTGTGCCTTGAAAAAATATCCAGTCTGAGTTAACAGATTCACAAATGCAAATGTAAAAGACTAATTTAACCATCACCATTGCCAAATTTAAAGAACCAGACAAGGGCACAGACATTATTTGCCTCATTATGTACCATACTTTTTTACTAAACGGTCTGATGTCTTAATGTTTTAGTAATAGGTGGTGTGCCGTGGTATCTTTCAAACCCAAAAAATGTGCCACGACTCAAAAAAGGTTGAAAACACTAGTCTAGATAACGATTACAATTATCAAAATACAACAGTGATTGATTTTTATAGTTGACTATTCGTCGTGAGTAGATTAAACACTGCAGCTTTCGACAAGTCTAATCCACACCACGTTTGCCGTTGCTCTTAACGTACAGTTTCCAGCAGTATTATGCATCGCAGTGGGGTTCATAATGGTGATGAAATTTTGATTCTTTGATCAACAAAGCGTGAAAATTGCTTGAAGCTTAATATCTAGTATATACCACATTTTGATACCGTAAAACGACGTGCGACTATGCATGTCTATACTACTATTAAAGTCCCCACCAGTAATATGTAAATGACTCCGCTTGTATGTATTTATTTTAAACACTTTTTTCACCCTCTGAGGCCCGGCTGATATCAAATAGCCATCTTTTAGGGAGCGCTTAATAGCTGCTGGTGGGTGGTATAAGGGAGCGCCCCCCCAAGTCGGAGTAATTAAAGGAGGAGGTGTTTTGCCAGGCATAAATAATGCTGTTTGTGTTGGAGCAGGGGGTGATGGGTATCCGGGGTGGGAGGGGCCAGGACTCAGACTGGGGTTAACCCTTGGGTGACTCCTCCTCGTTTTGTTTTTTTTGAAGGGACACCGGCAAGGCTCTTAAAGGGACGGCGGCGCTCTGTTACGCACTCTATAGGGGGGAGTCATTTGTTAACGGCGCACACTCGGCGTTACTTAAAGGAAATGATCGTCGGTGAAGATGTGCGTGACGTGGAGAGAATCACTGTGTTTCCTTTCACTGGCCGCACTAATCGCTCTTTGATCAAATAGAAATGTCACGAGTCGGATTGTAGCTTTAAGAGTCAAAACAGAGAACAGATGTAAACAAGACAATGTAAGATAATGTGAGAAAAGTAAAGGGAAACTAATCTTGCTATTGGACTCTAGAGCTTTTATTCAAAACAACTTCTTTGCTCATCTGAAATATTTTGCGTATGAGATTTTATTTCAAAACTATTGATTTAAGACACTATACTGCTTATTATGAGGGATTGTTTCTAACCAACATCCTTGTAAGTAGTTACCTGCGTTATAGTTAGGCCTGTCACAACAACACATTTTGAAGTGATAAACAATAAACGATAATATTGAAACTACTTTAGGTCACACATACAGTTATCCCAAAGCAGGAGTGTAAGCGTAAACTATTTTTTAAATTATGATTTTAAAAAGCATGACCTGCAATAAATAAACAGTAGAATGAAACACTTCAGTACTTATTCATATCTTAATTAGTTACATATTACATATTCAACCCTCTATAGCTCAAATTTTGTCCTACCACACATTAGAGCTGTAACTAACATTTTGTTAATTGGTCATTTTAACTATTATTCTTTTGATTAATGGTTGTTAAGACTGCAAAATGCTTGGGATGTTTGCTAATCTTTACTCAGATGAAGGTAAACGGATGCCGCTTGAGGACATCCTGATGTAGGAATATCTAAAAACAAAACAGGTTTTTCATCAACGACACTGTTTCCTGTGTCATTTTACAGTAGGTTTTGCTTTGTCATAAACTTCAAGCAGAAAACAGAATATAAAAACTCGTAAGGCTGAAGCTAAAATACTATACCAGTTAATCTGGCAATATTTTAAATAATAAGAGGAGATTTTAACTTTAATGTTGATCAAATATTTATTCAGCTATAAACACTAAATGTTCATGTTTCCTTTGACATTTAGATGTAATTCTAAGCACATGCCATGTTTTGTAGTCTGTGTATAGCAGGTCAAAATGACTCTATTATTCAGTTACAAAATTAGTTATCTCAATATCTATTTAGTTGACTCGATTAACTTGTTTCAGCCTATACTGCACACACATACACACACACAAAATATATATATATATATATATATATATATATATATATATATATATATATATATATATATATATATATATATATACAGTATATATCCCAACAAATGCAACACAATAAATACTAAGTTCCCAAAAATATTGTCTCAGGACTTGTTTACGCTAAATTGAACGATAAGTCGATATAGTGATTATTGTGAACGGATAGTAACAATAAAGTCCTGTACATTGTACATTTTTCTTTCCTTGGCACTGGAAATACTGTATGGTCTAATTCTTAAAAGTTTGTTCTTGAACTACAGTAGTATTCTTTCAGTATTGGCTGTTATCTGTTTTTTTTCTTTGCATTCTGAACATAGGCCCAGCTTCTTGTCCATGTGTCGACAAGAGCACATTAAGTCAACACGATCGCTCTCCACAGCCGAACGTCGTCTCTGCGGATAAGATAATTGAAAAGTGTTTTTAGCCGCAACCCTACATTCTTATTGCATTTTATGATTCCGCCGCGAACCTGTCCAGTGCCTTCTTCTTCCCCGGCGCAGTGACTCCCTCCGCCGTAACGATTGCACATATAGATAAAAATGTGGCGAGCGTGTACCGTGACTCATGCGCCGGCGAGCGGAGTTCTGCGCCGGTCCGTGGGAAATAATAGAGTTATTTCCTGGCACATTAGGAGAGGAGTTGACAGGCCATAGAATGTAGTGCACTTGAGCGCACTAATGGTCAGCCAGTGGGCGCCCCCTCCCCCCCCGGCGCCCCCCCCACACCTTCCCCACCTCCAGCACACGGCGAGCCACACGCCACGGCACCGAGAGCCATTTATAGAACTCACACTTCTGCCTCCTCCTGCCGCCCGCACGTCGGAGGGAAGAGACGTGGAAGTGGAGGGCTTTCTGACACCGCCGAGGACACGTCTTAATGCACTTTAAATTTAACCCGACGCCGTAAGAAAAACAGATCAAGTCGTCGTGTTGTTGTTGTTTGCTGCAGATTTTACGCTAAAGAATGAGATCTGAGAAACAAATTGGGAGTTTGCAGAAATGTTAACTTAGAGGTGCGCCGTGCCATCGGTTTGTCTCCATGGAGATGTTGTTGCTTTGCCTGGAATGCTCCTCAGTATGGCATTACATTGATTTATCTCACCTCAAGTGTTTTTTTTATTGCTACTGTCTCATAAAATGGATTGAAGAGCTGACCTGTAACTTGCCCTGATGGCGTCACCTGCACCTGACACTGTAGATAAGTTTAATGCCCTACTGTGGGACATTCCAGGCAAAGCACCCACCAGAAAAGGTACATAGTGCACTTTTAAAACCCTTTTGAGCTTTGTAAGTATCTGTTCAAGTAGATTAGATAATAATAATAAATTATAATAAATAATAATAAATACATTTACATGAAAGTATGTGTTAATTAAAACTATTTACATTGAACTGCATCATCCATACCAAAATACAGCTTTTAAAACTAGCTCTATTTAGTTTTGTAATATGCACATAAGACATTCAAATGTTTGTGTTAAAACCATGTTTAAGATTTTATGGTGATCAAACTAGATACATACATTTTTCTCCTGGCTGAAAACTGACCTATTTATACAACTAATGCTCTTTACTCAACCTGGTACAATAATGCAAGCCTTGTTATAAACAACAACAATTGATTACAATAAAAACATGGTGGCTATTAATGTACATGCTTTGACTGCTCACAAACTCCAAGAAGACATTTCTTTGTTGTTTCAGTTGTGCCTGTTCAAAATGAATAAAAATACCTTTTGTGTAATGTATTGCTTGAATGTTGCTGACTTTGACATCATCAAACTTTTTTTTACTTTGTAGTACTTGGGGAGATGCTGCTTTTGTTCTGATTATCCACAAGGGCTTTATTTTGCACCAGACTTTGGATACAACATGAAAAATGATTCTCGTTAGCATATATACAATTCACAGACTGAGTACGCGAGACTTGCCATATGAGAAAAACAAAGCTCTGGAGAAAATATATTATAAACTGCGCTCCACTTTATCAAAATGTTTCCCCTTGAAAAACAAAGCAGCATATCCCAGTCTCCTCCTCCTTTCTGCGCCACAAAGGACCAGAAACACTCAGTGTATAGACGCCCAAGTTCCTCTGGGTACAATTATAGTATATGTGTGCAGTAACAAGTGAGGAGGACGACTAAGGAAGGGGAGAGGGGACAACCTTGTGAGTGAAACAGTTAAGCTGTCATGACTGTGTCAGGACCCGGCCTGTTGGGGAGGCAGCTGTGTCCCCAGAGCCGCAGGATAATAGTGTCCGGCCACACAACCAATAAATCAATGCTTTACAGGGAGGCTTCACACAGACTGTCAACACAAGTGTGAGTGTGAGAGGAAGTTTATAAAGCACAAGGGACGACGCCACTTTAACCTAGTTAAAGTCATCTGGTGTGGATATGTTATTAAATTAAGTTTATCAACAGTGAGAAACAGGACTGCGACTGAGTAAAACTTTCTTTTTATTTATTTCAATTACAAATAGTAGTTTAATATTGCAGTTAAACTTGCCTGAAGTTGCGGCACAAAAAGGCAAAACAAGTGCATCAACAAAATTATACAAATAGAATTGATATTTATGTGTGATACATATTAAACATAAAACAAACACTTTACTTTCACTCATAATCCCATTGTTCAGTGTAAAACTGGAACCTAATCTTTATGTTCTGTTTTATGTGCTCTTCCTGGTTTAAAAAGGGACTTCAAGCATTAGATTAATAATAGAAATGATTTGAGCTTGCTCTGTCCTGACATGGACCCCAAGTGTTCACAATCAAACTGAGAGCTTTTGGAATAAGTTCTTCATTAACTGATGTAAATGTAAGAATACTGTAACTGACTGATTAATAAGAATGGCTGTATGGACCTTTCCAGAACTGATGTGTTAAGAGCAGCTGCACACACAGACTGCTACTAATGTAAACATTCTAATCCATTCATTTTAATGAGGCAAAACAAAAATATGTTGTCTGACCACAGGTGCATTATATTCGCCAGCAAGTATGAAGAGTCAATATCTAACTTCCAGCTCCATTTTCATTATACATTTATTCAGGGTTTGCAAACTGTTGTGGCCTTTTATATTTTTACATAATGCTAGATTAAGAAATGTATTGGTGTTACTCACATGACTTGTCAGTCACCAACAACAGCGTAAGTTAATCACAGTTTGCAATGTTTGGAGGCTAGCGCTAACTCTCTCATTGAAAATGCAAAGTATGGAATGGTCCCAGTCTATGGAATACAGGCGTTCTGCTCACAAACACAGGAAGGATGTCTGTGACACAAATCAAATCATATGGAGGCATTTGTCAATTCTGCATATTTTCTAACATTTAAAAACAATATTATGTTATGATAAGCTTTGTTTTAACCTTTGACTAAGAGAAAAAACATCTTTACTCTTTTGTTTGAAGACATTTTACAACCTAACATAAAAAAGCTACGAGACCGTTTTTGAAAATTCACACCCAAAGAACTCTCCATGAACCCAAACATGTTTCTGCCTATATTGCACCATGATCAACATTTCCCTCCCACTTGTTGTTGACTATTGTTACGCTAGCGCTAATTAAAAATGATGAATTCGTCCACACTGATGCTAACGGAGACCGCGGCGCTTGATAAAAATGATCGAAGACAGCCCGGAGGATTCAACTTTCCTCCGATACGCCCCTCGCCGCCAGGCCCTTGTTTGTTCATTAGACTTTTAATGCGCTCGATATCAGCTCCCAAACTCCTGCTGGGGTTGTTTGTGACTCAGTGGGGCGCGGTGTAAAGCTAAGGGGCTCTGGCAGCACCTGTGCCCCATGTCGCTGCGCCGATGCCGGGCCCAGGAGAGCAGCGTTAGCCCGGCCTGTCACCGTCGTCACCACCATCCGCAGTCGTCGGCCGTCCTGCTGGGGAAATGTCACGCACCGGGCAGAGGAGATCCAGTGAGGGGAGGCTGGGGACGCTGGCTCACGGCCCAGCACGGCTCTGACATGATCGGGGAGGTGGTTGTGACACATGTAGCACTGACTCCACTCGGCTATCTGATCAGCATTACCCGGTGTCAGGAGGAGACGGGCCGAGGAGCGTGATATAAGCAGTGATAGGGCTCATGCGCAGCTCAGATAACAACAGAGATGAGAAAGTGCAGAAGATTCTTTTGGGTGATCTGGGTGGCATACTGTATGTGATGATTGTTATTACACTTTTATAGAGGATATTGTTTGTTGATGGTTAATGATTTCAAAGTAACACGTTCTAATTTTGAATGAATGAAGATGCGCATAATGTCTTGGACAGAGGCGTGTACTTGAGTCACTATTTTAATTACTTGAAAATGCACTTGGGACTCAAATTGGACTTGGGACTTGGAGGTCTCTTACTTGAGATGACTTGATGCTTCTCCTCAAAAAAATACATCTTTTTAAATCTTCTCGTAAAAAGAAGACTCATTTATAAAAAAAATCTTATCCATCGCAAAAATATGAGCTGGGACTGGACTTGGACTTCAGACCTCACTCTGCCAAAAACTTGAGACTCACTTGAGACGTGCAAAAGAAGGACTTGGTCCCACCTCTGGTCTTACTTGGAAAGCACTTTGTGTTACAATTTTTTTTTAAATTTGATTTGATTTGATTACGCTGGGCGCAATATGTGACAACTGTTAAGACATTTTTCTAGAGGACATTTTTTGTTGAAAGTTCATCATTTCAGAGTAACACGTTCTAATTTTGAATATCTGAAGATGATTATGGATACTCTGGGCGCAATATGTTTTGGATTGTTACTAGACTTTTGTAGAGGATATTGTTTGTTGAGGGTTTAAGATTACAAAGTAACAATGTCTAATTTGGAATATATAAAGATGTATTAAGGAAAACAAATTTCTTACTTCATGGTTTTCAACAGTCTGAGAGCCCCTCAGGGGCTCCTAAATGGGAGATCCAGTTTTTGAAATAAATATCCAATCTTCAAATGAAATTGAAATGAAACTGAAGTTGAAATGTAGCATTATTTGTAAGAGATTATATTAATCTTACGCCTCAATCTTACAGGTTGAATAATGGCACCACTTTATGATACAATTGAGAAAAAATATTTCACTTTTGTTATTTTAGTTACTTTGTGCCAGTTTGTGTTTCATGTGGATTTCATGTGCCCAGTCATATACTGTATATTATATATGAACCACAAACCAGGGTAATAAATCCACAGCAAATCCCACCTTTGCAGCGAGACATCCTTCTCACAGTCACCAGAACAAACTCCCATTCAAATACATGAAGTACAAAAAACATCCTTAAATGTCTTACATATGAGTCAGTCCATTTCTGACTGTAATCTCTTCAATGTGTCAGCTTCACATAGATACGTCCTGTGATGCTTGATTCAAACTGTCCACACTGAACGATCACCACCTTCTACCCTTTACACAACAACAGTGACCCCAAACAGCTTTCCACGTAGTGACGCAAGCGCCTACGTCTCCAGACTGTGACGTGTACATGAGGAGTACGTGTCTTCTCTTCAGAGGAGCAGTCTACAATCTCCAGTAGAGGCGGAATTGTTTTTGCCAATAATCATTCAAATGAAAAAAATCACCAAAAATAAACAGAAACATAAATTGTGTAAAGTGATATTTCCACCCATTTGCGGTCAATTTTAACATCGTGCCGCCGTCTGTTCAACGTAAATATACATAATCCTACTGTAAAGACTGCTCACCCTTGCACCAACATCTGTGGAACGTGTGAAAATAGTGAGAAGACTGTTAAGACAGCATCTGCGGAAAAAACGTACACGAGAATACTGCAGCTCAAGACGGCTCATCCTTGTGCCGGCGTTCACGTTTTATGCAATACATGAGTCTCAACCAAGAAATTCTCGGGAACATTTTGGCATATTCCTGATGCATTGTTAAAATATCGTCTGAATATCGTTATCAAGATAATGCAAAAAATAACGCAATTTTTTTTTCTGGGTTTAGTAGGAGATTTTGGAGAACTAGTAAGAAGATATGTACTTGTGATTCTTACAATTAGGTTTTTCTCCAAAATTTAGGAGAACTACACTGAGAAAAGTGTGCCAAAATCAGCATTAATTAACGACCATACAGTAAATTTAGCACACTTTACATCTAAAACACCCAAGCCGAATACTGGGATTTTCTTCAGAGTCATAACATTAAGGAAAAAAATGATCCCTTTTGTATTGTTATTAGCCTTTAAACATGCTCTTGAGTACCTTAAGTTGCAGTAAAGGCACTCTCTGTTGGCTGCGTAGTGCTTAAACAAGTTAGTTAGTTATTACCATAGAACTATAATAAAACCTGGAAGATGAATCCAAAATGGCCGCCTTGTTTATCCCTATGGAGAGTGCTCATTGGCGCATGACCCCAAAAAAGTTTCTTAATTCCGCATTTACTTCCTGATACGGAGGCTGACATCTTTGTTTTACTTCCTGATACGGAGGCTGCCATCTTTGTTTTACTTCCTGATATGGAGGCTGCCATCTTTGCTTTAGGGCACCACGTGACGACAATCCTCCACTTCATATAAAAGCGGTAATTTCGGTGATTTTAGAAACGGTAGAAAAGAACATTTCCTTCTATTTTATTTAAATACCGACAATAATTAAGTACTGTCTGCAATTATAATGTGCAATTTTAGAAAAAGGCTGGTTCCAAGAGGCTGCAGTACCTCGCACGGCCACAAATCAATCTGGGACCACAGAGAGAGGGGGCGTACCTTATCCAGTTCTTTTAATACATCCATGGTTATTACTCAACAGACTAAGTGAGATGCTAATCAGAATAGCAGTTGTAGTGATCGTGTTTAGACGGCAGAAATGCTCCGTACGTGTCTGGCAATGATTTAAGGACTTGAGATTCTCGGATAAGAAATAAACAGCGTTCATTGCGGAGATTTTGACATGTTTTTGACAGTCGAAGTGGAGAGGACTTTCTAACCAGGACTCATCCAACTAGCGTGGATGAAGCTAAATGCAAATCCAGGTCTGTTTTTGATGACGGAACAATGTTAGAACATGGTAAAAATGTCCAAAAAGTCTTTATAGCATAACATGTGCGGTTTAATAGACAGCAGCAGCAAATCCATGCGCATTCTTCTTGTTTCGCACAGAAAAAGAAACTTCAAAGTCAAGTACGAGGCCTTGAAATTGTTACCAATCCTGCCGACGTCAACGCCAAAATGTAAAAGAGGCTGTATCGGTGACCGGCACACCTCGGCAAAATCCGCCCTCACGCGCTCCTTCCCATCCATCATTAATCTGCCCTAATTAATTCTTTATTTCACACTTGATGTATTTATTTTGAATGAAAACACAGCATAGGTTTTAAAGAGCGAGCAGGGTGATTCGTCATCAGGGCGCTTGTGCATCAGCCATCAGTCAGCGGCATCAGAGCGGCCACCCTCACTGTCAGAGCCCATTACAGCCGAATTCATTTCCCTCAATTAATTCAGAATCTAACCCCTCGGCGGTCCCCATGTATGTTTTTATATCCATCCTCCCACCTATTTGTCAAAATGGACGCCGTGACAGTACAGTAATGCATTCATTATAAAAGCTGCAAACAATAGTCGCCACATATCATTAATTACCTCAATCCAAAACGACAGACAGAGGATTTTTGCACCGTGTGGAGTTATCGGGGGCGGGATCATAGACAAGAGCGGGTTTTGTTATAGTTTACGTGTTAATCCAGGCACTAAAGAAAAAAGGAAAAAAAATTTTTAAAACGTACACGGTGTCAACTCAAGTGGTAGTTATTGATGATTCGAACCTGGTGCATACTGTTGTTGTGGCACTGGGCAAGACACTTAAAGCATGGATTTAGGTGGAAACAATGTTTAAATCTTGGCTCAAAAAAGTCTTTTGGCCTTTAAATAATTCAAAAATAATTATAATATTTAAAAAAAAAAAAAACGATTGTATTCTTTGTATTGTGTCTATATATCGTATTGTGATTTTAATGTATTTTGTATGTTCTGTAAAGCACTTTGAATTGCTTTTTGTACAAATTGTGCACTATAAATAGATTTGGATTGATTGTGGTTGGTGAGGTCGTATCAGAAAGATTTTTTTCCCTATATTATATTAGATATTATGGTAATTAAGTATGAACAAAGGCTTAATTCCTAATGAACAAAGAGTTTATTAAGGATGATTTAGGATTAATCAAAATCAAATCAATTTATTTTTATAATGCCCAAAATCACAACAACAGTTGCCTCGATGGGCCACAGGTAATTAGTAACTACTTAATCAAGGTATCCGATCAGTAGTAAGTAAGCCTGAATCATTCCTAATAAACTATATGTTCATTATGAATTAAGTCTTTGTTCATGCTTAATTAAGGTTATTAAACATGTAGTTATTATAAAGTGTTACTGATATTTGTATTGGAAATTATTTTTTATATCATAATTTAAATCATTTGATTTGTAGTTAAAAATGTTATGGGTAAAGTACAAAACGACTGCTACTAGTAAAAAGTTATGACAAGTTTATCAGTGGCTGCGGTTACATGCACATTCAAAATCAGATTATTATCTCATTTTGTAAAAACGATTAAAATGATATGTAAAGAGCAACATCATCTGATTTCTTTCTGATTATAATCGCTTTTAACTCAAACCAAAATTGCGGAGTGCGTGTCATTTAAATAATCCTAAAATGTCAACATAGCCTGACTAAAATCAATAAAATAATACCTAATCTGCTGTAATTGTCAATACTAGATCGCTTTAGTTTTTTCCCCAATCCACTCATGCCATGCACCGCCACATTGAACTGACGTCAATGCAAAGTTCATTTTTTACAATATATATTTTTTCGCAATTAGGATAGGGTTAGGAGCAGATAATTTAGTTAAATTTAGGGCACTGGGGCAGATAAACTAAGGGTTAGGGGCAGAACTGTAATGTAGAAATGTAAAAAAAAAAAAGATCATTTATTCCCACAGAGACAGTGGATGAACAGTGTTTCATAATAAAATCTTATCTCTATAATACTACACATTTGAGTATGTTCTGGAGACTGTTAAGAACACAAAATGTCACTAATGTTCTTCCATATTGGCGGTTTTGTAGTTGCAAAGAGTTACGACGAATTCATCACTCGCTAAATCCAATTAGACAGTGCCTAATCGACTGTTCCTGATAAAGACATGATATCGGAGCGGATTAACCACGTTTAATGATTAAAAAACACACCTTATCTTTGTAATTCTTCACATGTCTGGTCCTCTTATCACTGCCCACTGCCTCAGACTTCTACACTTTGCCTTCAGACAGGACCGGACCACTGCGCGGGCTCCACAACACACTGTTTAAATTCATTAAGTGTGAACGCCGAGAGATCATTTGAAAGTCTGATTGCCCGTAGGGACTCGGCTGGCTGCGGAGTCACCCTACTGTGCCTCCCGTGTCGCCAAATGTCCGCTTAAGAGAGATTCATTTACATCTTTGAGGGGGACGTCTTAATCGCAACTTAAAAGGACATTTAGGGGGGAAAAAAGGGAGACTAACCGTTGAAGAATTTATGATGAATTTTTTACTTGGTTGGCTTAAGTGGGGGCGTATTAATTTCACAATGGCCTGGTAATGTGGAGGTAAGAGGGGCATGCTGGGTAAGCTGAGGTGGTTTGAACTATGGGGTGTGCTGTAGAGGCCTGCTGTGCACATCACGGTACGTCGCCAGATCTGTAATAAATACCAATTTGTCCAGTGCAAAGCTGTGTTTAAGTTTTTAAAGAGCGGGTAATAGGATTAACACATGCATATTACAAGATGTTGTACAGATTAGCAAGGTTATGGTCCTAATTTGCAAAAGTTGGAAATAGTAAAAAAAAAAAAAAAAAAGTAACATAATAATTTTAATAATAACATAAAACTTTATTTGTATAGCAACTTTAAAAACAAAGCTGGCAAAGTGCCTCACGACAAATAAAAGCATCACACACACACAACAATGCAAAAGAAAGAAAGACAAGAAAGATCATAAAAAGGCCAAACGATAAAAGTGAGTTTTAAGAAGTGGCTTTAAAGATGATACTAATTGTGCAAGCCTTATCTCCTCAGGCTCTAAGGCTGCAGGGGGCTCAGAATGAGTTCAAAGTTCAACTATGTAGCTTGCTGCTAAACGGGCTTTAAAAGTTATTCGTAAAAAATCTTAAAATCAACTGTAAAACGCACAGGGAGCCAGTGAAGGGAGGGTAAAAATGGAGTGATGTGCTCTTGTCTGTTAAAACTTGCATTCTGAACCAGTCGGGGCGAGATAGAGTTTTGTTGTCAATACCAGAGAGGAGGGAGTCGCAGTAGTTGAGTCTGGAGAAAATTAGAGTGTTGACAACTTTATGAAGATCAGGGGAGGTTTGATTTTGGAAATGGTGCGAGGGTGGAGGAAGAGGGATTGAGTAGTCTTTTCAACATGGGTTTGGAAAGTGTGATTGGAATCAATGAATACACCGAGATTTGTGGCAGAGGGCGTAATGTTGGCAGAGAGGGGACCGAGGTGGTTTTGAATATGTGAAATGGACTCAGGGGGATTGATGAGGATTACTTCAGTTTTTGCCATCCAACAGTTCACGTCATTAAAACAATCCAACACAGCAGCAAAGGCTCAGGGGTCGTTTGGTCTCAGTAGGAGGTAGATCTGGGTGTCATCCACGTAACAGTGGAAGGACACGTTATGACAAGCAATAACGTGTCCTAGAGGGAGCATATAAATAGAAAATAAGACTGGACCTAAAATAGAGCCTTGCGGTACACCACAGGTAATGGGGACTGAGAAGGAGGTACAATTACAAAGGTTCTGTTAAACAGCAGTGTCTTTGATGTCAAACCATGATATTAGGGGCTCTAGTAAAATGACGTGGTCGTTGGTGTCAAATGCAGTGCTTAGGTCTAAAAGTATTAAAATCGAGCACTCTCCTTTGTCTGCAGCTAAAAGTAGTTTCAACACAAGTCACACTCGGTTTTAAGGTGAGACACTGGAGGTGAATAGGAAACCATCTTAAATTAAAATATATCAACTCCTGTAGTTTACTCACATAAATGCAAGAAAACAAATGTTGTAGAAGTTTTTCATAAAGTTATATTTTCATATAGAAAAAAGGGCATTTTATGTTTGGGGCATTTGAATCTGAAAAAGTACCCAGAACCAGGTTTATCATTGTTTTGGTTAATTTCGTACACATCAGTTACAAAGAAGTTTTGGATTTGGATTTCTTATTTAGTTTTTGAGTAATTACCCCTTGCGCTATCTTCGGGTCATTTTGACCCAGTCTAGATTTTTTAAATTTTTATTTTTATTTCATCACTATGAAACTTTCGTGGTTGGTCCCAAACATCACTCAACATACAAGTTATGCAAACATTTAAATGTAAATAAGTATTTTTTTCTAATGAAAAAAATATAGCTCATTGATCAAAGATGCAGAGCTCAAACGAAGAGAGCATGAGTGTAAACTAGATCTGACTGAAAATTTGCCTAAAATTCTAATTTTATATTTAAAACTTTAATAAATCAGGTTTAGAATTAGGTATCAAAAATCCTTCCTTCTGTCAAAATGTTGCTAAGTACAAAATTGTTAAGTTTGGTGTATGCAGGAGCTGCCTTAAGGGTTGATCTTTATGTCTCTGTGAGAGAACATTGAATTTTAAGAAAACGGCCTTTTGGGGCGAAATCTATGGATGAAGTGGATTAAATGAAACGAATAAAACATCTTCAGGAGCAGACTGGACAAGTTTATTGAAAGCTGACCAAAAAAAAAGTTCTTCCTGTAGTGTATTGCCTTAAAACGATGATATCTTTTTAGTTTTTTTTTTTTTATGGATGGAGCGTTTGTAACATGTTATTCTGTTCATAGTGTATATTTTATATCTATATTCAGTCAAACTCTGGTTTTATTCACCTTCATGCATGCTTTTAGTCTGTCATATTTTACTCCTTGCTTTCCGGTCCATCACATTGTGCATTTTGATCATTAAACCCTTTTCTGTTGTTCCCTCCTAAAACCCAGTGCGTACAAAGCGTGCACTGGTGGTGGGGTTAGCGTGCGCCGTAGCCACAGGTGCTAGCTGACGTGAGCCTGTGTGACATTTGTAGCGGCAGCTCTGTGTGCAGCAGTGAGTCAGCGGTGCTAATGTGTGGGCCCACTCTCACGTGTCCGCGGGCGGCTCCCCTCGCTCCCAGCACCCACAACAGCTCCAGACCGCTCCTAATCACCAAACAACCCGCGCAAAGTTTGGATGAAGAGCACACACGTTTGAAAGGTGGAACTTTTCTAGTGATGCCGTGCCTGGAATGTTCCAATAATATGGGATTCAACTCATTCAATTATTTGATATGGACATAGTAGTTACGTTTGGGCGAACCAGATGCGTTCTTTCAAGTGGTTCAAGTGTTAAAGTGCGTATGACGGGTTTTTACGATTTTGTAATTTTGACTTTATTCCGTGTATTAATACCTCTTGTTAATATATATTATAGTTTTGCACCAATCAGGTCGCTGTTTGTGGAGAAAAGTAGAAAAATCTGATGACAATTAGAGGAATTAAACAAACAGATGACATCACACTGGGGAGACAGAGGTTACGCATAATTTACATAAAATAAACTACCTTTTTGACCCTTTAAACATTGATTCTACAAAATAAAGGTGTCCACATGTGTTTCTCTTTGTCAAAAGAACAAAATCTGTGACATTAGAGGAGTTTTGACCAGTGTACAGTGTGGTTGCTATGGTAATTTCCTAGTGTGATGTCATACTTTACAACCAGGAAGTAAAATTTAAAACCTAAAAAATAGCTAAACGGGGGTAAAATGTGTATTTTGAGCATTTTAATTAAACGTGTATTTCAACCTGTCATGGGCACTTTAAAGATAAATTTCCATTCAAATGAGGAAGAAGTGCACAATATTAATAAACTACATTTCACTGCTGATTTCATCCACAGTTTTTTGCGTCTGTTAAAGTCTAAAGACAGGTTTGTATGTTTTTTACTTACTTAGTTTGGTGGGAGGGCACCAAATATTTATCATAGTTTTACATCCATGAAGCTGAAGTTTGTGAAGAAATTCCGAAAAATACATTTAAATTGACAGGAAGCAGTGTTAATTCAAAAATGAAATCCCTCTGTGATGTCATCAAAAAGCAACGTACCAATGAAAACAAAAAGACCGACACTCAATTGAAACATTTTTCTACAGTTTAAACGGTCATTCAACAAAATAAAGGTGTTATCAGGTATTATTATCTGTCAAATCATAACTATTATGTAATCTGTATGGACTTTGGGCCTTTTTCAGAACGGCTGCTATGGTAACAGTTGTGGAATTACCTCTATCTGTGTCATATTTGCTGCCCATGTCCAACCAGGAAGTAACATTATAAACATTATGAAAACTGTCATACTGGGGACAAATAGGCAAAATGTTTAGTAAATATAATCATGTTCGCTACGTTTTGATGAAATGTGTAGTTTAAAATGTCATATAGACTTTAAACATGTTATGATGAGGATGTGGAGTCCATTGGAGGAGAAACTGGACAGTCCAAAAGATGTTCTTCTGAACTTTGGAACTACACAGTCTCCACTGATGTTAAAATGCTAAAGTGTACAACATTTTCAAATAGGGTTGCACAATTTTGGAATAAAAATCGAATTGCAATTTTACTAATTACAGTTAGATTTGCAAATTATGTTTAATAATTTGGATTCTTTTCATTTATGTATAAAAAAAAAGAAGTTTCTGATGCCATCTACCTTGCATTTAATTCATTTTATTGGAAAAATATACCAAAATCACGACAAAAATATATACATTTTTGTAGTAAGTGGGGTTGGCTCTCCACAGATCTAACTTGTAACTTGGCCCGGTGGCATCCCCAGCTTGTCTCCATGAAGACAGATGCGTTTAATGCCATAAGGTGGTACATTTCGGTCGAAGCAATCCGGGAAAAATATCGAATTGCATTTTTCTGACCAGTGTTGCGTTGCGATTAGATTTGCAATTTATGTTTTAAATAATAGGATTCTGTTCAAAGTTCATATTTTTAAACTCCACCAGGAGAATTTCCAAAAGACTGAAGTATGAACTGACAAACATTATAAAAGAATTGTGTGTTTCAGAACGTTTTATTCACTTTCAGTAGCATTTTTGTCACTTTTAGTCGCAATTTTGTCTCTTTTAGTTGCATTTTTGTCACTTTGTCGCATTTTTGTTGCTCTTCAGTTGTATTTCTGTTGCTTTTAGTCGTGTTTTTGTCGCTTTTACACACGTTTTAGTAGCGTTTTGGTCACATTTTTGTTGCTTTAAGTCATGTTTTTAGTCACTTAAACCCGCATGTTTGTTGCTTTAAGTTTTTTTTGCGCTTTAGTAAGTTTCTTGTCACTTTTACTCGTGTTGTCACTTTTAGCCATGGTTGTGTTGCTTTTAGCGTCTTTGAGTCACTTGTAGTCATGTTTTGGACACTTTAAGGCAAGTTATTGGTGCTTTAAGAGGTGTTTTTGATGCTTTTTGTCATATTTTTGTTGCGTTGTTTCTGAACATATTTTAAGTTTTTATGCAGAATAAAACAGGATATTTTGTTGTTTGTGGAGGAAATTACTGCACTTCAAAAACTGCAGTCTTTACGATTGGCTATTTGCGTCCATTCAAACTGCAATTTCGATTTGATTTCGATTAATTGCACAGCCGTACAATGACATGCTTTGAGTTACGTCATTGTATGCTTTGTATATGCTTCAACGTACATCCAGACTCAAACTTACCACCACTGTGTCCAAATTGGACTCTGCGGTAACAAAGGGGTCACTTTTACACCCCGCATTTGTCACATACGTGATTTGTGTTTGTGAATCCATACCATACGCGCCTCTTTTCCCCGCTCGCTAACGGTCCAGCCATGATTAATCACAAACGGCCTGAGAAACTGGACCGAAAACCCAATCTTTTCCTGATGACATTTGCTTGGGTTAGTGATACCTGCAGCGCCTGTGTGTCCTTAAAATAATTACGTGGCTTGTTTCCCCCCCAAAAAACTCATTCATTCTCATTGTCTTGAACTTTCCCCGCGTCTATGCTAATGTCCGCCGTGCAGGTTCGCCTCGTCGCGCCTTCGCTTTATACGTATCGGCCGACGTATCCAAATTCCTGCGATGTGTGTCCTTTCGGGAAGCGGCTAACAAGTTTCCTACCCCCTACGTTTTGATTAGCTCAGCAGAAGGCCTTTGATAGTTTACCTTGATAGATTAGACGGGACGAGATTTAATGAACGGGGGGAACAGGGGGTCACCTTTTGTTTCTCGGGGTGATGGTACAATATGCGCAAAAAAACAAACAAATTTTTCTTACTGCCACATGCCTCTTCTTAATAATCTGATTTCTCATCCGGGGGTGCGTGGAATCTCATTACCTTTCGTGCACTTCTTCTCGGGACCCTCTCCATAAAGAATAGTGGTGTGGGGGGTAGCACGAGCGGACCCGGAGATCTGCTTATTCGCGCATGCATTTGGTGATATGTAAATCGAGAGAGAAAAAAAACAAAAACAGCTAAAGTCCGCGCCATTAGTTTTCCGCTGCCTGATCTCCGCATGGGGCCGTTAGAGGCATAATGTACCATACCGTACGTGGTTTACTTTTAATTAATGGGGGGAAAGTGTATTTAGAGATGGAGATTAAATGTAGATTAATGTGGAAAGGGGAAAAAGTAAAGTGTGAAGGGATGATTTGCGTCTTAGAGAAAAAAAAAGTATTGAAGGAATGGTGATTCGAGAGGCATGAAATTGTTAAATGTAACTGGAGAAGATCACAGTGACGTTTGGTATAGTGTGATGGGCGATCTGTGGAAGGAAGGAAAAAGATAAAGGAAAAAGATCAAATAAATACTAAATTAATAATCAGAAAAACATTTAAAACATGATCACACAAAAACAGAACAAATAATACAATATGTGCAGACTGAGAAACGTATCGTCTAATTAAGATTCAGAGATGTTAAGTAGAAATGAGCAAAACAAAGCAAAACATAACACTGGGGCACTTTGACAGTTGGGTAATAGATAGGTAATAGAATAAATAATTACATAAATAACTCTATAAAACTAACCAAAATGTGAAAAGATGGAACTTGAACGTGTAAAAAATTTCAGTTGCAAATGTTTCCAGGGCAGGACTAGCGTTTCATGTTTAAAGCTTAAACCTGAACCAGATTAACTGTTCCTAAACCTAACCCAAATCATAACTTTAACCTGATTGTGAAATAGTATATCATAAAAAATAAACATTGTTGAAGTTAATGTGAAAAATCAGACCGCTAAGCTACATCCCTGGTACAAAATAATGAACTTTAAGGGAGACTGATTGAAAGCAGCTTAGAAATAGAAACAGGTTCATTAACATCTTCCTGTTCCCCGCTAATCTCTTGCTAACCTGGCTCACGCCAAATTGATTTGTGTAGCACTCGTAATTAATTTGGAAAATCTCTCGCTGAAAGCTATCAGGACATTTAAAAAAATACTTCACCCTGTTTGGTCAAAATGTCAGAACAGGAAGAAGAAAAATCAAAAATGGGTTAAATACAGTGGAGAGAATCTTTCCTGTCCACAAATGCACACATTTCTCCTAAAATACGCCGAAGAACGCCGCCACAATATTTGTTTTGGTTCGGTTGTTTTGGCTCGCCTACGATTGGTCCAGTGGTGCAGGACTGGACCAATCTCTATCAGCCTTGTCACAGATCAGCGGGACCCTAACACGATGGATTCTCAAGAGTTTGTGAACTCCCAAACATCGCGACAGAAGAGGCAAGGGTAGTTCTCTGCCTCTAACATTTCTCTGCTATCAAGTGGAAGATTTTCATACAAGTGACATTTTTAACCCTACATGTATATCTCTGTCTGGAGGATCGATCTCTACACTGGATGATCTATGCACCACCCGGAGGAAAATCCCTCAACCCTGGATTAGCCATACCTCGTCTGCCTGGACGAACTCCCTCTTGAGTGGTTCTGGCTCCACAGTCCAAGTGGATGCGTCAGTCCTAGTTCAGCTGCAGCCTGTCCGTCCGTGGGAGTAGGATCTCTCCTTCACTGTGGTTCTCCCCGAGGTTTCAACTTTTTCCCATGGGGTTTTTTGTAGTTTTTTCTCGCCATGAAGGAGGGTCAAAGGACAGGGGCATTCTGGGACAGTTATCTGAACTGCTTTTACCTGTGGCCCATCGAGGCAACTGTTGTTGTGATTTTGGGCATTATAAAAATAAATTGATGTGATTTGATTTGATTTGATAAGGGCTAAGAGTCAGGCTTTTTTTTTTTACAGAGAGGGCAGAAAGTCATCTTTTTTTTCTACAAAGCAGTTCTGCCGAAACCCAGACACAAAGCCCGTTCTGTTCCTAACCCTAACCAGGAAAAATATATAGTACATTTTTTTACTTTTGCTAGCATAACCACCAATGCAAAGTGGTGGTGTATGGCATAAATGGACAAAAGTGAAGCGGTGGGGATAGGTGAAAACAGGCATTTTCTGAAGTCTCGTGACATCATTATATAACATTGCTGATTTTTCATAGATCGTCCCCTTTGATACTCACGACCGACCGGCCCTTTTTCATGCGTCCATTGTCATCTCAACTTTCTACATCGTTCCAACTGGGCTCCCTTCGTCTCTGGACACACCATAGAATCCCCTGTCTCCTCCAGCTCTGTGAGTGGAGTGCGGGAGGTGACAGAGCATTTAGCAGCTCCTCTCCGCTAAGTGATACATTTGGCTTCAGTTTGCATTTAGCGACACAATTACTGCACGTTAATTCTTAATTATGCTAATTCCAGTTGAAACGAGCTGCTGTGAGGCTCTAACGGGGCGGCGTGGTGTGAGAGAGAAAGAGAGAGAGAGAGAGGGGACGGGAGAGGCTGTTGTCTTGTGGTGCGTTCACATGTCCTCCGGTGTTAGGGACCCTTAATGAGCATGGCGGTTCCAACATGACACGCTCTCCACGCACGGAAATAATTGGGCACTTTTTTATCAGTCGGATCATGAGAGACGAGACAGTGTAGTTTATTTGTATGCGAGAATTTTGAAAAGAGCGTTAAAGCATATTCAAAACAGCCAAATACTCCATGAACTCTGACAGCTTTTTGAGTGCGATTTAAGCAGCTCTTTGGTTTGGCCCTTAAAGAAGGCGTTAACTTTGTCTTTCAGCTATTTAGTGAGCAATTTATTACAATACTTTATTCGACAAATATGTCCACTGACTTCTTAAGAGAGATTCATTTGCATCTTCGTCTTAATCGCAACTTAAAAGGACGTTTAGAATTTTAAAAAACTAACCGTTGAAGAATTTATGATGATTTTTTTACTTGGTTGGCTTAAGTGGGGGCGTATTAATTTCACAATGGCCTGGTAATGTGGAGGTAAGAGGAGCATGCTGGGTAAGCTGAGGTGGTTTGAACTATGGGGTGTGCTGTAGAGGCCTGCTGTGCACATCACGGTACGTCGCCACATCTGTAATAAATACCAATTTGTCCAGTGCAAAGCTGTATTTAAGTTTTTAAAGAGCGGGTAATAGGATTAACACATGCATATTACAAGATGTTGTACAGATTAGCAAGGTTTTTATCCTAATTTGCAAAGTTAGACATTTTCGAGATGGTTCATTCTTGCATCGTGTTTTCAATGATTGGTAAATACGTCCATTTTCAAATTAATTGCAAAGGTAATCCTTCAATTTTATACATCTCTATGTCAACCGAGCCCAGTCCTTGACACTTCTTTTATTCTGTGTCATCCATTTCTTTGTGATGGCCTTTTTTTGGTCCAGTCCAAAGGTATCCATCTATTGTTCCGATTGCAGGAGTTTCATATCCCAGGTACAGTTGATTTTAATAGTGAAAATGTAGAGTTATGGCTCAGCAATATTGGTGCATATGAGAAATTTGACTTAGTTTGAGGAAATAAGCAAGAAAAGGAAGTATGTAAAGTAAGTAGGTAAGTAAAATAAGTAAAGTAAAGTAGGTAATTAAGTAAAGTAAGTTAAAGTAGAACTAAGTAACATTTATACCTTATTAAACTTCTTTGTAAGCCCGTGTGGTGGTTGGGGCGTTTGAAGCCCCCGCCGTCGCCCCCCTGCTCTCTAGCCTTGCAACTTTCCTCACATCAACCCGATGACAACTCTCCTGAGAAACCTTGGCGCTCTTTTTTATATTTGGTGACATGAAATGTTTTTTGTATGCGATTGTACTTCCTTATCTGAATAAAAAGGAAGGGGAAGCCTTTCACAAGAGACCTGCAGGGGGAGCTCTGTCGTTGAGTACGTAAGAAGCATCAGAAGTCTTGACTCGGGCTTCTCGGGCCAAAGCTGAGAGTTCAACCCCATCCTACAGCTGTTATGTGAGTTATAAGAGATTTAAAGTATACTCCAAAAATGTAACTTTAGCGAAAAGGGGCCCCGCAATTTATTTTACATTCAGCACAAACGACCCTTAAAGTTACACCTGCCTTACTCCACCATCCACTGTGTGCTCCTCTGACCCACAAACGCTCCTCAGAACCCCTTTAACGCCACTCGCCCTCTTGTATTTCAGGTATGCGCTCTTGCCCGGTTAAAGTGTGCAGCAGCCGAGATATTTCAGCGGACGCGAGCCGAGCGAGTCGCACGGCACAAGCAACGCGGGCCATTAAATCTATGTAAATGAAGAGAAACACAGGAGAGCGGAGGATTACGGCACGCAGGGGGAGAAATGTATCTGCCGGGTGATTCATTTATTTGATGAAGCCTCCAGTGAGGAATTTTAGGTCGCAAATGAAGTGACAGGAAGACAAATGAGACTTTTAAGGAATTTACTGGGAATCATTAATGAACAATTGTCAGATAGTTTACGGAGGGCTGCGGCGGAGAGAGGGGCAAGCGCGAGTTTCTGTCTTTACTCAAAATGAATGGTTTTATTTGTTTGTGGAGCGCTTTACCGGAGCATCTGTGTTACCAGTGTGGAAAACGGTAAGACTTGAAGAAGATTGCACTGGATTTACAGCGAAGAGTCAGTGATAAGGACTGGTAAAATGGCATTGCAATAAAAATCCGTCATATTTATTTAGCGAAGTGGTTGTCAAAACCTTTCACACCAAGTATGCAAAAATATTTGGCTCTTTAAGTACAATCAGATCTGAACCAGGTTTCAAACAGGACTATTCCAGGGCTAAAACTGATCTAAAATATCATACAATTGCTATACTATAGTTTTATAACGCGGAGGAGGATAAAATGTGGATTTAATTGACGGCAAACACTGATTGCCGCCTCCTTTAGGCCCTGAAAGCACTTTATATCCCAGAAACACTCACACACACATTGGAGCCAAAGAGTGCTAAGGTCTTGTCCAGAGATACTATGACAATATGCACTTGTCGGAAAAAAACAACAAAACAAAGCAAAAATCTAATTTTAATGTTTGTGTTTTTGTGTTATTATTTATTTTCTGTGTGTTACTGTACCAATGCACCGATACAGATACTGGTATCGAATATTGGTGTCAGTACGGAAAAAATTTGTTGAATTGGATATCGACTTCAGAATATTGGTTCAGTCGATCTTTTGGTTGAGCCTTTAAATTGATTAAGACTATTTACAGGCCCTTGCTGGTCCAGAACATCTCTTGATATTTGATTTTTTGTTGCAAAAAGCTGTTCTATCATTAGTTGAAGGGTAAAGAATAGTTGCACAACACATTTGGATTAGTATTGTCATATGTTACTTATGTTTTAACAAAATAAATGTTAATTTTAGTCTGTGCAGAGGTATTGCTTAATATCGGGTATCGATATCACATCTCCACTCCCTCTCGCTCCCTCCGGTCCTCCTCTTCTCTCCAGCTCTCTGTCCCCTCTTTCCGTCTTGTTTCAATGGGGGGCAGAGCCTTCAGCCGCTCTGCTCCTCAGCTCTGGAACTCTCTCCCTCCTGACCTCCGCAACATAGACACCCTTCCACTTTTCAAATCCAGACTCAAAACTCACCTGTTCAGACAATCCTACACCACATAACTCAGTCACTCCAACACCATCATCCAGTTCTGTTTGTGGGTTTTATTCTGTTGTTTTTATTACTTGTTGTCCTGTACAGTGTCCTTGGGTGTTTTGAAAGGCGCTTATAAATAAAATTTATTATTATTATTATCGGCAGAGACTTAAAGCCCATGTATCGAAATCAGTATCGGATCTGAAAAAACTGGGTCACTGCATCCCTAGTTAATCCTAGTGTTAGTTTTTTTTTTTTTTTTTTTTAGTGTTCTTTTAACAAAAAATAGTTGTAGCCAAGATTTAGTTGAGTTTGTTCCTGGTTTGGGGATCTGAGATTGAAAAGAGGAACTTCGCTCATTCCTTTCATTCACTTATAACGTCACTTTTAATGTTTTTTTATTTTTTTATACATACTTTAGTCAACAGAAGTTACCAAAAACGTATGCAGTTTCAGTCAGTTTAATGCTGAGAAAGCACGCGATTTTAGTAAAAACTATATTTCATTTTAACTGAGCAAAAACGTGACATTGACAAAAAAACGCATCAAAATACTTTACTCTGCGACGGGCGAAATCTGAGAAGACGCGTGAACGAAAACACGAAACCGACACGTTTAATTCGACCGCCGCCCATACCAACCATAACACCTATTGTTCCCTTCGCCATTCCCCGCGTTGACAGAGTGCGGCTTCATCCCTTTAATTAAATAATAGCAGACAGGCTCAAACGTCACATCACTCTGACACTCCTCGTATATGACCAAACGTATGGCTGGCCCCTGGCGTAGCTCACAAGAATCTGGCCTTGTCACTGACACGCTGCATCTATTCATTAATTAAAGCCGCGCCGTATGCAAATGACGAGGTGTTTGGAGGCAGAGCGGAGTCACGGACGAGGCAGATGCTCTTTCCGGAGTCACCGTCAGTCCGTCCGTCCCACTCTGTGTGCAAGCGCTTGGATGTGTTTTAAAAAGAGGACAGGAAGCCGGGCTAATCTCGTGTCGATGGCTCTCCTCGCGGCTCAGACTTTATGCGTTACAGTTGGTCCAGAGTTGCACGATAAACTGCAATCAATGCAGAACCAGAGTTTGCGTTGACGTAGAAAATCGCGACGGCTGCAATTATTTAACAGAATGTGAGTCTGCAAAGAACAAATCCACTCGTCTTATAACAGATATGAATGAAGACCCCATCTCTAGAGTGAAGATAGACATTTAGAATCACATGAAAGCCATTTTTCTATTTTACAAACTTCTCTGATAGAAAACGCACATTGCATAAGACCACTGCATACACGTTGAGAAGATGATGTGACAGGACAAACTTTTTTTTTATATGAGAGAATGTTCCGCCGCTCATCCAAGCATTAGGCGGTAGTTTCAGTGTAGTTAGCCCCTCCCTTCAGACTGATATTTAATCCAAATCCACTTTATTTATACAGTGCATTTTACAAACTGAACCGTTTCCAAAGTGCTGCACAGACGCAAATCATCAAACAACAAACAAAACATACAAAAACTGCTCAATTTGATGCCGCCACTCACAAGAGAAAGTAGAACCAGAAAAATCAAAACCAAGCGGAATTGTAAATCCATAATCCATAGAATAGACATTAATAAGTAAAATCAATAAAAACACAGAGGACCACGCAGCTAATACGGCGTTAAAAGCCAGAGAGTAAAATTGGGTCTTGAAATTTAAGGCAGTGACTGACCAAAACCATATTAGAGGAACAGAAGAAGCTACTTGGATGAGTGGTGAATAAAAACATTTGTCCAGATTTACAGAATTCCATCTTCTTTTGCTACTATCACATACAGTACAAGGATTAAAGAAATACAGCCCATTATCACAGCTTAACGTTTTAATTGACACAAATCATGCAACATTATAATGAAATCATATATTATTACTTTATAATATGTTCTATTTTATAATTATAACATTGTTCCGTCATCAAAAAACCACCTTGAGTTGTATTTAGCTCAATTTCATTTGTGAATCCTTGTGAATCCCCAGATTTGTGACATAATTGGCAAAGCTCCGAGGTCTCCTGTGCTGGTTTCAAGGCCTAAAATCATTTGTGCTTGAAATCGTGTTCATTATGACTGTGTGCTTACATTAACATGTCTGGGCCATGCTAGCTTTTGTTTATTTCCCTGTGGCAATTCTCTCTGCTGTCTGTAGGTGTAGTGCTAACACAATTCTTGATGAGTGATTGCCTCTGCTTTCAGTGCATTATTTTAAGTTCTAAGACATGAGATGCCAAAGTACTCATATTTAAACGCATATTTAAAGGACAATAACAGTATGCATAATACACACATAATGTGTAAATAATTGTTTTTTTGGTTACCTTTTCTCCTGATTGTTATAGGTTCAGGGGAAAATTACAGTGTGTGGTAATGGTGTTGTCCAGAATAACTTCTTCAAACGAGAAGCAGGAACTGTAGAGCCCGATGCAGCCAGCGTCTGCTGTACATGACACTGTGTACCCGAAGAGCAAATTTCATGTTGATTAAAGAAAGTGCTCTTTCTAAAATAGAAACTGCACAGAGCAAAGTTGCAGAGATGTTCACACTGCTGTTTTTCTTTTTTTTTTAACACGTTATGATATTTGTAGTCTTTTCATGGCAAATAATCTGGTTGAGCACCAAGAAATGTAACTTTATATTTGCTTGAAAAAACTTTTGGCTCTTACCGAATATTTTAAATGTACATGCTATTGGAGAAGAAGAGATGTGTGCAGAAATAGGGAGGGTTAGTCAAACTCATGTTTGGTTTTCTAGAGTCTTTGTGGAGTAGAAGCAGCAGAATCTTCCCTCAGGAAGTCTTCCCTCTTTCTTGAACCTCTGAGGAAAACCTTTCTGAAGAGAATCTGCTTGTAACCAGAACATCTCTGGCAGAGAACCCCGTCTCAACAGTGTGATGGATGATTCAGATCAGCGGACACAGCCAGACACATGTGAGCTGTGCTTGGGTCCACACTGGAGTCCACAGCAGTGCTGCAAGAGGTTCAACAGGGGTGTTCAAACAGAGATCTGATGGTCACAGACACATGCAGAAACAGCTCAGAGCAGTGCAGCAGAAGAGTTTCTGGTGTTGTGGACACTTCCTGTCCTCCATGTTCTCCACAGTACGAGGACAGATGACCAGGAAGGACTGCAGCCTTGGGATCATAGAAGTTTGACCCATTCTGTTAAAGACTCAATTTCTGCCATAGACCTCCGTCATCAATAATGAAAAAGAAAGTTGTTGTTTTTTTTTTAAACTGCCCTTTATCTAAAAGCCTCCAGTTCAGTGAAATGATAGAAAATGGATATTCACTGAATACAATTGTTTTTTCACAGTCATAATTCTGTTCCTGAATGCATGTTTCTGAGGGTTAGCCTATTTAGACATACATTTCCTCCCACATTATGTAATTATGTATCAGGAAAACCAGTGATTCAAAACTTCTAATGCATGAAACTCACGTATGTCTAAAATGTCTGAATTTTCACGGCAATCGAACAACCAGTGTGCACGGTAGTGTGCTTTCTTACATTTGTGACGTGTCTGTGATTTTCTTTTGTCTATTAAAAGACCTTTCCATTATGAACATACAATGACACATGCCCAGAGAGTCAAGTCCACTCCACTTTGAGCTGAATGTGTGTGAAAAGGCCCATCTTCTCATTCTGCTCCTCGTGCGTGTGGCCTTTGGGGTAGAATAATAAGCCAGTGCATGTGCCGTGTGCTGCCGGTTTGTTGCTCCTCTCTGTATCATTGCCTATTGACCTGCAGGTGCACGAGGTAGCGCCGGTGCAAAGGTCTGGAGGCGTGGGACCGCGTGGTAACAGGGCCGGCCTAATTGTCTGTTCTCTCTACGTTCAGGTTATTGGCAGCTGCCACTGTCCGGGCCGTTCTGCCGCGCTCTGGAGAAACAAACCACAGCTGCTAATTGCAATGGCCTTTTCATCATCTCAAATCAGGTGCTTTCATACAAGCGCGAGGAGGCAGCATCCTCTCAGACCATTAGTGAGGAGGACTGTAAGGAAAGCACCAGCCGACAGGTGCATCACGCAGAAGACACTACAGAGATGTTACGCACTTTCTGCAGTTAGCCCTCTGCGTTTACTCACCGTTTCCACACATTAATGAGGCAAAAAGCAATGAGCTGCGTGTTCCATCCACGAAACATACTGTTATTGTTCCTTTACATTAGGGCTGGGATTCACGAGGTCCCTCAACAAGATTTTGCGATACATGCGATAATCGATGTATTGCATATGATATTCTGGAATATATTACGTTTTTATTTTTAAATCACAACCTGCGCAAAGTTACACGCCCATTTTAATCATCAAAACTGTGAATATGCAAAAAAGTTTCCTTCCTATAAACAAGCTACAAACTTAAAACATACTCTTCACGATATATCAATTAGGGCTGCACATTATATCGAAAAAATACCGTTATCGCACTTGTTATTATCACGATATGCATTTTACTTTTGACCAATCAGACTCAAATGTTCATCCAAGAACAGACGCAGCAAGTGTGAGTTTTTTTGTTACAGTTCTTGCTTCAAAATCCTCATTACTTTTTCATTATTTTATACACACATAAACGAAGGTGAATAAAATGTCTGAAATGTTTAGAATGCCCCAGTAATGTATTTTTATGGTTTGCAGAGTAATGGACAGAGTAATTATCCTTTTTGCCTGGAAAAGAAAAGAAAAATATATACAAATGAGGAAAAAATATCGTGATAATATCGTTATTGCAATACATGACACCCATGTCGCACATCGCACTAAATTCCCATGTCATGCAGCCCCGTATCACCAAATTTAGTATCACGATATATCAATATTTTAGTCCTTACTTAACATTACACCTTTCTCTTTAAAGCAACAGTATGTCATTTTCTGGAGGTGGCAGATGTAAATAGCCAGTTAGAACCTTTAAAACCATACTTCGGAGCATTCTGCATGGAGCATGTAAGATTAACGCCATTCTGTGGAATTATTGTAGCAAAAGGGACTACATTTCTATGGAAACAAGCAGGAAGAGGCTCTTCCAGGACAATTACGAGTCTGTTTTGTGGAGACGCAAGCCGGCTCACAGCACACACAGGGACACAGGTTTTTATCTCTATTTCAACCAACCAAAAGGAAGAAAATGTATGATTATTTTAGTCTATTTATTGTCTAAAATGTTACCAACTTGGACTTTAAGCGAAAAACTTCTGGCTTTAAATCTCTCATTGACTATTGGCAATTTCAAGAAAAAAACAAAACAAAACAAACAAAAACACTGATTATAATCTATAATCTACCATTAAAAGGTAAAGTTCTGGTGTCATTAAAGGCATCTGACATAAAAAAAAAACTTATGTCCAGCAAAAATGATGCAAATTACTGATTATATTGAGCACGAAGCACATGGTCTGTCTCTTAACTTCTTTATATTTTCAAAACAGAGCACAAAATGCCTGAAATCTGCTCAAATCTGACTCTCACTATCCAATTACGTAACCGATCAAAATCTACCTTCATTTTTCGTGTATATTTTAATCCCGCCCACCCAAATTCTACAGCTCCGTCCGATCACACCTTCACTGACATTGATGTTTTTGGTCCGCGCCATCCCATCGACGTAAATACCTCCGCGTTAAAGTGTGCGCTCCACAGTTGGGCGAGCGGGTGACCGGGTGAGGCGTGGAGTGGCGGCCGGGTGACGCTGGTGATGACGGTGGCCGGGGAGAGTTCGGCGGCGGTGGAGCTGTGAGGGAAGGCCAACTGGTCCTCCTGACAAGAGATCAATAGTGTCCAGAGCGGAGCAGGAGTCAAGCTGCGGCGGTGACAGGGGCCGCGCGCCGTAATTGGATCAGGGACGCGGCAAGTGGCCCCACCGCCCTTCTTCTCTCTGCACTGCAAAAATCGAATCAAATCTACATTCTTTAGCTTGTTTATTTGTGTGTTGTTGGTTTTTTTTGACCAGTTTGAATGAGTTTGAATTCGCTTTAGTCAGGCGTTTCAGAATTCGGAATTATTTCATATTTGAAAATAAATCGTGGGACTTTATCATCATGCTTTTTAAAACACAATGACACACAGAGCGGGGAGAGACATTCAGTCCAGTGCTGGACCCGATCAGTCACCATGGATTACGGTTTTATGCTGCTGACAAGAGGGGATTTGAATTATGTTATAGAGAACTATTACGATGGGCTGGTCATTCTAGTGATTTTTCCTTGAATAACGGTTGATTTTAGGAACATTGACATCGGGCTGTCCAGAGCCAACAGGTGAGATTGGCGCTGGTGCTACATCCTGGTACACTGCATATCTCCTGTTGATGTTAATGTACATTGTGCTCTGTCCCCATCTCATTAAATAAACAAAATCTTGGGTCAGATCGTGTGATGCTTAGATATACTAAGCATATCGGGTGCAGCCAAACATCTATGCCAGCATTAAAGCTAAAATGACTGGAATTCAGATTTCCTAATTGTTTTGCGTTTATTATAGCAAACAGCTATAATAAATAAATAAATAAGAATTAACATTCATCTATGTCTTTGTCACATTAGTTTGCCGCTTTTTACATAATTTTTGTCAACACCTACAAGAAATCATATTACTCACATCAGATGTAACGGTTTCCGTGACATTTCAAAGGTCTGCTCACTCCAGAAATCAGATAACGATTTTTGGTGTGGACCAAATCTGGACTTAATTACATATTATTAATGATCTAAATTAAATTAAATATTATTAATAATTCACCTGTTTGGAGTGTCCTCAGCAAACCTCTAATGCAAAAACTAAAGCAAAACAATCATTAACAAAATTTAGAAGAAGAAGAAGGTGTGCCACATAATCTACAACAGCATGTGCTTTGACTCAAAAACACAGATCCAGACTGGGTTTTTTTTTGTTTCATTTTTGCAGTGCGCTACCCCCTCCCTCTCCACTGGTCCATCCCAGTACTGTCACAGCTGTCACATGTCATCCCCCTGCACCGCCGTCACCCCAGGAGGCCAGCTCGCCCTCTACCCCCCCGCACCCCCACAGCCCCCTGCCTCACCCCCGCCTCACCCCGCGCACCCATGCAAATGTCCACTTAGCAGATGAATGCCACCCAATATTAGGCCCCATTCTTCATGCCTTTATGCAAAGAGTCCAACCTATGTCATTGCAGGATTTCATGGGAATAAAGTCTGGAGACAAAAGTCAAAATGATTCGGTTCAGCTTATTAAAAAAGGACGGAAATATCAAAACAAACAATAAAGGAGTTGGGGATTACAGAAAATAACAGGGAAAAGAAAGAGTTGAAAGGCGACATACAGCGATGAAAAAAGAAAAAAAAACTCGCCTCGGTGTCACCTGAAATAACCAGCAGTAATCCAAAAGTATTGATTGACTGCTGTGTGAGGCTGCAGTGTGTGTACATTGAACTGTGCACTGTGAGGTGTTCAGAGCTGGATAAATATTGTAGTATTGTTCTTCAGCGTTTTCACACAGCGTTTCAAGTGATATTTTTTGAGTATTGTAGAGTCGAGATAGCTGGAAGTATTAATAGAAAGCAAAATAAAATGCAAATAAGTACAGTAAGTGCTGCAAAAATAAGCTGCGTTGACCTTTAAGTCGGCAACAAAGATGTGTGTTTGATGTTATGCCATTTCTGTGTAAAAATAAACAAGAGAGTGAATATAAAATGCAGTTTAAAGCTTGACTATCATATATAAGTATGCTGGAAGTGATTTTAATTGTGACAAGTGCTTTAAAAAGTCAGCATCCCAAGAAACGCTCACTGACGAACCCCTGTGGTAGAAGCAATCCATTCATTATAATGTAGAAGAGCCGCTATTTCACCGACTGTTCAACAACTGCAAGAGTAAATACAGACTTTGAGTTATGTTGTACCAAATGCTGACGACACAAAGATATGAGGAAGGATAAAGTGATCTTAAAGTCCAAACCTGAATAAATATCCAACAGTGCTAATATGCTAGCACCGCCTGCTGTATTTTAAAGTGCATATGACAGATTTTTATGATTTTCTAGTTTTAACTTTATTTGGTGGAATAAAACCTGTTGTACATATGTATGATCGTTTTACACCAACCGATAATTAGTTTGTGAAGAAAGTTGAAAAATATGTTGAAATTTACAGGAAGTAGAGCAGAGTTCCAAAACACGATGACATCACACTAGGGAGACACACCGGGGACAATTTACAACCAACAAACACATTTTCTGATCCTTTAAACATTAATTAAACAAAATAAAGGTATTGCCATACATTTTTATTTGTCAAATATCCATTTTTGTGACATTAGAGGTGTTTATAACATGGTTGCTAGGTGACAGGTACAGAATGTCCTAGTGTGATGTCATGATTTAGGTCCTGGAAGTAAAGATTTTAACCTAAAAAATGGCCAACCTGGGATAAATATAGTTAATTCTTTAGCAGAACCTTAAGTATAATTATCTTATCTGTGTTTTAGTAAAATTAGTACATCAACCTGTCATAGGCCCTTTAACGTCTACAGAACATACCATTTACTTTTCAGAGGTAACGGCATGTCACCAACCTCTATTAAGACTTAATTGTGACTCGACTTGAAACACAAAAAAAAATACACATCCACAGGAAATGTCCTACAAGATGGAAGAAGTACTGGCTACCATTTGAGTTTACATTGGGAAAAACCTTTGCAAACGTCTGGGGAGTCAATACTATAACAAATTCCAGGTAGCACATTAAAATACAGTCCACGTATGTAATGACAACTGGAAGTATCTACTAAGTTCCACTGTAAATACCTTCCTTGATTTTCAACTTGTGTGCTGGGAAACACTAGTATGCCTTGAGGTATTGCCAGGTGTGCCTTGAAAAATGTACAATTTAAGTCATGCCTGGTTTTAATTGAATAATTTACCATTTTGGAGTGTCCTCAACATCCAAAAAAGAAAGCAAAACAATCACCATCGCCAAATAAAGAACCAGACAGTGACACGGACATTATTTGCCCCATTTTGCACATTTTTTTAACATTCTAACGTGGTAATATTTTAGTAATACCTGGTGTGATATTGGATCTTTTCAACCAAAAAAGTGTGCAGCAAAACAAAAACGGTTGGAAAACATAGCGTATTTTAAAATGCTACCAAATCTGCCCCATTTATTCTTTATGATCAATTTATTTTAGATGCCCGTCTCCCTTTCAACTGAAGTAGACCATGACAATGTATACTTTACTGTACACAAATCCTCATGGCTCCAGTAGTATATTACACATTAGGCGTGTACTATAGGAGTGCACATGGCAGTACTTTATATTACTAGATGATGCCAATGGGAAGTCAATGTTTTTTGTTGTTTTTTTTAACATGCTCAATTCCACAGCACAATATTGGATCGAACATATGATTTAAAACTCGCTCTGGGACTTCTCACATTAAGCCCTTAAATGTGTAAAACGACTGGAGCCACTCTCTAGACAGTGTCCAAACATTAATCTTCTTGAGGCAATACCACTATGTACAAACCTAGATTAAATCCTACAATATCTCTTCATGTCAATAGAGCCTTAAGTCCAGATGAATACAGCTACATGCAGAGGCTTAATGAGCTATTCAAAATGAACAACATAAGCACTCTGATCCTCCATCTTTCATCTCTTCACTGGGGAGGACATGATCGATTTCAATAGGCCGGCCTGAGCTGAATACACAATAATGGGGATAATGGCTGTCTACAGTTAATCTGGCGGCACGTGCTCCTGCTAAAAGCACCAAACCATTCCATTCTTCCCCCAAACTGAATCAAACATTACAAAGTGGAAGTAATTGTTGCCGTTTTATCCACGATTGTGTACCGAGTTGTCATGTGACCGCGGACATGACAGAGCCGTGCAGATTAAACGCTCCTTTGCGTGTTAAACAGGAATCCATATGCAAATTTACGGCAGCAATTAGGGCCGCGGTGTCTGTCTGTGATGGTATCCAGCCGCGGTCCCTGGCCTCCACTCGCACACACTTAATCAAATTAAGAGCTTAGAGCGGAGTGATCATCGGATTATCACTGATACATGTACGATTCCTCTACGTCTGTGCAAATAACGAAGGATTCTGGGAAATTGGTCCGATTGTTTCACTTACTGTTTGTTTTGGATTTGGAGAGTTTCATGGAAAATGTTTGTATTCCACAAAAGAAATCCAAGACAAAGCCGACGTATGATATATTAAGCCTTAACAATCTGGTATAGCAATTACAAAAGATTACTTTTGCCAGAATTAAGTATAGGTTCTTATATCTTGCACTCTCCGTTTCAGACCAGAACTACAGGACCGCACAGATATAGGGAAATTTATGAATTTATTTTAAGATTTAACATTTTTTATGTTATGTTATTACAGCTATATTATCGTTTAATAGAAGAATAAAGAATAAAAGCTTTTGGCATATCTGTGGACCATACTGGAAGAGGTATCACACCTACAAACCTAATGGTATCCCTTTTACTAACTGTATTTTAATTAGCCTTAATAAAGGACTCAATTTACAATGAACACATAACCCCAACCCCTTAATTAACTTTGTAAAGTATATTCTACAAATACTTCACCAATAGACTTGTCTTCATCTGTCATGAGTCAATCCCTGAGGTCCTGAATGCAATCCCACACTCAATGGATGCATATTGTTTCTCATGTTTTTAGGTTGCTTATTCTGAAAGGGAACAGTACGTTTATTTTGACACTCTTGACGTTGAAAAATCCACACTCCAAACAGATTAGACTAAAGTGTAGCATAATTACACATGGATGTGACATTGCCGGTGTGGTGAGAATAGTTTGGTCCTGTTCTAGTCCTTGTTTACTCCTAATGTAGTTCAGCTTTAGCTTCGGGTTTAGTCCTGGTCTCAATTTTGATGTTGTACTGTGCTAGTGAGAACAAACCCTTAGAGCTGTGTTTTTCAACCTTTTTTGAGTCATGGCGCACTTTATTTGGTTGAAAACATTCCGTGGCACACTAAAATATGATCAAATCACAACAAGGGGAAAAAAGTGGTATTTAATAATGCAAAGACTGTCCATGCCATTGCCACTGTGTTTGGTTCTTTAATTTTTGCTTTGGTGATTGTTTTGCTTTCTTTTGTTATATAAAAGAACACTCCAAAATGGCAAATTATTAAATGAAATCTATGAGTCTGGCATTTTTTCAAGGCACACCTCACAATCCCTCAAGACACACTAGTGTTCCCCGGCACTTGAAATGCGTGGTGAACATCTTGAAGAATACTAAAAACGTACATTCGCATCCCCTGACGACAAAATTGGACAAACAAATAGACCTTTAGGCAAGACTTCCGACCAGCCAGAGTTCATTGAGACATCAGCTCTCTCCATAAACCTACCACACATGCACAGCCCATAAACACCACCATTCCCCTCACCCTTCCACTGATCTCCAGCAGCCTGGCATTACCCGTGGGACGGCGTGTTCACCTCGCCAGGCTCAACGGTTCAGTGGACCCAGGGATGTGCTTAACAAACGGGGAGAGAGCGGACCGGCGCGAGGGTGCTAAGTGATCTGTATTCCCCGTGAATCCAAGGCGGCCTTAACCCTGTGAAATTAAGAACACTTCCCCAATCCGCCCCCCTTGACCTCCAACGTAATGCCAAATTCAGAAAAGCGCCATGCGTCAGTGTCCAAGTGCAATGTAAGGATATAAGGAGGAGGGGGGTAAGGTAGAGCTGGGGGAGGAATGCTGTAGCTAACCCTGACCATAGCCTAACGTTATAAATGTCAGGGTGTTGCATACTACAGTCTCTTATGCTAGATTGCGTTAATGTTGTATTCACATCAAAAACGATCCTCAAGTTGTGTTTGGTGGTTTTGTCATCTCTCAAAATCCTTTCCCAGAGCTGCAGGTCTATAGTTGGTCGTTTAAAGCTGGGATACCTGACTTTTTTGTTTGTAAATTGGTATATTTTGTGTTTTTTACCAAAGACTATCTGGTAAAAGCAACACTTTTACATAAAAATGAGACCACTTTGCATAGTCTGCATCTATTAATACGTGTTTTTTTTTTTTGTATGTCTAATCAACCCGTAAGAAAGTTAAAATCCAATGCTCTGATTGGCTGTGCTTGGGCGGTCCGTCTTCACTTCGCTATCTGAAAAAGGCGGTTTTAAAGCTGTGCACAAACTTGAAAATGAATGCACGTGGATATTACGTGTGTCCATGGGTTTTTAAGGGATGTGTTACACAGATTAAAAAACGTACTTTCCGTTTTTGCGGTTTAAAATCAGTGTGCTAGCTTTAATTGGTTGATGACGTCAACCAAAATTTGCATTGAGCCGCTGAGTATTTTGGAATCATAGGGAATTGGGAGTAAATTGGGAGTTTATTACTGTTTTTATATGTGGATACCAAGTGTACTAGTATAAATTGGTATTTTTTTACAAGGAATCCTCTGAGCTTGTGGTCTTGTGAGTGCAGTTTAGGTCATATATTTGGTCAGATCATAGCGCTACTGCATAGTTTTGAGACCTTTTTTCAGCACCGTACCTTGCCTCCTTTTAGTTGACTAATCCCTTGATTTTCAACCAGTGTGCCGGGGAACACTTCTGTGCGTTGAGGTTTTGCTAGGTGTACCTTTAAAAAAAGAGTCAGTTTCGTGGATTTAAATGAACAATTGACCATTTTGGAGTGACAGATGACAGATAAACATCCACCATAGATTTAAAGTACCAGACACAATGGCATAGACAATATTTGCAACATAAATAACAAATGTTTTCCTGCTTGGTGTAATTTGCTATTTTGTTATGTCGTTTTTTTTGGATTGTGACTCAAAAAAAGTTGGGGGAAAAAACACTGCCCAAGAATATATTTAGTCAAATACTATCCGGTTGCGATTGAATTATTCCATTATACATTTCACCTTGAACAGCTTCTATAGCAAAACAATCAGGGAGCAACACAGAATTAAATGTATATATCTGCAAGGGATTAAATGACACATTGAACTTTGTATTTTGTGTTCTATCGCGCAACAAATACCGACAAAAAGGAATGGGTGTATAGAAGCTCTTCCTATGTCAGCCATAGCCCTCTGTTTTGAAAGAGCCTATTGTACTCCAGCATATAAAAGGAGCCTAATGAGGTGACCATTATCCACTGGCAATATTATCAGAGAATGTATTGGATAATATATTTCAACCCCACTAATATATGAACAAAATACACTGGAGAATCTGGTAACATGTGACTCTTAATGGATACTTAATTGATGTAAAAATTAGTATCAACACTACTACTACTTTTAAAAATACATTCTGCTGTCTGAAAAATGTTATTATCGTCATTTCATTGAGCCTCTTCCTTGGCTTCAACATCTCAGTTTAAAAAATGTAGGATTGTGATATAAATGTGACAAATTGAATGAATAAAGGGTTTGCATGACTTTGAAGGACACATATTATGCAAAATGTGAGCTTTTAATCATATTATTCCACTATTCCCTCATTTAAAAACATACCTAGAGTTTTTTCACTCATCCTGTTTAAGTCCTTTCCCTCTGAGTCTCAGAAATCACTCAGTTTCAAATTTACCCATTTTGTAACATCATAGGTAGAGCTCTGAAATCTTCTGTGCCGTTTTTAATACTTGTTCTGAGTATTTCTGCCATCGAATCACATTCATTACAACTGTGATCTTAAATTACCATATTGGCTAGCTAGTGTTTATTTCCCCATGGTAATTCTCACTGGTGCCACTAGATGGAGGTCTAACACAAATCCAGACGAGGGAAGCCTGACTGATAGAACGTAATGTGTAGTTTTCAATACATATATTATTTTAACTAACACAAAACTTAAGGCCAATAGCAATTGCCTGGGATCCAGAATACACACTTCTTCAATTCTTTCCGCCCTCCGACACGTGTCAAGTCAATTCCAAAACGTACCATGCAATCAGATGAGTTTATTTCTGTGACGCGTGTGAAACGAAAGCGTTCATTGGTCATCTATGTTTTAGCACGAAATCAAACTCCTCTCACCTCAAATTAACCGAGTTTTGTGCTTTACTCTTTGATTCTGCCGAAATTTCCTGTGTTTTTCCGTCCCTGTGATATTTTTTGCCTTTCTTTTCAACTCGCGAGCAGCCATGTTTGTTTTGATACGGACGGATTATACGTGTCCCTGATTGGCTAATCTCCCTGTCGATCTCGCGGAGATTACGGAGTGACCAGACTGATATTGATCCGGATGGACATACAGAGAGGTATCATTCTGGATTTTCCCGGCAACAATAACAATACAAATAGTGCATAATATGGTACGGTTATAGTCCTCATTGCTTTCTATACAGCATTCTTACGCTTCTCTGATGATTCATTCACGCTGTTCACAACATGCCAGCTACAAATCCACTCTAATATATGTTTTTTCCTCACGTGTCCATCACTCCCTCCTGCTTCCCTCCTCCGCGGGGAATTCCGCCGGGCTTACGCCTAAGTTTGACGAGCGTTTGTGAACATCGTTTAGCCGATACCACCCGCTGCAGCCCAGTTAACAGTATAAAACCCTCGGCGGCGGCGGAGTCGAGGAAAAGTCGAGATTGGCAGGCGAAAGTGAGGCTTACAGGCTGACCCCACGGCGGCCCTCTCCTCCGGTCTGCTCATAATCACCAGTCTGGGGGAGTCGCCTGGTCCGCTAAAAGGCAGCCCGAGCCATTATGAGGGTGCTTAAATCTCCACTTAAAGATCACTTTATGGCCTATTACTTTAACTGTGCCTGGGTATTTACATGACACCTGCAGCAGCGTGCCCGTTTGGTGACACATTTGCCTGGGAGGAGTGCATCCAGAGCGGTGTGAGAGAGAGGATGGAGGGACAAATATGCGTGCCGTGTGTGGATACGGGGTTTGAGATGTGTAGAGGGAAATGATAGACGTTGATGGATGCGACGTATACCTTTAACCTTGACGTTTTAAGGCTTGTTGTTAAATGAGTAAAGCAGCTTGCTGTTTTATATGCTGTTCATTTGGTCAGTGCTTACCAGCATTTTATCAGAACTGTGTTAATGATCATTTTAGCACTGTTGCATAATAAGATCTGAAACTATATGTACATATTGGTAACACAAGAGAAACATTCGAATGATCTAGGTCTTTGTTAGTTTAGTATCCCGATATCAATATTCACAGGATATCATGTAAATGTCTTTAAACATATTAGTTGAGTTTTAATTTTCAGACAAATGTGAAATGCCTGTAAGCTTAATCACAAAAGTGCAGAAATATCACCTAACTGCTTTATTTTTTACTTTCAATCTGCTCTTTTTGTGGCATTTTCCCACTAAAATAGGATATGCTCAATGTTCAAATTATGCATATCTTGAAAACAATTAACGTTGACGTTATTATCTAAGTTTTAATGGTTGTGATTTCCCACCTCTTACTGATACATTATAATCCAAATATAGGATTATTTGACTATTATAATTCATCATATATATCTAAAATCTGGATTAGTCTTCCTGAAGATATGAGACAATGTTCAAATCTAGGCTCAAAAGCGCTCTGTTTAGCTGTGAATATGACTGAAAGGGTAAGTACAATTTCACTATGATTATTTCTGTTTTGTATTGTGATTTTAATCAATGTCTTCCTGTTCTGTAAAGCACTTTGAATTATTTTGTGTACCAATTGTGCTCTACAAATAAACTTGCCTTGCCAATGATTTAAATTTTATTAAAGGGGGCATATGCAAAATCAACTTTAAAGAGCTTTTAACCTTACAACGATGTTTCTTCATTAGTTTACTCACTTTTGTATTTTGTATTGATCCCTGCGTGTTTGAGCAATCCGGTATTGTCCTGCAACTGAGGCTTGAGTGCTCAGAAAAATCCTGTTTTCACCTACCCCCTATCCCCGCCCACATCCTGTTCTTAGCTGTGATTATTTGAAAAGTGACGACACAAATTGATACACGTAGGATTCTAAAATGTGACGTGGACACTTTTCAAAAGCAAAAACATGCAACTGACAATCCACTGCTTGTTACGGTAAAATTGCACAAGGAAGAGGCGGGGCTTATCAGTTCTGCAGTTTTGAACAGGAAGTCAATGAACCTACGCCGTTTTAGACTAATATTCCGTTTTACAATGAACTAAATGTAAAATGATGATCTACTTACGTTTTAGTTCAAAGTAAAGTACCTGAAAATAAAGCATAATATGACTCCTTAAACAAATAATAATAATTTAAAAAAAAATGGCTAGCTGACATATGACTCTTTTAAGATTAAATAGGTAAACTACATTGAACAGTTTTAATAGCTTTTTTTTTTAACCAAATCTAAACAAATCATTTCTATTACCTTTTGTCTTACTCATAATAATAATAAATGCATTACATTTTGGATATTTTTAAAAATTGTTTGATTTGACTGCATTAACGTTCACAGCAGTTACACGATACGAAACCACACCAACAATTTGAACTGGAAAACCCCAAAATAAGCAAGAATCCACATCGTACATACGTTCTGACAGCATTATTGCCGTACGCTAATGTCTCAACCTACAGCTGCTAATCGCTTCAAATCAAAGGCCATTATCAGATGTTTCCTCACAATTACACCGCAGATGAATCCAAACTATTATCTGACTTCAATATTTCCGCATCCGACTCTGCGTGAACCCCATGCCTCGTCCAAATGTCTCCCCAACAAAGGATTACAATCAATTAAACAGTTATGGAAATGGCACGGCTTCCTGTTGCAGCGGCCCATTTCCCCTGACATTTCACACCTATTATAATGTTTTCAGATATGGAGACTTCATACCTGGACGTTTGATAAACACATGACATGGAAGTGTTGGAGATTCGAGTCCGCAGACAGGATCTTAACGGGGGAGTTTGTCATCGGCTAAAATGTCAATAAGAAAACCCGGCTAATCACAGAATGATAATTATCTGAGTTTATCGGTTGTCTTGCTCAGAAACGGTCGAGTTCTGATTAGCACGCCGTTTAATGGACGTGTGAAGATAAAAATGTTTTATTTATGAACATGGCAACAATACTTGGATTGGGAATATGATTAACATATTCCCAATCCAATATTATGATTATAACATGTGGTTCTCCCCGAGGTTTCTACTTTTTCCCATGGGGTTTTTTGTAGTTTTTCCTCGCCGCGAAGGAGGGTCAAAGGACAGGGGCATTCTGGGACAGTTATCTGAACTGCTTTTACCTATGGCCCATCGAGGCAACTGTTGTTGTGATTTTGGGCATTATAAAAATAAATTGATTTGATTTGATTTGATTAACATGTTGATGCAAAAACGCACAGTTTTTGATTGTTATTTGTTTATTTGGTCTGAACAAAGAAATTCATGAAGTAAACACGCCGGATTGTAGCCATAATCAAATGTCCATCCGTTGTCTTGCAGTCACTCTCATAAACACATAAAAACTTTAAATCCCATGTGCAATGTTTTCCTACCTTTTATGAGTCACGGTACACCTTTTTGGTTGAACAGATTTTTCTTTTTAATGGATCAGAAGTTTGCCCGGGACACTCCAAAACTAGTAACTAATTAAATCCGTTAACTCAAATTGGAGATTTTCTTCACGGCAGAACTGCACATTGGTTAAAATCAAGGCACTAGCGTATTTCAACACTGGAAGCACGGTGGGTGAAGCGTTGCTGAATTTCGGGCTGGACCTAAGGGTGGTCAATATTGACAAAAATGAACATCTTTGCATCTTTGTTTCTTTGCATTATCTCGATATTCAGTGGATGTTTTCACGATGCATCAGGAATGTGTTAAACAGGGCTTGTAAATTATATTTTTGTATCCGGAGAAGTAGGGCTGTCACTATTATTTTAGTAGTCTACTACTCAGCGATTATTTTTTCAATTAAGCAACTAGTGAAACTGTTATTTCCTCTAGAAAGATATTTATGAATGAAGTGTATTACTGAGGAAAATCAGCAATAATCTATTCTTTTGATGTATTAACGTATAAAAAGGTCTTTTGACAGGTGTTTTAGAGTTTAAGTTCATTTACTGATTAGTCGATAATCAATTTTTATCGTTTATTGTTTATAGTAGACTAGTCACGATTTAATGGTTACAGCCGTACGGAGAACATGTGTGGATCTGCAGCCACAAAGCACATCAGCCCCTGGCAACCTCAACCAGCCGAAAATGTGGCATAAAAATGAAAATATTAGATAAACAAAACAGAGATGCCAATTTTACATTTTTTTTGTGTAATTTTGTTTCAGCAGAATATCGAAAAAACGTGATCCACATGCAGATTCTCCAAAATAGCAATTACGATATGAAATTTTCAACATACCTCCTACCTCTAGTTGGTCGAGCGCTCCAACTTTAGCCTCTTCCGCTACACACTGCTACACTCTGTGGCCCCATCCTGCCCAAACCACGCCCAGCCCTGCTTAGCTTCCATCAGTCCAGATCACACCTCAAGATGGTCGTCATCGAGATAAGGTTTGGGGTAAATCTGCTGAGAAAATATACAGAAGCATAGAATACGTAATCAAAAGACTCGAGGTTCATACACACTGCTCTGCTAAAACATGGTTATAGTTCTGAGCTATAGATCTGAGCTCAAAAGACTATTAGAAAACCAACCCTTGACTATAAAGACGCTATTTATCTATGCAATATTCTTTCGATTGGGGTGAAATTTGTTGAATAACACCCCTTTAATGAGTTCAGTGTTACAGTGAGTCAGTGGTAGAGTCAAACTGTAAAACAATATAAATAGAGCACATCTGTCGCCATCCTAACAGCCTTCAATAAAGCATTTCATCATGAACTAACCTTAAAATCCCCTTTGGCCTTTCCTGCATATGAAGATCTACCAAACCTTCCCCATTTGTTTCCATTGTTCTCATGCTTTAATTCTTTATCCCAGCGCCGTATCATGGACATTTAGACAGTCATAGCACATTAACCCTGTGTGCTCTGCCTATGGGGCCCTCTCTGATGCGTTTACATGGGCTGCAATGCAAGAGCCTATAAGACAAATGTGTATGGAATTGCATTTCTCTGGTTGACCTTCTTTAGCAAAATAATCGCAGATGATGTGGCGAGGAAGTCAGTCAAGTGGGGGAAAACAATCAGGCTGATCATACACTATTTTGATGGGGAAAGATGAAAAAATACTTGGCAGATCTCCGTTAAGTTCAAAGCTTCACAATGAATTTGTGAAAGAAAGGGTAAATAAGTAAATGAGCTATTAGAGAATCTGCCATCTGCTGGTTTCCATGGAGATGTTATTGCTTTGGTATGGTATTAAAAGTGTCGCCCGTTTGTCTCAATGAAGATAGACATAAGTTACAGGTCAAATCATAGAAAAAATGCTTTCTTTTTTTAAGTCTCTGTTTGACAATAACACATGACACCTGTAACTGAATAAATGCAATATATATAAGTTCAATGCCATACTGTGGAACATTTCAGGCAATACAATGACATCTCTGTGACACAAGATGTAAAGGATACCGCCGCTCATGGATGCCCTGACGTTTTGGTGCTCTATGTTTTGTCTGTTTTTGTGCGTAAATCGTGTGTCATTGTGCCCTTAAACAGCTCAAGTTTGTACTGTTGTTCTGATCTCGTTGTCGTTGTGTATACTGTATACTGTATTTAATTTCTATTCTACACATATTTTATTTAGCATTCCCTTATTTTAGCTGATTGTAGCACAGTCCACACTTATCGCCTAAGCACGTTTTTCAAGAAGGAAAAGCAAGAATTTCGTTATAAAACCGCTCTGATTTGTAATAAAACCCTTTCTGATTCAGACACAAGCAGGTGACAGATCCTTCACCAGAAAAGTTACATAGTGCACATTATGTTTGTATCCAGTGAACAATGGATACTATGCTTTAAAAGCCAACGGAACAGTGACATTTACAACTCTAAAGTGAGTCACAGCAGGAGAGAGAGGGAGCTCCTTCTATGCAAGGGATATATATAATTCTATAAATGTAGATGAATGAATGTTCTCTGCGCTGATAATCAGAAACACACCTTGATGCCATAATCGCATAATGGACGCTGCACACAGTACCTCATTGAAAGGCTTTAAAACGACGCTTGCACAGTTTTAAATGGAGTTTTGTATGCAGCAGGGAGACACGCAGGAAAGTGGTTTAAAGTTTTGCGTGCACGGAGAGAAGCAGAAAAGGAGACAGTGTTTTCTCGACCTGCTCTGCAGCTCTCCTCGGACTTTATAGCAGTGTTTCTATGGGTCAAATTACAAAATCTTTATATGTACATAATAGTCTGCCACTGTTAAAACTTAAGATTTGTGTCTTAGCTCAAAATTTTGGGAGCGATGGTACTCTCTGTAGTTTGATCTGCCCTGCTAAACTAACATGCTTGTCCATTAGCATTCGGGATGCGCATTCTTGTTTGCAATAAGCAGCACAAATATAATCAAACTACTTACTTAAATTGTGTTGGTAATTTGAAACAACTTTTTTTTTTTTTTAATGCAGTCATTATATTAAAGACATGGTATTCTTTTCTGTATACAAAATTTATAATCTATGACACCCCTGGAACATTATATTTTTTATTTTTGGACATTTTAAATTGCAAGAGTGACCTAAGCAAAGTTAATAAAAGAAACAAGTTAGCTGACTTCCTGTTGAAAACGGCAGCTCTCTGATTCTCGCCTGTTCTTTACAGTGTGCTGCGGTAAACGTGGTCACAAAAAAGTGCAGCACTCACCGACGACACAGACAGCCTCTGGGTATGGGAAAACAGGACTTTTCGCTGCAGTGGCGCCCTAATTGCAAGCAGATCAGTCTAAATTCAACTTCAAATGGGCAAATGAGGAGAGGAAACACTTACAACATGATTAAAAGCTCTCTAAATGACATGATATGACTTCTTTAAGCTACGTTTAAGTACCTCGCCTCCCTCACGACGTTTGTCCTCTAAAACCATCCTGACATTGGTATACACAGGACACATAACAGGCCTGTGCTCCACTCTACACTCTACTCACAGCACATTAGTAATGCAATCGGCACGTAGAGCACAATATCTACAACCCGCGATTACATTATCCAGTAGCAAGATAGCCGTAGTCCGTGCTAATATGAAAATCAGCTGTGCATCCATATTCTACATATCTTGCAGGACCAGATACAGAAACGGACATGCATGTGCCGATAGTGGCTAAGAAATGGCAGAGAGTGCAGTAGAGCCAGATAACGCAACACATTCAGCGGTATTCCTGCACGACAACTGGAAGTGGACTCGGCGGATCCAATTGAGTAGGTAGCAGTGAGGGGTTGGCGGGTACGGGAGGGGGTGTCCGGAGTAGAAGATTAGCACTGACGTCTCTGCCACATCAATTACAACCCGCTGCTTGGCTGGAGAGGAGGGCCACCGAGCACAAAACGGGGCGTCAGGGGTCACGGAGAGGGGGGAGGGGAGAGCCGGACGGGGCACCCCCAGAGAGAGGCACTCCTGTGGGCTGCTGCCGGTCCTCGAAGTCCTGCTGAGAGAGGAGGCTTAAGAAGTCAGAGACGGAGATGTCAGAAGCAGACGCGACGGAGATTTCAACGTTAATGTAGAGTGTCATAAGATCACATGGGCTAACATACATATACTTTACATATGGACCGCATTATATTATTGAAATGATGAATATGCAGTGGACACGTAATGAATAATGATATGTCATGTTTGAACGTACCCCGTGGCAAAGGAGAAAAATAAATGCAAATATAGGGAAAATATGTAAAATATATTAACAATGAATAAACAAACATGCACATTATATACGCCACTATCAATTATGGGTTTGAGGTTGAAGTTTGAAGCTATGTTTTTGCTGAACACACACATACACAACACACACACACACACACATATGTTTGATCTGACTGAGAATGTGTTTAAGAATGCATATTATTAGCGGGACACTGTATTCCATAAACTTTTAATGCTCCATTTCCATAGTTTTAAAAGTCTTATGATATCTAAAAGATAAAATTACAACAAATCGTACAATCCACAGTCTCTGGTGCTGCCTTTCTATATACCTGATTACAAATTACTGGTTTAGGGAGAACTTAAGAGCCATGGGGAACAGAGATGGGAAATTTAGTGAACATTTGATATTATCACAACAGTTGGTTTTGAGTATTGCAAAATTTGTCCTGTCTATAATAAAAAGAAAAACAGTTTAAGGCTGTAAAACGACTTTAAAATGATTCAACATCAAAAAAGAAGAAAAAAAAAAGAATAGAAACAAGGGTATAAAATAGTTTCCTACACTTTTGTGTTTCAATTTTACAGTCCACTCACTTTTGTGCTAGACTTTATCCTCAACCAAGATATTTACAGGCATGGTTGGAATATTTACAGTGGACTGGCCATAATATCACCTGAATTTGTCAGGATATTTTTGTCAATATCACCCAGCCCTTGTATCAGTTGAAATACCTAATTCTTCCTGTCACAGTTTGAAGATCAGTCATCGTTGGCGTAAATCTTTTAATTGAACAGGGTTATTTTGAAATCAGAGCAGAGTGTGAATATAAAATAGAGAAAATTAGAATAAGTACATGTCCTAACCATCCCAGACTGTTCCTGGCCGTCTCCCTGCTCATATGCCCGGTCCTGGTATTGTCAGTGGACAGGCCGGGCGCTGGTGGCTGGACTGAACCACAGGAGCCATCACACACACTTACCCTGACTGCTCTGTTTGTGTGTGCCTGTCCACAGCCTCTCCGGACCAGGCAGGACCCCCGCCCCGAACATACCCAGATCTGCAGCAGGCCAGTGGGGCGCCGACACCAGGCATTAGACCGCTTCGCCGCTGATAGCACCAACAATACTATGTTTATGTCCAGGTCAGAAGATACTGAAGATATCGGCCAGATCAACGACAGGACTGGTCATGGGTGTACAAAAAACACAAAAGAACGATTCAATAAATGCAGGTTTTGGACAATGGGTTGAGTACAGATGAACCAGTTTAGAGCGTACCATCAGGAGTACATTTTAATTGACTCATTGATGTTTACCCATTAAAGTTAATTTCTTATTGACCCCATTAGTTTAATAATGACCCAATACTTTTTTTTTATTGACCCAATTACATTATTTTTTTCTCAATCCATTTAAGTTTTTGTTTTTTTTATTAAAAGTTTTGTGTTTTTAAATTGACTCTATACGTTTTTTTGTTGTTTTTTTTCAAGTTAATTCATGTAATTATGTTTTTTTTACTAAATGAGTTTTTACACAAACCCAATGATGCTATAAGCTAAACCCATACAATCGTGGAAAAGCAACACTATGTCTATGACGACAAGCAAGTTACGAGTCAGGTCAATGGAGAGGAAAGTCCACTCAGGGCACCTGTTTTGGAAGTATTTTTAATAGAAATATACAAAAAATACAAAAATACCTGTAATTAAATGTCTTTATTTTAGGCATATTTTTTGCCTGTAGTGTAACACAGAGGGGCTTTTCAACTAAATTAAACAGTTTGGTTATTTGGTTGAGTTTTGAATTTACAACAATATCCAATATATGCAACCAACAAACTGACTGCAGCATATTAGTATCAATGTGTCAAAGTCTCATTTACAGTACAATGCTTTATTGCCAGCTGCTTTGCTTCTACTTTAACAATTTCTACAATCAAAATACATTCTAAATTTACCACACTTCCAGAATACTCATACATTTTTTCCTAATTCATTAAATCATAGCCTCATTTTACCTCTCCTCTCCCAGCTCACATTTAAAAGTGAATTAAGTCATCCTGCTCCTCTGCCCCCTAAGGCTGCGGTCGTCTCAACCAAAAGGCTCATGAGAATTTAGAACCAGCCCCTCCTGTGTCGCGCCGGGAAAGAGCGGCCATAAATTGCTAATAGACTAAATGAAATGAGGTAGGAGGCTCCTCTCATGCCTCCATCATGGCCGCCGTTACGGTCTTTCGGGCACAGCGCAAAAAACAGTCTGGGAACACAACAACAAAGTGGCGTTGGAGTGGCCGGATGTGTGGCACCTCTTCCTGCCTTTTATCTTTCATAAAGGCGTGTCATCAAATATTTATCAAAGTCCGAATTCAAAGATGCACAGTTAAGGGTGTGTTCTGTTTGCCTGGTTAGCGGTTCAAAGTGTGACTCATGAGGAGAGGCTAATGTGGGCTTTAAAGGGGTCTAGAATATTAGAAAGTGTGATATTACTGTAATAGGATGCGCGGACAGGAGGGTACAAAGAATCAATTGCTCCCATGACACACGAGTCGTATGTTGTCACTCACTCTGGTCACCCTTTAAAGGAAATATAGATATATAGAGAACAACTTGCTTGTCTCCATGGAGATGTTATTACATTTCCAGAGCAAAAATAAGATCTGACATGTGACTTGGTCGTGTGGTTTGTTGCAGGGGTCGTACCCTCTAGAAGAAAAGTGACATTGTCCACCTTTAGTTAAAAATAGCATACAGTGCATAACGCTTTTGTTTAGCCAAAGTGATCTAAAACGTCCTAATAGAAGATACCAGTCTGCTGACGTCCAGTAGAAAATGTCGGTGCTGATCCACCCTCCCCTTTACAGTGCATCTCTGTAATCATCATCCATTTATGATATAAATAAATTCAAAATCTGAAAAGGTAAGTACAGACAATGGTGTCAACGTAATGGCGTTTTGAATGCAGGAGAAGAAAGATTACTCAGACACGCATGGATCACTCCAAATACAACATTGAGTATGTAAACAATTGAATTATGTATTCTTCATTTAATCCGATTAGTCCAGTTGAGTAATTGAATCTCATTTTCAACTTAAAGGGAATTATTGTGCATTTTTTGTATTGTTGACGGACATGTTTTTGATGGGGAGAGGATTTTCAAACTAGCATTCCTCAAAACAGCGTGAATGCAGCTAGATGCAACTCCAGGTATGTTTTTGACGACGGAACATTGTTAGAACATGGTTAAAAGCTCACTGTAGTGTTTTCTTTGATGATTTTCTGGGTGGACTTTGCATGTTCTAACCATGTCAGGATTTTAACCATTGGCAGCAGCATTCCCTAAGACGCGGCTGAAACAAGACAACTCTAGTAATAAACATTAAAAATTGGTGAAAAGATTAAACAAGTGCTTCACATTTAACATAGTGTGTTTGTACAACAATATGATAATCATATGTTCAATATATAAATACACAATCAGAAAATAAATAACTATATTTACGTCCTTGCATCACCCATTCACCTGAACACCTGTGAACAAACTCCCATGAATACATAAAGCTCCATGTGGTAACTCATTTCAGCCATTCACTGAAATATTTATTCACATTTTGGGCAAAGCTCCATCTCCTCTGCCCCTCCTTTATTCCCAGACAAATGGAAGGATGTGGCAGGAGGGAATCTATTTAGCCATCCAACTCCCACAGCGAGAGGGGACGCGGGCCCTTCAAACGCCCAGCACCAGGAGCCTGACATGGGGTCACCCTGCTCCCCTCACCTGGCTGATGGAATTGTTCTGGAGGTATAGGGGAGAAAAAGAAGAAGAAGTTTTTTGTCAGCGCCATCTTTTATGATTGATGCCTCCGTGGCTGCAGAGAATGTGCCCTTTTTAAATAATTTATGTTGCCCATCGCTATGGACAAGCAGCTTATAACGGCTGATGTTATTTTACCATTGACTGAAGGGATCAATACTTTAAAGACATGACATAGCCACTAATGAACTCGCTCAACGGCTCTCCAGAGTGAACAAAACAATTGCGGCGGTGCCCTCAGCAGTGGAAAAGTCTTTTATTACACATTGTAAAGTTAAGGCTGTGGTGGAGGAAGTAAACAACACGGTATAAAGGTGCAGAGGAGCCAGAGAGCTTAAGCTGGAGGCTCAATCAAAATAAAAGAAGTTGTAATGTTATATGGACGCATTATGATGGCCATTAAAGTAATAGTGTTGCATTTAGTTAGGAATTAAATATGTATCTGACCTGGCTCCAGATCCCATTAGCGCAGTTACTTGTAAGGTATAAGTTGCAGTCTGTCCAAGTTGAATTAGCCTATAGCAATTCACAGTTTTTTTTTTACTATTGTGCAATGTCGGAATAAGAATCAAAAAAGTTACATAGCATGAAAATACAATACAAGTTAAGTAAAAGGGACAAGTTAAACTTACACAAAAGGAAAAGCCATTAAAAGTGTATACTGAAGGTCTCTCTGGTGGTTTCTGGAGAAGTTATTTCTTTCTAAGGAGACAAGCAAGTAACATCCCCAGGTCAAGTTACAGGTCACATCTGTGGCGAGGCAAGCCTGTTAACAGTAAAGCTTGGATAATACTTCCCAAATATACATTTCGCCCATAAATGAGAAGTTCAGTTAAAAATGTCCCCTGACGCTGCATGAGGCTCACACTGCACCCAGTCCAGTCCAGCTGTTGTGTTAGAGCCGTGTTCTTGTGGTCGAGGGCACACATTAAGCCTGGTGCTCTTGTGGTGCTGTTGAGGTCACTGGCTTTGAATGTACACTCATGAGACCATGTGCTCACGCGATAACTTAATACAGGGAAAAGCCTTACAGAGGGCTCCGACGTAGGGGAAAAATTTCAATCCAAAGGAAAGACAACAGTGCAATCAGGGCTTCTCTTGTACTTTTAATGCTATGGAAAGCTGCTCCTGGTGCAGTGTGAGCCCAGCGTGAAGGGGCGTGTCTGCAAAGGTGCAACTATAAACCCAGCTTTAGAATGTTTTTTTTTTTTTTTTTTTGTAACTGATCACATGCAAGATAGAAATGGCATAATTACATCTGTTTAAATGTTCATTGATATGCTTTGTTTCCCCATTACTTATATAAATAAATAAATAATGCATCTTAACATTGGTAGTGAGTTAAAGTTACAGTAAATTACCAAAGATAACAAGCCCAAAGCACTAAAATAGTTGGGAGGAGTTGTGCGTTATAAATCAAGCACTTCTTGCTCATTTTCCCTCTAACAAAGTGACAAATTAGCCTAACAATAGTGTTTGAATTCTTATTAAAGTTGATTAATTCATATCATTAGTTGATCCCACAACAGCCCATAAAATATTGTAAATTAATTTCTTTGCTGTGATTAATACGCCAAACACTCCAATTAACATCAATAAATCAATTTGTGAATCAATTACATGATCATGTTTAAATACAGAGCTAATAGTGTACATTAACTAGCGCTGGCGGAGTGAGCATACATCATTTGACACTCCAAAGGGGAAGTGCAGAGAGCGTCCTTAAATGATCAACGAGGAACAAGCTGGCCGTAATAAGAGCCAATATATTTAGCGTGGAGTGGATAAGTTGTATGCTTGGGGAAGTTAATGCAGGCATGCTTTAGTAATATGACAAATGAACTAAGTGGTGTAGAGACTGTGGTGGCTAAGTGGTGTTAGAATGTATGTACGTCTTTGATTTTTTGTTATTTTGAATTAAATCTTAATCAGGACAGACTTTATAACCAATAAATGCTATGAAAGCCTTACTGGGAAAATATCTTGCTGTTTGGGAGCTGGACATTGATGACAAAGAGAAGATGGAGAGGTATTTCTATGAATGTCTCAAGACGCAAAGGCAAAACTGATCTATTTAGTTCAATCTAACCTAATCTAACCTAGTTCAATAATGCACGTGCGAAAAGGAGTCTACTGCACGGGGGTCTTGGGGTCCTTCTCCAGAAAATCTTGGAGAAAATTGGTGTAATTTCCTGAACTTTTGGTGAACTTTTAGTTGTCAGGCATCCAGAATACACACTTCAATTGTTTATGAAGAGTGAGTCTGGTCACCACTCCTTCCAAACAGTAGCGTAGCAATCAGATTAGTTTATTTCAGATTAATAGAGTTTCGTGCTTCATTCTTTGATTCTGAGGAAATCCACAATGTTTTTCAGTCACTGTGATTTTTTTTTTCCTGCCTTTTCCCTCGTAAGCAGCCCTATTTGTTTTGATATGAACGGACCGTGTATGTCCCTGATTGGCTAATCCACCTGCCAATCACAGCCATCTGAAATCGCTGAGCTGAGAACAGTGACCAGACTGAAATCGATCTGTATAAAAATACTGAGGGGTATCATCCTGGATTTTGCAAGCAAGAGTTTTAGTGCCAATACCAAGTAATACTTGGTATTACTTGGCTAATGTCACAATATTTATTCGATAAATAATATTAAAATGCTTTGAAACTCTACTATAAAGAATTTTATCTGCATCTGAGGGAACGGACACTTTCACTGTCCATTCATTTTAATGTGTCAGCTAAAAAAGCAAACATCGAGTTCAGGAGTTTAAATGTGCCAAAAACAGACACAAAGAAGAATAAAGTCACAGAACGGCACAAATTTGTCAAGTCATTCAAGACGGTGGATAAATGCTACCGCGATGCTAGCCCCGCCTGCTGTATTTTTACATCTACAGAACAATCCGTTAACTTTTCTGAGGAAACTCCAGGTTTACAATGACTATTAAGACTCAGCTGTGACTCGACTTGAATTAGCTGTGCTTGAAATAGACATAATTTGCCAGGAAAACTATACAATGTATATACAAATTTCACAACACCACAACAGTATTTAACAATTTCACAATTACTGAGACGATGACCAAACAACAGCGAAATCTTTCATTCCTTTTCTTTAATTCCCATAGTCTAACATGTTGCTATTACTCAGATTTGTGACAGGCTTTATGAATTTATTGATCTTTCTGCCATACCAACTACACCCCAAATGCAAACACGGAAGATCGTAAAGAATGGCCTTTTAAATTATTACAATAAAATGTAGCTTAATGTATTTTATCTGAATTTCCGCCAGAAAACACCCAGTCCACAGCACACGCTTCACTGTTAAACACATTCAAGCCAGGACTCTTTCCCAATTTATATGAAATCCCTTGTTCGTGCGACTACAAGCGGCATGTCAGGTGTCCTCTGTCCTCTGCAGCTGCTGTTTTGTGGATCAGTCAACACCGTTAACGCGCCCGCCGCTCTTTAGACTTACACGAGCTTTGGGCCTGTACGCTCCCCACTAATAAACCTGGACCGTGTAATGGCTGTCGGATCAGTCAAACGGAGAGGCAGAGGCAGCGCGGGGGATAGGGAAATGTCACCCAGTGCCATGGAGGATGTACCTGCGCCTTTGTTTAAGGTTCACACGGGCGCGCTTTGATTGGTTTCTGCTGTTTGTGCCAGCGCTGGTCTTGTTAGATGTGCGATAGAAGAGGAGTACTGGGCGGGCTAAGGAATGGTACAAGCTGGGTTTATGAATGGAGAGCTACTATAAAGGGCCTCGCCTTTTATTTTTCTCTCCTTCGGAAAAATAGCCTTGACATCATGAAGTTTGTTGTAAAATCTAGGGCTGGGCCGATTTGTATTTTAAAAACGAACACCGATATTAGTCGGTCCCGGTATTTAGATTACAAAATCCAGAAAGTTTAGTTCAACACTAAAACGTTTGACTTAAATATCAAATATCAAAATGTGTATTTATATGGGACAATAAATAATTTGTTGCATGATGCCATATTTTCAGACTAATTTATCCTCTATTTCAGTTTTTACTATTGGGAAAATATCTATAATAGCCATTTTTTCAATGTCCGACAATAGGTAATTTTCGCGATGGCGCTCGACTAGTTGCGATGCCGTAATGGTACAGATCTTGTCAATGGGGCTTAGTCGAGTCTTGTTAAAATAAATCAAAATAAAAAAAGATCTCAGAGCAGCAGGTTAAAACCTTTATGTACGCTGCAAATGTCGCTGGAGGAAACGTATGTGTTTGTAAAAGTAAGTGCTTTTATCGCAAAGCTAAAGGCTAACAGAAATTTACTTAAACGCACTCGATTTGAGTTGATTGATTGATTTATTTTAGCGGCGCTTGGCTAATTCTCCATAAGTAATGAATGGAGCAGGAAGTGAAGCGCTGCATTTTTACATCCACCGGAACTCTGTGAAAAGGGCCCATTGGTCGATACTGGAACAGATATATTGCCCATCTGAAAAAATCTGCCATTTGTGAAAACGTAAAAAAAAAAAAAACTGGACAAAGTGGCCCATGCATCTCAAAAGAATTGTTGAATTAGAACCATTGAACAAAATTCTCCAGCTATGTATTTGGGTCAAAGACTTCTTGGGACAGGTCAAAGCCACAGACCAGTGCTTATTTATAGTGCTTGTAAGGCCAGCCAGTGCGAACAATCAAGTAACATTAGAATAATTTGATTAGTCTGGCTATTACCAGTATTTTAGACACATGACAAATAAAAAACTTGCATGGTTGACATTGAAAATATTTGGCATTTAGCGCAATGTTTTTTTTTTATTTGTTTGTCCTTCTCCATCCAACTCAGGAGACAAAATCTGAATCGTTTCCATGTGAAACTAAGATTTGTCTGAAAGAGAACAGCGAGACAGTGAGGGGCACACTTTAAACGGGGAGAATGTTAGTTTTAAAGAGGTGTCAAGGAGGCCATTTTTGTGAGGAAAAAGATGTGGGTTAAGGTATAATCTACCTCATATTTACAACAATATTCATACACCTTGTTCAAGTGAGAAATCAAGGCAATCTAGTACTTAACAGTGATGAATGAGTGTCAGACAGACTACAATGGTGTTAGAAAGACCTTTAATGAGGCTACAGTGAATAAAGTGTGAAATAAGTGAAGTGAATAAAGGCAGGGTTACTTCAGATTATAATAAATCTAGCTCAGGGAAGTATGACTTTTATCTTATCAGGCCATTATCGTCAGATTGAAAATTACTTCTGGATGAGAATAGAAACATGTTTATTTCTAAAAACAGTGTCCAGATGACTACCTTTGAAACCTTCTCTACCTTGGACAGTTCCTAGACGAATGAAGGATCACTCGTTTCAGTCAATGATGTCATCAGTCAAGCAAGAGACTAGCTAAACAAACATGATTTTAATTGTCTACGAAAAGCGCTTTATAAATTAAGTCTGATTGAATGATTGATTGATGAACCCAATTGGCATAAATCAATGGCGTTAACAGTCAATAACAGGGCTGGGAAATGCCTTGGAGTGACCTTAAATTGAGTCTTTATAATATGTTTTCTACTCGTGCTGTGAACTGCTCAACTCAGTATAAGGACATGTACAAGAGTAAAGCTGCTATTGGGGTTATACAATGGGTTTGAGGATGTGTTGAACCATTCAGTTTGTTGGTTTTGTTGTCAATGTCTTTAAATTAAAATGACACTGATCTGTACTTCCAATGTTTACATAGCTCAATTGCAATTTATGGTATCAATCTAGTTCCAGTTGTCATAATGTTAAATTTCAATGCATAAACTGCAAATGAACCGTTCTAATCTAAAAGTAAATTCAAAATGCACTGTTCGTATCCTATTTAAAGATCACTTACCAGTTTCTCTGACAAATATCCAATACATACTATACTGTTGTTTCTACTATTGTCCTCAATCTTCCAATACGTCATCTCCAACTCATCCTCTCAATCTCCTCCTCATTTTCATGTATTCAGATCTGGAAAAAGGTTGTCAAAAACTGTACAACTGCTGGGCTTGCCGAAACAAATGAAACAAATTTCAGTTGTGCAACAATTTGTGTCCACGTTGGGCAGACAGAATTGAGCTGCGATTACCTGCTCGTGATGGGTGGCTTGAGATGGTCGCAAGGACATGTTTGATAGCGCATGGACTCAGGTGAAGCTCTGGCTCATGTCCCTCGCACAATGTGAGCAGGTCAGCGTATCCACCCATCGCTTTGTACAGCACACCCACATTGTGAGCTTTGTGGACAATTTAGAGCGTCTTAAAATTGCACAAAATCGCAGTGTGCTGCAACATAATTTTGCGCAAGACGAAATGCAAAGTCTGGACTTAGCAACAGATTTATAATTTCAGGTTAATGTAACTGAAAGAACAAATTAAATCGCATAAAACGGACGACACAAATGCTAAAAACGATATCATATCTGAAGGATCAGCACAAGAAACACGAATGTTCTATATAATCAGGTTTTGTCACTCATAGACTTTCTCACAGTGGAAAGAGTTACCAAAACATTTAAGAGTGCTGCAAAATACATGGAGGACTTCCTTAATAGTTCGATTAGGTTATTGATTCTTCACGCTTTATTAAGTTTAGGATTTCTTATTGTCAGACCTGTCTTTTTTTTGCACCTTGACATGTTTTGGCTACACTCTGCCGCCTTCCTCAGAATCCTCGCTGGTGTTACTGTGACGTGTCTGGTCAGCTGACAGATTTTAGTGCTGCCTTACTATTTAGAGTTGTAGGACCACTTTCGACGACGGTTTCTGTATCTCGATGACCTCCCTGATCCAACGATGGTATTTATCGCTCTCTGTGCCTAAGACCAAATCCATGAAGTGGTTCTCCCGCTCGCATTGGTCGAAAAATGGTGGACTGGAGCTGCTGTTGTTCTGCTCGTCTCTGCTTGGTCTCTTTTTTGTATTTCATTTGATGTTCCTTCTTTCGATGCTAAGAGTACTGAAGAAGTCGGACTGCATGGCTCTGTTGTTCTACTACTCCAAGCAGAAAGACAGCTCCAAAATCTGTTTGATTTAGCTGATCGGTGGTACAAGGTCTATACGAGACTAAAATACAGCTCTGACTACTGAAAAAAAGCCTAAAACCTAATTTTATGTTTATGTTATTTTATATTTTTGTTTGAAAATCAACAATTCTCTCTTTTAACTGCTCACTTAGGTCTATACCTCTATAAGATTCGTTTTGACAATTTGGTTTTATTTTTTAATCTATTTGAATTGAAAAAAATTGTCCAACTCGGCTCTGAACAAAATATACGCTCCACTGCTCCACTGCAAATAGAAACTGCACCATCCCGAAAAGATCTTCTGTCTTTGCACAGTCGGCCTTTTCATTTGTTACAATCAAGCAGTGGAATCACACTCGAAACTTAAAAAAAGCACATTTTCAATAATCAACGGTATCAACATCAGCTAAGTTAAATTGTATTTTCATTCATTAAATTGTACTATAAAACAACATAGTATTTTTAATATTTGTATAACTTTCATGAAATATTCTAATGTTTTGTACCCAATGTTTAACAGTGACATTTTATAGTCTATGAGATAATGACGATGAGCTGTAAAGCACTGCGAATGAACTGTGTACCTTTTTATAAATAAACCTGCCCACTGACTGCAGATGGAAAATCTGGTGCATCATCTTTACTTTTAATTTAAAAAAAAAAGATTAATTCATTTGTACATGGACTAAGATCTAAAGTTTATCCATTCTTTGGTTGAAATCTAAGGTACCAACCCACAAAAATTTCACCACAACACAACCCCTTTACAACGCGCCCCAATTCATCAAACGTAAATACAATGTTTATCCGGTTGGGAACATTAATTATCACCATCATCCAAAAGTACAACTGCTCCATAATGTAATCGAGATCGCAGAAGAATATCCCCGTTTTATGAATCACTCGAGGTAGAAAATGGCAGCTGCCGATCCCCCCAGAGACGAGATACAGAAATTTATGCCGTACACCCCGCTGATTGTGTCGGAGGTAACGGGACCAATCGCGGCATGTTGCGAGCTTGTAATTTTAAAGTGTGTTTCTCACTAGAGTGCGCACAACACTTAATTAAACGCTGCTGTTTTGGCAATGACAAATGCAGCCGGAGCCGGTAGCGGGCTGGGGCGCCGTCGTAATTTTCTTCTCATGCGGAGGATCCAGGTCAGAAAACTGTAGAATTAAAAAGAGCTAAACCGGATTTTCGGCGCGGAGGAATGGGAGGGTAAAAGTGTGGGCGGTTTCGTTGAGTTGTTTTGGATGGAGCGCATAGATTTTGTTGGGTTTATGCGCCGTGTGTCGTTTTGGGGGGTGAAGTTTTTCGGCGGAGATGAATGGGAGGTGCAGGGCCTGTGACAGGGTTGGGTTTCGTGTGTCGGTGTCATGGAGGTGTTTGAAGATGGAATTTGCTGACGGAAATTTAAAATGAATACTTTTTATACGTGTATGGTTCTTTTATTTCGAACTGAAATTTGGATTATTTGGCCTTGCTTGGTTTTATGGCAAAAAAAATTCAACATCAAGAGTAGATTTTATGTTTTTTATCATGTTTTTTGATGATATATGATGATTTGAATTAAAGTATATAGGAGAAATAAGTCTGAAAAAGCGCTTAATGCTAAATAGAATGTGATAAACAATGTGATGATGATAATTTGATGTGTTTATATATTGAATTCTCATACTTTGATACTTTTACAATGTTTCAAATTAGTACAGTTACATGGGTTGAGAAATACGAAATCAAAATGTTGGCTGTTTTTACATTAACCAGTTTGTTTTACATCAGCGTGGCCTTCTGGTTTTATATGACAAATATACCCCCGGTGTAAGAGCTTCGATTTGACAAAACAGATTGCAGACTCATGTGAAAATGAAACAACAAAAAGCAGATATATATATATAATTTCCTTGTCTCTGTCTCTCTGTGTCGGCCCTGCGACGAGTTGGCCACAGTCCAGGATGTACCCCGCCTAAGGCCCAAAGTCACTGGGATAGGCTCCAGTCACCCGCGACCCCTAACGGGAATAAGCGGTAGAAAATGAATGAATGAATGAATGTTCCAAGACGCTCCGAAGTGATCCGGTCTTTTGGGGTAAGTTTCCGCTACACCCTGGTCTCTGTGGAGAGGTTTATGCTTTGCCTGGAATGTTCCACAGTAGGGCTGAGTGATATGGATCAAAAATCATATTTCGATATACGACATATATCTCGATATCTTACAACAGAAAAAATTACAATAAAAACTACAGCAAATGTATCATGCCAAATGTCACAGGCCGGCGAAAAACATTTAAACAAATTTTTGTATTTGAGGGAATTTAGAGTAAATTATGACCTGTATATAATAGGCCTATTTAAAATGATTTATTATAATATTGTAAGACAATCTTTAATCCTCCAGAGTACAAAGCATCACTCTCAGTAACAGAGACATTAGGTGATGTTGTAGCCCTCTGTTTCTAAAGGCAGTGTATTTCCGCACATTATTGATGTTTGAGGTCTGTAAAAAGAGGAGAAGCCTGAGAGTGGACACATGGATACTTAATATGTAGTAAACAAAAGTTGCACATAAGCCCTGCTTCGCTGCCGATTTGACCACAGGTTGGATTTACCTTCACAGCGAAGACAAGGAAGAGGTAAAAGTAACACTATGTGTCAATAGTAATGTTTTTAGCTGCGTAGAGCCTCCTCTTAGTGTTTCAGCTGCTCTGGACAACTCCACCAAGGCAAGTTACAGGTGAGATCTGTGGAGAGGTGAGTCCCCTCACAGTAATGCTGGTTTTTCTAGGCAATAAAAACTGATTGATTAAAAAATTAAATAAAGTTAATGCGTTTTGGTGGAACATTCCAAGAAAGCAAGAGTGATGTGTGTATATGGTTCCACAGAGTGTGGTGCTGATTTAAATGTTCTGTTTCATTCATTTTAATGAGGCAGCAAAATAAAAGCATGCTTTTTGTCATTTTTAGACTGCACAAACAAATGGTTGTGTGTCTTTGTTTGTTACATTTACCAACAAGTAATCACACTCAATATCCAACTTTCAGTTCCAATTTTAAAGTTCACTTATTTAAGTTGAATTTGTGGTGCCTGATGAAATTAAATCAAAAGTCATTGTCAAACTGTAATGTCAGCATGACATTAGAGTTAATAAAATCTTCCTATTGATTGTGTGGTGTTTAGCATTTATGTTAAATGAAGTTCTTGTTTTAGCTTTTAAATGTGTACAATAACAGCATTAACCTAAAAACATCAGTGTGATGTTTAATGTCTTAGTGTTTTTGTGGTGAAAAATGGCTTGAGTTTCACTTCCAAAAGCAAGACAGGTTTCTGCGCTGGTGTTGGGGGCTGGGTTCTGAACAAAATAAATACATTAAATCAAAGAGTGGCAAGTCTCTTAGCACAACTCTTGATTTGCACAATCCCATTTCCACCAGAGGGAAGCCGCACTTCCAAATATGCAACTAAGTGTGAAATTTTACTACTGCTGGAGCACAGAAACACTGGGCCAGTCAACAAACTGACAGGGAGTGACTAATAGCCTTTTTCTTAGTGAAAATCCAATTCACGGCAAACAAAAATCCTATTTGGTTTCCTATGACTGTATTACTGTGCATTTCATGAGATCCATTTAAAGGTGGGGTTTGTGTAGCAGCGAGCCCTGTCTGCTGCTCTGAAGGCCCACAGTCCATAATAAGCCGGAGCATGCCTGGCAGGCACAAACAGCAGCCGAGCATTTCATTCAATAATGTAGTCTGTACTTTTACTTAAAAGACCTCCATCTGATGTCCTGTTTTATTACTTCAGCCGTCTCACGCACATTATTACATTCTGTCACATGCCACTCTCCTGCAGCGCCCCATCTGAGAGCTCTGTGCACTGTATACATATGTAAAGCCAGCACAGATGGAACCGCTCAACCAGGTTCATTCAACAAGAGAACATATGCAATAGGCCAGGTTTACCGCTGCCATTTTTATATTCTAACACTTGCTGTTCTATTTGGTTTAAAGCGCATGTCCTTCAAACACTGTTTTAATGATCATTGTTATAATAATAACGTGTTCTTATCTGAGCTTGGGGCAGATGTGATTTTGATTCAGGCTTTCAGAAGCTGCAAATGTTCACACAGAAACTCAATACACTTCATGTGGAGTGGTTACCGTAGTTGTATGTTTAGTGTCATTTATTCTATTTTCTTAATTAACAATTTGCCATAATGGAATGTAAATCTCATAGTTGTCTTAGTACTGCAAGATAATTTATTCCTAAAAATAACATTCTTATTCTTGTTAATCTAACGATATTGTTTGAAAGTAAAGCTAAAACCTAGTGAGAGAACAAAAGCTGTGTATTGACTGTGTTTTTACAGGAGGCAAACAGCAGTGTGTTTGGGTGTTGTGTAAATGCCAGGGAGACAGCGCAGCATCCGCTGGAGTTAACGGTGCAGCACTTTTGTGTTCACTAGCACAAATCATTAATCATGAGCCGGCCATATTCTTGTAGTGCCTGTGCTTTCATTACTGGGCCTAATTAAACAGTTCTGTGAACTGGAATCTCAGATTCCTCTGTTACAGATTATCATTAATTATGGTGAAAGTGCTCTGAGATGTTGGACTCAATTATATTGTGCTCAGCCCTGGCAGCGAGGTGATTCATTGTTCACGCGCTCCACAGCCGTACTGTCTCTGCTTATCACCAACCTCCACTTTTGTAAATTGGGCTCTGCCAGCCAACAAACTAAGAATTATGTGCTGCTTTTTCATTACAAACATGTTGGAGGAGCACAGCCCAATTAAGGCTGGATATTTTGTGTGGAGTGATGAGGTGTATGAGAGGGGGCGGGGTTTGTGGCTTTATTACAATGAGCAGTGTCTGCAGTGACCATCAGTGCAGACACTGCAGTCACATGAAAGCACTGCTCCACTCCAGTGTGTGAATGCTGTCTCTAAACTGCACTACAGATAGAAAAGCACCTGAAACTATCAGCACCATATACGGGGATTAAATATTTAAATGATTTATGTCAACAAACTGAATTTCCTATTCCTAGTCTGGAAATCACTCAGTTTGCTCTTGAGCTACAAAATGTTTTTGTGTTGAATGAGATGAAACCATGATTTTATATTTAGTCTAGAGTAATGAAGTGGCTCTTGTGTGTCTGTGGTATACAGTGTAAACTGATCCATGAACACAAATACAGTACATGATTCGATAAGCTTGCTTTTTAACCATTCTCCCTTTAAACTATTCATATACACTTAATTTCTCTACATTACTGCCACAACTACAACCCTCCTTCACCTCCACCTCAGCATCAGAGCCACCAGCCCCCTCAGCTTGTCCATCCTCTCATCTTTTTTCTTCCCTTTACTCACCAGGGTTTCAAAGTGTATCCATTCACATAGCTCTCCCTTGTCTGTTCCTGTGTGAGGATGAAATTACAACCAGATTCAGAAGCACCTTGTCTTCATATCCCTCCGCTCTGAGTCCAGTCACTGAAAGGAACGCGATATTTGCGTGAGAGCGTTGTCCTGGAGGAGGCTTTACCCGACGATTTCTATTACCGCCACAGCTACCGGCAAAGTGTCATATTTTCATAATATTTGTGTATGACAACTTCTCATGCAGCCGAACAATGTCAATATTTCCTCTATAGAGAAGAGAAGAGTGTGTGAATGAGATTAGCGGGCACCTTTTTGAGGGTCAAAGCATCAAAAAAGAAAATATGGTATCTTGGGCAAGTTCTGCAGTAAGCTGGGGCCTTACCGCTTTGCACAATTTCATATGCCACAGTAGGTAGTGATTTTAATATATATGAAAATCAGCCAGCAGTGTGTGCATGTGTCGCTTATAATATAATATCACCGCTGGGATATTCCGTCGCCGCACAACGCGAGGTCTAGTGTTGTCTTAGCAGCACTCACAATGAGACTCCACGCTTCCATCGAAAAAGACATCAAACTAGAGACCAGGGAGAGAGGAAAACAAACCAAATTTAATGTTCTTTTTTTCAGCAATATTGTCTCACGCATACTTCCTTAAATTCCGTATGGTCTAATCCCGTAACTCCTGTGGCAAAAGAGCGAGGAACGGCAGGAATGGCCTGGATGCAGCTCATTGGAAATGTAATACAGAGGCACAGGTCAGGCGCCAATCTGAATGTTAAAAGGATTGTGAATAATATTGTGTTTTATTTTGAAAATGAACTTTGTGGCCTCCATCATGAATCCAATATATGTCTTAATCTTGCTGTGTCTTGAAGCCCACAGGTCCAGAACTGGCCCTTTGACTCTTCGACGACATAAGGAAATCACTTGTTTTTTTGCTTCACACGACGGCTGAGGCAAAACAGCGGTTTACTTTGAAAGGTGAAGATCAACATTGGAACTTTGAAGGCGTATGATGTTCGATGTGTTCAAGACGAGCAGTTTAAGCAAGTGTCTAACAGTACGTTGGGATATTAAAGGAGACATATTATGTATTTTTCCAGGTACTTAGTATTGAACAATAAAATAAGTACGTCATCATTTTACATTTTGTCAAACACAATATTGTACAATTCTACAATCCAAAACGGCTTAATAATATAAACTGTTGCATTGACTTCCTGTTCAGAAATGAAAAGCCCCGCCTCTTCAACAAGCAGCAGACATTAAAGGTCCCATAACATGCAAAATCAACTTTTCAGAGGTTTTAACCTTCCTACAGTGCTATTTGGGCCTCGTATGTTGTTCCCAAAGTGGTTTTTTGATTGATTCCCGCATGTTTTCGCTAGAGAACTGTCTTTTCCGTCCCCCTCGGCTGAGCAGGCAGACGGGGGCTCCTCACAAGGATGACGCGCTTCACAAGGATGACGCGGTGTTTAAGCCATGCCTCCGGGAAGCGCGCAGCCGCAAGAATAAAAACAGCTAATGCTAATGCTACACAGTAATTACACGATGGATACGAAAGATCGAAGAGTTAGCTTGTTATTTACCAAACGGCAACGTTCGTCGTCGAGGTACTGGAGCACGTCAAACTCCAGGTCAGATCCAGGACGTAGGACTCAGCACGACGCACCGTCAGGACAGATAAAAGGTTTATTCTTGTGTTTGTGTATCGCTGTTTACTGGAGCACACAGTGCACACGGCGCATGCGCACTATCTCCGCTCTAGGCTTCGGCCCGAGTTGGGCGGGGGAGGCTCGGGGGTTGGGCGAGGGAGGCAGACTGCTCTCTGTTCGGAGGGGTCAGATCTCAGAGTAAGCCGTTTGCTTTTGCAAGGAGGGGGGCCAGTCCAAGAAATGGGTGTTTTTTGGAAACTGTTATGTTATGGATATCGCACAACGCAAAATTTTATCAACAAAGCCCTTAGAATAGACTGTGTAAAGGGGAAAATAGCAGAATATGGGACCTTTAAACATTCCATTAAACAGTCATTAAACATTTTGAAAAGTGGCAATGCAACATTTTTTAACCCTGCATGTATCACTAGGTCTTATTTTTTTCAAATAATGACAACTAAGTAGAGGGATGTGGGCGGGGATAGGGGGTACATGAAACAGGAATTTTCTGAGCGATCAATGCACGACATTGCGTAAAGTAATGATCAATGTTGTAAACGAGGTTGAAAGCTCATTAAAGTTGGTTTTAAGTAACGCGTCTCCTTTAAGTGAATTAAGAAAGCATTACCTGAAAGTTTGGTCAATCACAGAGTTGCTTGCCCAGATTAAATTCATTCATCTAATAGTTTCAAATGACATTAATGACTATTCCTGCTTTGACTGAGTTCTATAGCAAAATGGGGATAAAATAACCTGTGTGTGAATGGGTGAGTGGTTCCGTGATGCAAAGTGTTTTGAGTGACTTAAAGGTAGAAAAGCGCTATACAACTGTGACCATTTTTAGCATATCAGTAGCATTTAGCCCACCGCTATCGTTAACATTCTTGAATATTTATACAGATTTAGGCCGTCTTCATATCTGTACGTGTACAATATAACTCCTAAAGACTGCGTTTGTTCTTGTAGTTGCGGAACAGTGGCTGACAGTGCAGCTCTTCTACATTAAAATGAATGGATTGCTTCCCCCATTGAGATCCGTTCGTGGGCAACTGGTTGACATTTCATTCAAAGCAATAACAGAGACGAGCAGGTAGAAACTGTACATGTGCACCTTGAAATGATGTGACATTCATTTAAAACACAATTATTATTATATATTTCAAAACACACCTTCATACTGAGCATTATTTTAACCATTCAGACCTGCTCCCGTTACGTTATTCCGCTCCACGGCCAAAACGCCAACCATTTGTACGTCCGTTGTCACCCAGAGCTGAGCACGTCTGACAGTGGCAGTGAATTTAAGCGGTAATTACGCACTAACCTTTTCAGGACACGACGCTAGCCTTGCACTGCCCAGTGTTTGAGAAATTAAAATATCCACAGAGCAACCAGTATCCTATCGCATTAGCATAGCCTTCTGAAAAACGCCCCAAAACAAGACACGGAAATCCTCTCCTATTTATCTTAAAACAGCCACTTAACTTTGACTGACACTAATTCTTACAACATGCAACCGCGACACACCCTCTCACTCCCCGCTTCTGACTGTCAGGAAATTACCAAAGACATAGTTTGTGCCGCGGATCTTTGGGTTTCTTGTCAGATCGCCGTATTTGATCTGACGTCCCGTGTGACAGCGGCCCGGGCCCCTCCAGTCACACTGAAAGAAAGAAAGGAAAGAAAAGGAAAGAAAAAAGAAAAGAAAAGAAGGGACCTGTCATTTGCACATAGCGTCTCTCTCTCCCGCCACGTTCTCGACCAGTCAACACAAATAACAGAAGTGAGGAGAGAGGGATGAGGGGGAGAGAGATAGTGAGGAAAGACAGAAAGAAAGACAAACAGGAAGAAAGCGAGCTAGAAAGAAAGACAGATAGATACAGTAGATGGGAAGAGAGACAAAAAGGAGGGCCGAAAGACAGAGCGAGAAAGCAGGAAAGACAGATAGAAAGAAAGGAAGTAAGACAGAAAAAAGAAAGACAGGCAGAAAGAAATAAAGACAAAAAGAGACAGAAAGAATGACAGAAAGAATCAAAGAGACAGTCAGAAAGAAAGACAGAAAGAAGGAAAGGTAGACAGAATGAAAGGAAAGACAGACAGAAAGAAAAAAGAAAGAAGGAAGGAAATAAAGAAAGGAAGACAGAAAGAAAGACAGAAAGAAAGACAGAAAGAAAGAAAGACAGAAAGAAAGAAAGACAGAAAGAAAGAAAGAAAAGAAAAGAAGGGACCTGTCATTTGCACATAGCACATCAGCACGGTCATCTCTCTCTCCCGCCACGTTCTCGACCAGTCAATACAAATAACAGAAGTGAGGAGAGAGGGATGAGGGGGAGAGAGAGGGAGGAGAGAGAGACAGTGAGACCTGGGGATGAGAAGGTGGAGAGCAAAAGAGAGAAAGAGTGAGAGAGACATGGGGAGGGAAGTGGTAGAGGGGGGCAAATAGAAGAAAGACAGAAAGGAGGAAAGACAGAAAGAAAGACAAACAGGAAGAAAGCGAGCTAGAAAGAAAGACAGATAGATACAGTAGACGGGAAGAAAGACAAAAAGAAGGGCCGAAAGACACAGCGAGAAAAGCAGGAAAGACAGATAGAAAGAAAGAAAGAAAGAAAGAAAGAAAGAAAGACAGACAAAAAGAGACAGAAAGAATGAAAGAGATAGACAGAAATAAAGAAAGGAAAAGGAAAGAAAGAAAGAAAGAAAGAAAGAAAGAAAGAAAGAAAGAAAGAAAGAAAGAAAGAAAGAAAGAAAGAAAGAAAGAAAGAAAGAAAGAAAGAAAGAAAGAAAGAAAGAAAGAAAGAAAGAAAGAAAGAAAGAAAGAAAGAAAGAAAGAAAGACAGGCAGAAAAAAGGAAAGAAATACCAAATGAAGTAAGGAAAAGAAAGGCAGAAAGAGAGAAGGAAAGACAGAAAGAAAGACATGCAGAAAAAAAAGGAAAGAAAGACAAAATGAAGTAAGGAAAGACTGACCGACAAAAAAGGCAGAAAGAAAGAAGGAAAGACAGAAAGAAATACAGACAGAAAGGCAGAAAGAAAGACAGCAAGAAAGAAGGAAAGAAAGAAGATGGGAAGGATGGGAGAGAGAGGAGTGAAAAAGGAAGAAGGGGGAGACCCAGAGAAGAGAGATATGGAGAGAGATCCATGGAGGGTCAGGACAGGAGAGAGAGGGAGAAAGAGAGAGAGGGAGAAAGAGATGGAGAGAAAGTAAAGAGAGAGAAGGAAGGGGGAAAAAACTGAATGAACGAAAGGGAGGGAGAGAGAGTAAGAGGAGGAGAAAGAGAGGGAGGGAGGAGACAGAGAAAGATATGTCGAGAGATAAACGGGAGAACAAAGATACAGACGGAGAGGGAAAGAGCGAGGGATGGAAGAAGAGTGAGGAGAAGAGATTTATAACGGGAAGGAGATGGAGAGCACAGGAGAGTGTGGGGAAAAAAAGAGCGCGAGACAGAAGGAAGTAAGCGAGGGAGTGTGCGAGAGAGAAAAGAGAGGTAGTTTAAGAGAAAAGGGAGGGGAGATGCGGGGCCATTACTTTTTATTCAAACCTTACAGATGACACGATATGAAAAATGAGCCAGTGTCTCGTCGTCGGCCGCCTATTAGTGAGTGAACACATTACAGTGCAGCTCCTTCACATCCGCACCGAGCCGCCGAGGCCGACCCGAGCCCAGGGAGGAGGAGGAGGAGGAGGAGGAGGAGGAGGAGGAGGAGGAGGAGGAGGAGGAGGCGGCGAAGGCTCTTTATGGGAATTTGACTGCCGAACTCTCTTAAATACGGCCGGGGCAGAGGCGCGCTGACGTATGGCTGTCAGAGGCTCTTTAGCGGGCGTGAAGGATCCGTCCCGAGCAGCGTCTAAAGGGGACAGATAACCTCTTCCACTCGCACTCTGGCAAATGGATTATAGCAGGAGGAAATGGGCCGCTAAAATATTACTGACAATTACAATACCATTTATTACAATCAGGACGTGAGGAAGCTTAAAATACTATTAGCCGAAAAGTAGAGATGGGGTCGGCTAAACTTTCTTTTGTGTAAAGTCAAGTCGTTAGTCTGTACTTTTCGCAGATTCAGTCACAGATATTAAGACGTTGAATCTTATTTTTTTATGTATATTTTGGCTTTTGTTTTTCTCTAATATATATATTTTGAAATGCTTGATTCCAGAGGCTAATATTGCACTTTTAGTAAGGGTTTAAACAAGCGTTAGAATGGTGGGCCCAATTCAGCAAATACATCTAAAGAATACACCACGATTGTGAGACATGTAAATGGATAATCGCAACTCAATCAAAATTATGATTTAAATAGTCACAATTCTGCAAACAACAAAATCTCTACAGTCTCTATAGCCTTTTTCCGCAAGATTTCTATGTTTCCTGGACATTGCAAGCAGTCCGGGTGGTTTTCAGGTCATTAGAAGAAATAATTGCAACAGATATTTCCAAGAAGTATATATACACAAATACATCTGAGTTTTGAAAATATTACAATAGAAAAAGTAAACTGCAAGCCTTGGGACATTTTTTTAAATGGCTCTTATCAGGTTTTGCAAATGAACTCAAGTGTTCCAGTGTGAAACCATGAGAATCTGAGTGGCTTTTGTCAGCCAACAGTGAGTGCAGCGCACCAGACAGTTGCTGTAAGTCTGAAAGTAACCGTGCTGAACCCGCCTCGCATTAGATGTACACCTGACATACCACACTTCTGTGGGGATCCAGTCATTTTAATGTAGAAGAGCTGCTCTATCACCCACTGGTCAGCGGGATAAATGATACTGCTATGCTAACTGATGTATTTTAACACCTGTTTACTTTACTGAGATCAACATTAACCTCCTCAACTGTGACTTGACTTGAACTGGTTGGGCTTGAAATACACTTAGCCAGGAAAAGTCTAAAAGTTTCAGCCTCAAATGAATAAATCTATATCAGTGGTGGCCAAAGTGGGGCCCATAGACCAACCCTGGCCCACCAGGCAGTCTAATTTGGCCTGCGAAGGGGTGCTGAGATTTGTTAGGAGTATCTATTTGATTAAAGTTTGTGCTAAAAAGAATGTCAGCTGTTGTAAACGAGACCAAAAAAAGTCTATTTGCCTTAAATGTGTTAATATAAGACAATTTAATCAACAAGTCTTTGCAAAATAAACATATTAAATACAAGACAAAATTAGTGTTGGCCCTCGGCAAGATACTACGTATATAGGGAAAAAAATTGCTAATTTTGGCCCTCTGAGGAAAAGAGTTTGGGCACCCCTGAGCTATATTGTCGTATTCCTGAGACATTTTTGAATTTTTGAAGTATATGGAGTTACTTTGATTCTTGGTCCCTGAAGCTAATATTTATTATTGTACGTCAATGAAAACTTCTCATAAAGTCAAGCTTACACTAACATTTTGAAATGTGCAAAAAAAAAAATGAAAATAAATAAATGAGAAAATTTCATGAGAGAGAAAACTGGTCCCAATTTGAATAATTGTTAGAAATCTTCCAAGAGCCGATGAAAGAAAATCAATTGCACGTCAAATGTTCCTGTTCCTGTCACTGCGGTGGGCCGAGCTAACATGGCTAACAAGCTCCTTCAACTTTTTAGCTTTAACCGTAACAACCGTGTTGAATTGCAACTCTGCGCTTTTCCTTTTTTCCCCCCTCACTCAAAACGCTCTGTGAAGATGTTATTTGTGTTCTTAGCAAATCTATTTTCCCCTTTCTACACCGTGCGATCCCAAAGGAAGCGTTCAATCTCTATTAAAATACCCCGTGCGCCGCGCTCCATCCGGCTGCCAGTGCGCCGCCACACTACAAAGCCTCGAGGTTGCGGCCGCTGACATGTAGTTCTGGCCCTTTCTACGACTCGAACCAAAGGCGCCCGGTTCAATCTAATCTCCAACAAGAAACGGCGCACCCATGGGACCCTCCTCCCAACAACTGCACAACATCACAGGCAAGCGAACTCGAGGGAGACCGGAGAGCGCCGCGGAAACCCATTTTGCGGAATAAGTGCGGAGACATACGGAGCGCTTGTTTGATTCTCTCACCTCTCTTGTCAGTTTCCCCTCTGTGGACTCAATAGAGGGTTGGAAGGCTCCCCGGTGACGATGTTCCTGGAGTGCGGCATGGTGGAGAGGCAGTGCTCCGAGCCAAAACCAGTCAGCCCCGCGCCTTAGCAGAAGTGACACGGGATTAGGAGCTTAAATCATGGCTGTCGCTTCGCATTTCTGCAAGACAATGGATACATGCGGTTGTAATGTATAAAAATCTATATGTTATTAATGGATATGAAGAAGAGATACCAAATCCAATGGCAGGGTGATAATTATACCGAAGCCTTCTATTGATTCATACTCATTGTTAGAGATATATGGTTATCTAATGCTATTACATACACATTTATAGCTGGGCAATAGAAGAGGAAATATTTATGGTCACTTTAGACATTGTTATTGCCCACAAGCTTGGCGTCATGTTGGACCACACGCAATCCAATGCTTTCAACTGCGCGCCGAGCACTAGTTCAATTGCATTTATTACATCTAAAGCATCCCATTGATTTGTTTTATTATTGTTATTGATAAAAAGTGTTATGCGCGTCCTGAATGGCCTCTGTCCCATGTTATATAGTTCGAAACAGACATTAAGATGACGCTCTGATGGAAACGCAGGTTTGGTCCACTTTTCCTGATCGCTTTCAGTGAGAGAGGTCCCAGATTGAATTGAGAGTGTCTAAAAAATAAAAATTCTACGATGACTATCATACTTATTATACTACTAGTAATATTTTTGTCAATTTCTGCTGACAAGAACCGCTGAAAAAAGAATGAATGATGACTAAAACTGTGATTATTGCATGGCACGCGGTCTGTTCTCCTGCCGTGCTTTTAATTACATGGAACGCTAACATTTTTATTATTTTTATAGCTACTGCGTTCAAGTACATTTCTGGTGGATCAAAATAAAGTTAAAAAAGATGGAAAACATGAAACCCCAAAAGGTGCCTGGTCTGACTAGAAAGTACTTGCCACTGAAGACGAACTAAAACAGTCCCCAAAGTGTGGTCCCAGTCCCTAGTTCCTACTCGGTGCAAATGACTAGGAACTGAAAAGTGTTCCTTCAGTGTGAAAAACTATAGTGCACCATTAAACTGAATAAAAAGGAGTTCATCACTCCATAGGCCTGTCACAATGATTACTATATCGACTTGTAAAAAATGTATTGTAAAAAAATATTGTAGAAAGAATATATTTGGGGCTGTTTTAATTGCACTTTGGGAAACTTTTTTCGTTTTTCAATAAGCTTTCAGCTGTAGAGAATGAAATATGTACCTTTTATAACTAATTATAACAAGTGTTTTATTGCGCTATTGTCATGTTTAACGATATTGCCATTTTTGGGAGATTTTCCTTCTGTCAGTGACATAAAGTAGTTTCAATATTATCGTGATATTTTCTGCAATATATCGCACTACCAATTAGGGCTGGGCAATACGGTGATAAAAATCGAATCGTGAGCTCGTCTCCGTGACAATCTGCTATTTTTGTGAAATCGTGGTATCGTGATTCACTGTTTGTGTCTTTAATGCAGCTGTCTGTTCAAACACACTTTTTCTCCTGTTGTTTAGCCTCTGAGCTGATATTTACCTCTTATACCAGGGCTGCACAATTCGAACGAAATCGACACAAAATCGCAATTTTAATGGATGCACTTAGCTAATCTCAAAGGCAAATTTCTTCTGCAAACAACAAAATGTCAAACATGTACAAACATGTTCTGAAACAAGCGACAAAAGATAAAAAGTTATAAAAATGCGTTCAAAAGCGACAAAAATGTGACTCAAAGCCACAAAACGTGACTAAAAACAACAAAGACGTGACTAAAAGACGCGTTGAAATAGGACAAATACAACTGAACGTGACAAAAACATGACTAAAAGTGCCAAAATTGTGTTTAAAATGTGATTTTGAAAAAAACATGAATTGCAAATCTAATCTTGGTCAGAAAAATCACAATTAGATATTTTTCCTACATATTGCAGCTCTATTAAAGGCAATAGACAAATACAAAATGAACATGAATCGTGATAAAATCGAAATCATGATCTAGCCCCAAGAAAATCGTGGTAATAATATTTTGCCATATCGCCCAGCCCTACTACCAATTGTGTCGAAAAACCATTCAGGAAATCTCCCGACTGTTCCGATAATGTTGAATGAAACGGCCGGCAAGTTAACAACACACTTGGAGTAGTAAGTGACTCATTTGCCAGCGCGCCGCGTTTATCCAAATACATCAGGTTCCGAGTCGGCGCGGCGGATGTCAGACATGATGCCACTAATCACCTGACACACCTGATTTCCCCGCTCATCCCCCTCCATTCATCTTCAGCCCGTGCACGACAGCTTGCAATCTGTTTGTTTTTACGTGTCAAAAAGGAACCAAAGGCATGTTTCAACACGGAATAAATGCTACTGCAAGATGTCACCAGCTGCACATGAAATGATGAATTACAATCATATGTTAATCAGGCTGACTCCAGCGATGCCTTGTTTACACAGCATCCCATCACAAACCATGGAGGACTCCCACTCATAGACACGCGAGCGCTTCACGGGCCTGCACGTGCGAAATACTAATCAACATGTTTACCTTCTTTGGCATTTGGATTTAAATTTACCAACTAAAAATGCATTATCAGGCGTTTGGCGCTTTCATCTGTGTCATTATGTGTTTTTAATATGTTTGTTGGAAGAATATACACTCTTTAAACTATAGATCCATTCAACTTTGTAAACAAAAGCGTTCGAAATTCCAGAATGGAGGCAAAGGTTCAGTGGAACAAAACGTGATTTCGATGGACGAACTGGGATATACCTCAGAATATGACAAAATATGAAAAATCAAGTTGTTTTTTTACAAATGAAAACCAGTCAGACATACGTGAGGGATGTCCCAGCCTGGTTTACACCTTGACACTGTCGAGTTTTTCGCTCAAATTCTAAAACTTGCCAGCAAACTCTCCTTATATTGGCACCACCTTACAGCCATTTTTAAGCCTTGACTCTCAAAAGTACAAAACACTTTCTGCAGTATCTAAAACACAATTATCAACGGTTTAAAGCACATATTGCAGTTGTAACACCTAACTGACCAAAGACACAACAGAACACACAGGAGTCACAATAAGAAAACATTTTATATCTAAACCATACAGTAGAAGGAGGAGTAGAAAGCAGAAGACTTTTAAAATAAAAACATGTCTGTGGTTTTGTCCAAGTCTGAAACAGTTCTGATATCAGATGCTAAAAAGTACATTATTTTTGGTAATAGTTGTGTAATTTATGTAGTTTATATGTATTTGCAGCATAAACTTCACTCTCAAACCAACAGAAACATGTGATGCAGGTCCGATAGTTTTCTAACTCGCACAGCTCACATTCTCTGGACTGCGTCTTGATGATGGTCAGATATCTATAGAGTGTTTTAAGTTTTGTTGTTGTAAGTTAGATTCTTCAAACATTTTGGCACTTAAGTGAATAGTTTCTCAAAGCGTGCTACAGGTTTGCCAGATTTATGAAAAGTTTCAGAAAATGTGCTAAGACATTTATTTTTTTTTTTTGCATTATTTGTTTATTTAATATGAGATTAAAGACAAAGACTTATCGTTTTTTTATTTTTATTTTTTACGGTTTTACAAATACTACTAACCCTTACCTAAATATTCACCAGAATAGTTTTTCATTTTCCCTACAGAAGTGTACATACTTTACTACATATTATACTGTCATGAAGATGCAATTTTAATTATGGAAAATGGTAGTTTTCCCTAATATTTGTAGCTAAGTTAATGGATTAATGTTGAAGATTAAAATGTATTACAATATTTCACTTTTGCTTCCAGTCGCCTAATGACAAAGCATTTTAAAGGGTCTGTATAATGGCAACCTAAGTTTATACTTTTATTATGAATGCAAGAATCTGTCTCAAAAACCCTGGTCCAAGACAAGTATAGTTGTCATTTGAACAGGAAAAAAAAAACCTTTGGTAAAAGTATCTTTGATTGAGCAAACTTCAGTAAACCGCCGCTCCTATAAGGCACATAACGCGCAGTGCTTTGGGCATCAAGTCCTCCGAGGGGCCCCAGCTTGACCAGGCAGTCTGGATCGAACGACATATTTGTGCAGCAGCTGTGTTGTTTCCTTTGTAATTAAACAGGGAGCATACAACAGGCCTTCTGTGTCTATAGTTCTTTATTATTTCACCATTGTAGAAGCCTCTACGCAGACACAGACCAGGAGCAGTTTTGACTCCACTGACATATTCTACAATCCACAAGGAGCACAACAGTTTTTAGTTGATGAAAATCTGCCGTAATTTCAAAATCGGTCTATGGTCTACAACAAGTTTATGAATTGCTGATGATATTACAATAATATTACACCCCCCAAAAAAACTTCAGAAATTGTCACGGGACATATTTGCACTTGAGGGGACATGCGGGCACCACAGAGCTGCTTAGGGCACTCAAACGACTACACCAGCCCTGATGCTATAAATACATATCGGTGAACTGAAAGCTTAGTCACCAAGCCAAAACAGCAGTGGTCTGGGGTGTTTTGTTTGAACTCTTTTTCAATTTTATTTTGTTTATTGCTTAGTCCCTCCACAGTCAAACAGTGATTATTGTCCAAAGCCAGTGCTCTGCCTGTGTACCCCTGACATGCATAATTAGAAGAGTGAGTGCTGGATGCTGGCCACAGAGCTGTAGGCTTCTGCTACAAGGTCAATACAGGCGTAAGTACCTTTTTATTTCCCCAGCCGCCTGCAGCCTCAGACTGAGCCGTTTGTCCAGCAAACATCCTAATGACTGTGGGAGCCCTGCTGTCCCCGTCCACTGCCGCTAATGTGGAGGATCAGCCAGCTCTCCATACATCTGTAGCCTATTACATGGATCACAAGGATTTCATGTCCAAAAATCAATAATTACATGTTATTTACACAACAATATGGTGCCTGCCATATGCCACACAACAGCTACTTTTGCTCATTTAATAGACAGAAGGACGTGGGTTGACGGCCATATTTTTTTTCGCCTGTTTCAGGACAGTTGATACACACGTTTTCATAAAAATGTAAAGATTTCAATAACAATGTGCATTAGACTTGTACCATGTTCCAGTTGTCCTCAGACCTCAGGACCTCAGACTGACATTTCATCAATTTCTATGTTTGAGTTGTCAAATTTGAAAATCAATGAGTATATTACGGTTTATGTGCAGTAACGTCTCATAAAAGTTATAAAAAATAGCTAAAAACAGGTAAAATGTTTGCTTTAGTTGCCATTATCTTATCATTATCAGATGTTAGCACCATTAGCATAACTGAGCATAACGGAACATTTCTAACTGCAGAGGGTGAACGTCTGCACAGGAGCAGGTTCACAGACAGCAGACAGTATTTGAACTGTCAGATATGAAACTGTATCCAAATGCAGGGTGCAGCCATGTTGGATTTGCTAACCGGGATCCAGCTTGGGGTTCTAAAATGTCCCCCAATTGAGTTCGGGATACAACATCAAAAAACAGCTGTTACCATGGAAATCCGCCATGTTTGCAGCTGGTGTGTTAGCGAAACATTAGCCATAACAATGTGAAAAAGTGTACAAAAAATCCACGGAAGAACCTGATAAACTGCTGGGTCACTTCTGGTAAATACATTTATCAATATATAGTGTTAGAATACTTTTTGTTTTTGTACTTTAAGTTTAGCATTTAGCATCTTAAAATCTCCATTGATCCAACATTGGGCTAACTGAAAATTCTGTTATGTGTGCCGTCACGACTCCGAGCTCAATTTCCCAAGCAGGAATTCTAAGTTTGAAGGGTTTTTCAGTTTGAAATTTAAGTTACAACTCATACAATCCAACATCTGAGGAGAAATGTAACGCAGCATTATATCTAGCACTTTTCCAGACGCTCAAAATGGCTTTAAATTTTCATGCACAATTCAATCCCTTACCATACTACGATGCAAACTACTTCTGTAACCAAAGGTGCCCTCAGTAGACTGAAGAAAACCTAGCTATAAATCTGCTCGCGACAGGTTCAAACAGCAATCACTCAAACGTTCCATATTCATACAAAGGCAAAATGTCTTGCCCACCAACACAAAAACAGTATGTACTGGTTGGAGCTGGCTTCAAGCATCCAAACTTTATGTTCATGGGTGTATGGTTTACTACTCAGCCCCTGCGGTCCCACTATACCCTTTCCTTTACTTTAAACATAAATATAGTCCTTATGAGACAGATTCTAAAAGCACATACTGTAGCTCTTAAGTAATAACCAACCCAAACAATCTCAAGGGCTTTTTATTAAGTGCGAGAAACTGCAAACACGGGCGCATTATAAGAGAATTAGAAGCGACGCTACTGCTAAAGTAATTATGACAATATATGAAATGTGTAGCTCCCCTGCTCCTGTGTGTAAATAAATGAGACGGCAAAGTCAATAGAAACATCAGGCGGCGCAGACACACTTATAAACTAGTGCGCTAAAGCTAAATTGCCTCCACACTTCATGGGCTCGATATGTGATTTAAAAAGAGTCTGCCGCTAGCAATATTCCTCTGATATGGTGTTTAGTTTTAATAGGAAGCCCTCAGCTCAAATATGCGCTGACAAACACGGCAAGACAAACACGCTAGATCTCTCCGCGCCAATGAAATATACACTATCAAATGGAGAGGTGGCTTTTTTGAATCTGCCGAGTGGGTAGAAACTAAAGCGCAGAACAAACGGCATTGTGGTGTGGGGCTGGCAGCACAGTCTGATGTGGAGGAGAGAGGGAGGGAGGGTTTAAGGTTGGTGTAATGAAAAAAAACAAAACGCAACAGATGATTTTCTGGACATACACAAGTTTAGACGTGAGCAAAAGAAAGGGAAGGAATGTCAAATGAGGGAATGGGAGGTCATTTCACAGCAAAAGCAACTTAATTTGGACCCTGCTTTGGACCAAACGAGGGTCTTGGTGAAGTTCCAATTCATACTGCTCAAACCAAAGACCTTTACGCTCAAATACGCGGCTGGTATGGTACATATTTTGAGCACGCTTATGACTTGCTCTCTGCTCCTTTCGCCTGGGAAGAGGGCCTCAGCTCTTGTTGCTTAGAACATGTTGCGGAAAGACTGTAAATTGATTTCTTGTCATTAAATGCAAGCTGAATCCAAGCTGAAAGCATTAGAGACTGTCTCAATTATGTGTAATTTTTTTTCATAAGCTGTCTTATTTTAATGTTGATTGTATTTTGCAACTGTGTAAAACTTTACTACCTCTTGACCAGGATTCCCTTGGAAGTCTCAATGGGACTGTCCTGGTTATAAGAGGGGAAAAAAAATCTGTGTACTGCCGTTTACACCAACTACATATTTGACCAATGCAGTCCAGCTCACACAGAAAACCTGACGACCGCTCGAGACCGCTGTCGTTTCCATGAAAAATAGCCTCCTTGTGGACTCTTTCCGCAGACCAGTATCTCCCCCGCAGTGCTCCGAGGTCAGGGACAGCATGCACTGGTTTTATTCAACTTCGGAAATCACGCTGGGCTCACGCAGAACCCGAACCACACCCGACTCACATTTAGTATAAACCTGGCGTTAGGAAAATGGGACTTAAAGTGCGTATGACGGGTTTTTATGATTTTCTAATTTTGACTTTCTTCAGTGTATTAATAGCGCTTGTAATTATAAATTGTACTTTTACACCAATCAAGTCACTATTTGTGGAGAAAAGTTGAAAAATCTGTTGACAATTACAGGAAGTAAACAAATTGATGACATCATGCTGGGGAGACAAAGGTTATGCATTATTTACACCAAATGAACTACTTTTTTGACCTTTAAACATTAATTCAACAAAATAAAGGCGCTCGCATGTGTTTCTCTTTGTCAAATGAACAAAATCTGTGACATTAGATGAGTTTTGACCAATGTACAGTGTGGTTGCTATGGTAATTTCCTAGTATGATGTCATACTTTACAACCAGGAAGTAAAATTTAAAACCTGAAAAATAGCTAAACTGTGGTAAAATTTGTAAAGATTTTAGTAGAAATTTGATTATATGTATCTTTACTGCATTTTAGTTAAATGTGTATTTCAACCTGTCATAGGCACTTTAAGTGGGCAATTAAAGGACATATATTATGCAAAATGTACTTTTTTTGAACTTTTAACCATGTTATAACATTGTTCTCTCATCAAAAACATACCTGGATTTGCATCAAGCCTCATTTACGATAGTTTGATGAATCATGTTTAGAGAGCACTCTCCTTTCCAAGCGTCAAAAATACTCCATTCTGAATTTCCCCAATTTGTGATGTCACAGGTCGAGCTCTGAGAACTTCTGCACTGTTTTTAAATTCATAAATCATCGCCAGACTCTTTCTGAATCAAATCAAATTGCGTTCATTGCTGTATGCCTGCATTTGCGTCTCAGAAACAAGCTAGCATTTGTTTATCTCACCTATGTAATTCCCTCTGCACCCAGTAGATGGAGATGGAGAGCATGTTTAAACACCCATTACAAACAATGCATAATATTTGTCCTTTAAGGTTGCTACATTGAAGAATAAAACATGGTGGATTCAGTGCCTCGGATATGACTTGCGTGCAGTTATTTATATTTATTTATTAACCTTTATTTAACCAGATTAAAAAAAAACACTGAGATCCTCTTTTTCAAGGGTGACCCGTTATAATCAGCCAACCATGAGGAGGGCTTCAGACCCATCAAAAAACAGGATTACTTCTTCAGTAAATTTGTATTTTTTCGCTGTAAATCTTGTTAATGAAACCAATGTTAGTTAGTGCGAGTCTCTAAAACCAGTCCTTCAATCAGAAGCAGTGGGCGCCTGCAGTTGAGCTAGGCCTCATGAATAGCTTGCTCAGGCCTACTCTGTGTTTTTGGGTTGAAGGAAACTTGCAGTGCCAGGAAGAAAACCCATTAAACGCAAATACCACACAGAAAGGCCTCAAATGGTCAGTTAATCTAAGACCTTCTTCCTTTAAAGCAAAAGTTATGGCTACTCCAAGCACCTCATGCCTTTCTGGATTTGATCTGATCTGATGATTGGAGTTTGAAAAAGTTCCAGCTACTAAGTATTTAACTCAAAAAAAAAAAACTATAGATAACGCTCTTCTACATGATCAGAACAAAGCTTTTGGCCCGACAGTGAAGACACAAGCTGTGATTGACACGGTTCCTGTCCTTACTCCTGTTTACCTGTGAAGAAGCCCAGCGAGCCCAATGTGCGCCGCGTCCTCAGAGTCGGGGACAGATTTCAATCACGGATTTCAGCGGCCCCGCATCTCCTCTCTCTTCCAGGGGCCGGCGCCTGTTTGAAGGAAATGAGTGGATTCAGGATCAAGAGCCTTCAGGAGGAATTTAGGTGTGTGTTTGAGGATTAGGACTTCTTCATCCTGTACAAAGCCGGGAGAGCACGTCGCTGTGAGGCTGGGCTTACCATGCATTCAAGCTCCACGCAGATGTGCGGCGATAAAAACCAAGGGAACACTTCACAGTTTGGGCTCAAATCTTCAAAACTTCCATTTGGTTCTGTGCCACAACTTTTTAATACAGGAAGATACATAACTTGTAGGGATTTTCCGAGGTTTATCTCATGAGTTTTGTGCACAATGTGGATAGAGATATACACATTTAAAAATACTTAAATAGTTATCTTCAACATTTCTTCCTTTCGTTCTAAATACGTATGGAGACCCCGAACTCTATCCTTGAACAGGCCTTGAAAAAGTATCTTGTTCCAGCCCATGTTATTGAAAAGAGCAACCAAAAAATTGTATTACAGACATAACCGACATTCACAAACTATTCTGAAGGTTGATAGTTTAGTTCCCACTTTGAGTATTGCATACTCTATTATCATTGTGTACATTGTCACAACACTTACCAGTCTTACATTGTCTTAAAGGGGACACGTTATGTAAAATCTACTTGTGTGAGTTTCTTTTTTAAAACTACAGATGCAACAGTTAATCAATCAATCGTGACTAGACGACTAATTGTAGTTGTATTTTGATCATCAGAACTGTTGTCTGGACTTTAAAGCACTTACGAAAATACCTTTTTATATGAATAGAGTGGCATTATTAAAGTTAAAATATTAAGAATTTTTCATATCGTTATTAGCCTTTAAACATGCTCTTGAGTACCTTAAATTAGCCGTTTTGAAACATTTATCATTTATCAAATGACAGGTTTTATCAGCCTTTGTGAAAAGACACTTACAGAGTACATCCAGCCACTAGATGGCACCTAGCATTCACACAGTTTAGGGAAGTTAGCTGTCAACAAACATTACAGTGCGGGTGAGCAGCAGCAGTGAACGTGTTTAAACGGCAGAAATGCTCAGAACGAGTTTGGCGATGATTTAAGGACTTAATACAGCAGAAGATTCTCGGTGAAATCTGAAAATACATCCCAGAACCAGGAAGTTCAGTAGGAAGTGTTTTTGACACTCGGAGGGGGATGGATTTTCTAGTGAACATTTCTCAAAACAGTGTAAATGCAACTGAATGCAACTCCTGGTATGTTTTTGATGACGGAACATTGTTAGAACATGGTTAAAAGCTTAAAAAAGACACTGTAGCAGAATGTGTCCTTTAAAGTCTATATGAGAGGATAGAGAACACATTTCACTTCAACGTAGTGAACATGATCGAACATAAAATTTAACTAAACAATTTGCCTATTTGTCCCCAGTTTGACAGTTTTTGTAATGTTTAAGATGTTACTTGCTGTTTGGACAGGGGCAGCAAATATGACACAGGTGGAGATAATTCCACAACTGTTACCTAGCAACCCATTTTGAAAACAAGGGCCGCAATCCATATAAATTACGCAATAGTTATGATTTGACCTGATCCCAGTTTGTTGGATGACAGTTTAAATTGTCAAAAAGTTGTGTCGATTGTGCATAAATTGTCCCTGTATTTTCAATTCTACGTTGCTTTTTGATGACTCCTTTTTAGAACTCAACACTTCTTCCTGTATTTTTAAACTTCTATTTTTTGAAATTTCTTCACAAATTGCAACTTCACAGATGTAAAACTATAGTAAATAATTGCCACATGTGCCCTCCCAACAAACTAAGTCATAATTTGAAAATTTTGAGAGTCATATAGACTTCGTCAAAATGCCATAAAAGTATAAACATTTTGATTTTCTTTAATAATACACTTTTCCTCATAGATATTCTCTATCTAGCGGCCTTCAGACCATAGTCAAACCTTTATTTGGGTGATGATGTATTTGAAAAGTCTTAAGGTACAATAGAACTTATTTGACTAGTCAGTTAATCAAAAATAATAATTGCTGACTATTCGACTACTGAAATAATCTTTAATTGCATTCTTAGTTATAACAGTGTTTCATCATCATTACCTTACTCAAAGTTATATTTTGGTTGGTCCAAAATAACATGTTTTCCCCTACCCCCTTTCTCCGCCTACTTCTCTGTACTTATTTGCAATTAGTACAAAAAGTAGGGTCATTTAGTCTGTTTTTCAACGATAAAAATATGTAAATGATAATCTGATGTCACTATGAAGAGGCGGGGCTTATTGCTAAGCCCTTTTAGATCAATGTTACAATTTACAGTCAACAAAATGTAAAACTGTGGTCTATGTATGTGATAGTTTAATACTAAATCCCAGGAAAAACGAAATATGTCTTCTTTAAAGTTTCCTGTCCATGTGAGTATATGTATAATGTAGGTTAAATAAAAATGTTAAAAATCTATATGAACTGGATGCTGACTGGCCCGAGCGAAAGTAAAAGCCATTCTATTTGTGCGAAATGTATTCTTTCAAAAGACAATTTGGAGTTTGCAGTTTTTAAAGGCTCGTTTCCCCAGATATTTACAGGAATTGCTGACAATTTAGATGTTTTGGTCATTCATTTTAAAGGTCATCTGTCCTTATTTTTCCTCTCTCAACTGCATTGTCCCATAATAAATGCAAGGATGCTTGGGAGGTGGGAACTACTACCTTTGTGTTGCGTCAATTGTAACAGAAAAAAGGGAAAAAAAGACAGCAGACTTTGGACATAAACTGGGGTTACGCAAGTTTACATTTTGTATTATAATCGAATGCAGTAATCTAGTTTGTAGATTGTCTTACAACTGGAATGTTAGCAATTCCAGTTGTATTTTCATCTCCAATCAGTTCATATTTCTCCTTCACCTCACCCTCCTATAAAATGTGAGGAGGGGGTGCTGCATAGGCGATAAGTCAAAAACCATTAATCACGATTTTGATCATCGTTTTCTATAGGATTTGGTTTTGTTGCTTTCAATATTAATTTTATGACACCAAGCAATACTTTTAATCATTTAACACAAAGAAATAGACAAGTTTATCCCTCCGTTTCTTCCAAAGTCTGAACTCGGCTCCAAACTACACGCTTTACTGACAGAAGATTATATTTTATTGGCGTTTATTTAACCAGCCAAGAACCCGTTGAGCCTCTTTTTGAAGGGTGACCTCGGCCAAAGTGAAAAATATAGCAGCACATGAAACATTAAAAAAATCTACACAATTAAGAAACATTTCAGATTAAACAATTTTTGTAGTATTGGCTTGATCAAAAACAGTATTTGCTCTAGTTTTGATAAAAAAATAGATTTCTTGAACAGCCCTCGAGGAGAGTTTTAGACGAAGTGTATGGTATGATTAAGCGCAAGTGTAGTTTTCAACAACAACTTGACATTTTACACATCATTTTTTGACACCATACATGCAAAATCTTGGGATGGGCGAAACACTAGTACCAGTATCGGCATCAGCCCATATCAACCGTCAGTGATTTTGAAAATTTGAAAAAATAGAATAGAAGAGACAGTTAATCAAACAAATTGTTCATATAAGTGTACACAGTCATGCAACAAATGATTTTATGCCCAAACTAATGCCTTCTGTTATTATTTTTATGGATTTTAAAATCTAAATATCGGTATCGGCCACCGCAGCAAGCCAAAAATCGGATATCGGTATCGGCCTATTCTTAGCAAAAAAACATCCAATCTGCTCTTTTTATCATTATACAGCAGGGGTGTCCAAAGTTTTTTCCATGGAGGGCCGCCTATTGAACTACAGACAAAGCGGAGGGCCACAAAACCATCGTGAAATGTTTAAAAAATCTGCATTTATCTGGTGTTTTAAGTTCCACCACATCTACATCCAGTCTCCGTGCCTTAACATCAGGCCTGTATTGCACCAAAATGTTAGTTATTTAGGTTAGAATTGTAGAAAATGTGAAATTTGCTGTGAAAAGTAATTCTCAGGACAATGTCGGCCAATTCACCAGGAAGCCTAAGGGCCAAAAAAAATTGGTCTGAGGGCCGCATTTGGCCCCCGGGCCTTAGTTTGGACATGCCTGTTATACAGTATGTCCTCGCTAACCACCCCTACAGAAGCCCCGCCCCCTTCCCCACCACCCACATGCGTTACAATTAGCGCCCTGGCCCCGCCCCCTCAGATTGTTGTTATCAGATCTCCCTGTACGCGCTGCCCCATCGACGACATGCCTGATCTCTCCGTGATAGATGCCGCCGCTGACCCTCCGGCCTTCGATGTGCCGTCCGCCGGGCCAGCGCCGCTTCATTAGTTATACATAAACGGCGCTCAGATCTGTCATTATTTACTCGGGGCGCTGTATATTCCCAAAGTAAATCGAGAAATCAATAGGAAATGGGGACAAATTGCGGTAAGTGCCGATATTTAAGACGGCCGTGATAAAGGGCTTTCATGGCATAATAGATCCTTTTTATGCGCCATAAGCTTATCGAGCTCAGAGCGGGGGAGAGCAGGCAGTTGTTGATGATGATAAAATAATTTAGTGGAGTGATACGACTAAATGTTATAAATTGAGGTTTGATATCAAGATTGGTGGGAGCATTTGGGCTATCGAAGTATTTTTATGCATATTATAGGCTGTTTTTAAGTAGTTTTAAATGTAATCTTAAATCTGAATAGCTTGTTAAGTCATACATACAGTTAAAGGTTCTGGTTGAAAAAATACTTTACAACGACTTTAAATTAGTCTTTCGTGTTTAACGTCTATCAGCTTAAAGGTGCACTGTGTAACTTTGCTTCCTGCTTGTTTCAGCGCAGATGTTGACTCTGCCTGTTCCACAAAATTAAACAAAGGGCCGGGCGATATGGCACAAAATTATTATCACGATTTTTTTTGGGCCAGATCATGATTTCGATTTTATCACAATTCGAGTTCACGTTGTATCATTCTATTTCCTCCAATAGAGTTGCACGATTTATCAGTGGGATTGTGATTAGATTAGTATTAATGATAGGATTCAGTTCAAATTCACAGTTTAAACACAATTTTGTCACTTTCAGTCGCGTTTTAGTCTCTTTTAGTCATGTTTTGGTGCATTGAGTTTGTTTGTAGGCGTGTTTTTGTCACTTTTGAACGCAATTTTATCGCTTTTGGTTGCACTTTTGACGTTTGTTTCAGAACACGTTTGTAAAAATCCAAACTACAGAGTTAGCAGTTTTTATGCAAATCAAAGAAAGACATTTTGTTGTTTGTGAAAGAAAGTATTGAACTTCAAAAATTGCAGCCTTTGCAATTTGCTAATTTCTTTAAGAGGTAAATAAAGTAATCTGCTCAGACACTTCAGAAGCTAAACAACAGGAGAAAAGGTGTGTTTGAACAGACAGCTGCATTAAAGAGACAAACGGTGAATCACGATACGACGATTTCACAAAATAGCAGATTGTCACACGGATGACTTTGCGATTTGATTTTTAGCGTCATATCACCCAGCCCTAATTAAACGTGAATAATATACATGTTTAGTGCCTGTCTCCAAAGATAGCAGCGCAATGAAGGCATTGGGTGATGAAATTATCAGAATTCAAGAAAAAGCCTTAAAACACAGAAGAGATGAGTGTTTTAAGTGTTTTAAATCTGGAAAGCAGACTAAATATGATGGATTACACAATGTAGTATAGGATCTTTAGGCTGACATTAAAGGAGCTGTACACAATTTTCTTCATGTAATAATGTAAAATGTGTTTTGCCCCAGAATTGATTTATTGTAAAAGAGTAATTTGGGTGAAAATGAGACCGCTCTGTGCCATCTGCATCGAATTACAGAACATTTTATTCTTCGCGAAGCAGGTAGTGTGTTCGCTCTGGCCTGAGAAAAGCTCTTATAAACTCATTGCGGTGAATAATTAGGATGCTCAGAAGGCATTAGGTAAATGAGCAATACATGTCGACAACTGCAAATAGTTGAATGAACTGTTTTTCACTTTTTTAAGATTGAAAAAAAATCAGGCACAGCACCTTTAACTACCGTTACTAAGCGCATTTCTTAAACAGGAGGTATTTTATTTTTAACCACAAACAGCCGCAAAAGTATAAACTATAGTAGAAAGCATATGTTCATTGTATAATTTTATCCTTGTGCACAGTGGGCGGTCAGTTCCTCTTCGTCTTCCATTAAGATGATGAGTTGAAGCTACATGAAATGTCAGACTTCTTGTCAACCTACTTTCTACAATCTTTGAGCAACTCTGCAGAGAGTGAGACGTGCTGCTGGAAACAAACATATCAGATGAAAATGTTTAAAGGGGACACTTTGTTTTTTCCCCAGGTACTTAATATTGAACTATATAAGTAGATAGTTTAGTTAGATAGTTTTTTCATTGTAAACCACAATATTGATCTTTGCAGAACTGATAAGCCCCGCCTCTTCATAATGACATTGTAACAATTTCGAACCCTATGTATCACTCATTTTTCACATAATCACAACTAAGTACAGGGAAGAGGGTGGGGATAGGGAGCAGGTGAAAATAGGAATTTTAGGAGCGCTCAAGCCTGCGTAAACTAATGATGAGAGAACATTGTGATAAAATTAATAGCTCTTTAAAATGTATTTAGCATAATCTGTCTCCTTTAAGAATCAATAAAAATTCAGTAAATTCCATGGGTTACATTCACAGGACATCAGAATTTTTGTTTAGTTTAGTCTTTATTTGATACCGACCATGTAAAAATTACTTAATCTTTTTTTTTTTTTTTTAGATGATTTTCCATCTGCAGTCCCTGGGCAGGTGCACATAAACGTTAAATAAAAACCTTTAAAAATCTACTATACGCAAAATTTCAACAGTGAAAGTTACAAATATAAAAAATATTATAATCTCTATTGTTTAAAATTGAGTGCAACTATGATAGAGTTTGCCGTGTCGAATTGCAATTTGTTCTTTTTTTTTTTTTTTTTTTTAAACCTGGTTAATATCTCTAATTACTGGGTCTATTCACATGAAACAAAAACTGGCAAAACTTTTGACATCTTCTCTATCAGCATAAAGAAACAAAAATGAAAAAAATAGACACATAATACATTTTTATATTTCTTTCAAAAACCGTTAATCTCACAGAGCTATCTGACATAATAAAATAACGTAAAACACAACCTAAAACATTTCAATCAAACACTCATTTCCAAAACAAAAGAATAAGCAATTACAATTTCTTCCCACACATTTCTAGTCCGTAGTAAATCAGATCAGGGCCACTTTCCTCTCTATTGTGATCACACCGTGTAACCGGCAAATTAGCATTAGCCGCAAGTTCATTACATGGAACCAAATTACAGCAGACGCTCACACTTAATTATACTTGTTAAAGCAATCCCGCGCATTATACGTCTCCGTACTCCTACCTTCTGTTACGTAACAACACTTAGCTTAGCGCGCTTCTCTAGACACCGCAGACCAAACCAATCCTTTGCACTCCACCAGATCTTTTGTCTTCCGCTTTGAAACGCGTCCCGCCTACGTCCAAACAAGGCGGCCCCGTGTGATGGCGGCGGGGGCAAAAGGTAAGGGGAAGTCCCACAGATGCTAGCAGCGGGGGAGATGCTAACTATAGACACATCAATGGCTGGATCTCGCAGCACGGACACCTAGCGGCACTTTGAAAAGAAAATGAATTAAACAACAAAGGCGGGGACGGTGACATTCGCAGCCTTTCGCGTTATTGCACAAAATAACGTCCGGTCGGGTAGCGTACGCCGACGATGCATCGGTGGAGTCGTTGAGCGGCGGGCGGAGAGAGAAGAGGAGTTTTAAGGGCAGGGTTAGCGTCGCTGTAGGGGGGAGAGGGGGGGAGAGTGTGCTACAGGTGACATGAATGAAGAGCGAAAATAACTGGAGTCTTTCTTGTTTGGTTTTGAAAGTGAAAATACAGGCGCTCGGAATATAAAAGAGTCTGTCGGTTCAGCGGAGCTTCCGGAGGTTGAGTCACAAAGAGCTCTGATTGCTAAATGTGTTGATATGTTTGTGTTGTTGAACTATTTTTGACCATATCCTGCAATGTGGAGGGTATGATCAAGACGCAGATGTTTTCAGGGTCTAATTATAATGTCATTTGTTCATTGGTGAGGTACTTTAATTCAGAATCTGTAGTTAGTTTATTATGTACAAACAAGCAAACAAAGTAGTTGTCTTAAGATTTGGGGGTCTAAGGTACAACCATTTACAACTCCTCACACCTAAACCAAAACCGTAGAAAGGGTTTCAGGGGTTGTCATCCGGACGCTGTTTGAAGATCGAGACGTTTCGACTTTTATCCAAAAGTCATTGTCAATCAGAGAGCTGGTATGGGAACTCGGGCTTATATTTCCTGGCTGTATTCTCAAGCTCCCATACCAGATCTAAGGTACCTTGCCCAAAATTCTCCAGAATTCGTCGATGTAAACCCTCATTCGTCCAGGTGTGATTCATGACAGCGTCCGGATGACAACCCCTGAAACCCTTTCTGCGATGAACCACTCCTGGACGAATGAGGGTTTACATTGACTAAACCAAAACAAAGAAAACAATAGTTCTTTCTAGCGTATGCTAATAGGATGACTCATTAGGGGCATGAATGATTATTGTATTAATGACTCAGGTGACAGTTCACACTAATACTTCAAAGACCTAACATACTCCTGACTGTAAACTAGTTTGTTCAGCGCAGTTAGCTCGTCTCTTCAGACAGACACAGAATAAAGCAGTGACTCACCAGTTCTTTGTCAGAGGAACTACTTGGATGAAGGCGAAATATATTCACGCTTAAAAATATTTTGTCCAGTTGAGAGAATAAAATTTTCTTAGGCTGAACAATATTGGCAAAAAGGTCTAATCACCATTAGATTTGTGATTTATGTGTTAAATAAAGACTGTTCAAAGTTCACATTTTAACATGCTGCAAACTGACACATACAATCGCATGCAATTCAGAACATGTAGAAGTCTTAGCCTCATTCATTATGGACAGGTAGGGATTTTAATTGACAATCGTGATTTTTTCAGCATAATCGTAAGAACTAAAAGAAAAGCTGAATCTAGTCTTTTTAATTCAATCTATGGTCCATAAACGCATCTAAGTATAAAGTACTTTTTATTAGTCTGTTTTTGTCACATGAATTTTTGAAACTTTTTAATAGCTGGTCAAAAACTTGAGTAATAGTAACAGATTCAGACAATGAGCATGAAAGAAAATTCAAGATTCCACTGTTGTTTGGTTAATGTCTCAGATATTGTGAAAAATCGCTAAATAGTGTTTCTTTTTTTCTCACAATAATCACAACACTAAAATGTGATATTGTGACATCCCTAGCAACAGGATAACGTGTTGTTTGCACAGGAAATGATGTCACTTAAAGATGCGATACGACTTCAGATTCAAATTGTAATGGCTAATCTTCACTCATCAAGAAAATCACCGTCAATTCAAAATACCTGTTGTCTCCAGGCACAACGCGAGCCTATACAAATTCAACAACACAGGAAACCTCATCTTACGCCCTAATATGGTCATCCGAGCCCGGGAGGAGACCCACCTCTGTACCTAGACTCCGCACAATCAATAACGGCAAAAACATACACGCGCTAACACATCCGGCTCGGGTTTCATCCTACACGCCGCGCGCCAAATGATAAATGATTTTGTGCCAGTTATGACAGCGAGGTGCACGCCGTGAAGAGGGTGGAGGGCCTTTTTTAATAGTGCGGGGAGAGAATTAAATCAAAGCCACCGGGGCCTACCGTGGAAAAGGGGAGAGAGGGCTGCGAGTCGGAGCTCTAAATCACACCTCTACTTAAGCCCGGCACGCTCTTTCCGCCATTTTTCTACATTATACCAGGAAAGCTGTCAGTGCTGTCTATGGTAAAGTTTACAAATCATGATTTATCAGCGTCGCCAAACACCTGTGCCAAAATAAGCGAAGGGTCGTCGGGCGTGTCGTTAGTTATAAAAGTTTTTGGGGTGAGGGGGAACTACGGGGTTATTTGTTTGTAATGGATTCGACGGACGAAAGTGAATGCTGTATGTTGTGATGTTTGGTGCAACTATGTCAATAAATGTGGACGTGATGTTTTTTAGTTTTATAGTTGGAAGTTCATGTTTGGAAATATCGACATTTCGGTTGGACTTTAAAACAATTTATCTCTGTTGTAAAGCTACAATGCAAACGATAGATGGATACCTGTGGAGTGTACGTTTGAGATTAAAGGGGATGTGCCTGTTTTTTACTGTTGAGAAACAGGAAAAACTGAACTAGTCCATGTTTCTGATCTTTGCATGTAATAAAGTCAAATTAGTTTTATCGAATGAGAGAAGCAGGAAGTGCGCTGTTAGCATGCTAATGTTTGTTAGCTTTACCGTGACGGTCCATGACGCTGTGGGCTCAGAGACTCGTGAAAAGTGCTTATCAACTCATCGCAGTGAATATTTAAGATGCTGGGACTGCATTAGGTGAGAGGGAGTGATACGTGTGCCTGATGTAAAGACATGAACTAGTTCTGTTTTTCATGTTTCAAAACAGTAAAAATCAGTTACAGGGCCTTTAAAGCGGCACTGCAGAAAATGTAAAATTCCAACAATGGAAACAATAGACGGATACATGTGAAATGTACTTTTGGCTGCAGCAAAAAAACAAGATACAAGATACATTCGCCGGCCATTGAGACAAATGGGATGGACCCTGCCAGACTGACTTTTTACAGACTCAATGTTTTTGTCTTTGTCTCTGCGTGTCTTGTTCCGTTAGTTTTGTATTATATAAAAACACTTTAAAAAAGAAAATATCAGACGTTCAGATGATTCACTATTTGTGAAAGAGATATTTATCTGTTTAGCTGTGCATATGATTAAGGGAATTTGATCTGCATTTTATTGTTTTATGTACATTTTAATGTATGTATTTATGCTCTTATTGTAATTGTATTGTGATTTTTAATGTGTTTTTATGACTGTAAAGAACTTTGTGTCACTTTTGTATTGTATTGTGCTATACAAATACATTTTGATTTGATCTTGATTTGATTTGATATCTTCAAATGTTTTATTTACAGATAGTGTCAATATTATATTATGTTATTACTTTAAACACTTTCATCTAAGTCGTGCCAGTGTTATTGAATAATTCTACCACTTGAAACCATTAAGTGAACAATTAATAATAATAATAAAATTAAATAATAAGGCGAGACACGGCAAGTGAATATGACTGAAATGGCCCAATTGCATTGAATTTCTAGCTTCATTTTGTATCCAAAATAAAATACAAAGAGGATTTTACTAGATCTGACTGAAAATGTGTGTAAAAGTTCAAATTGTGCCTAATTCTTTGGAGTTAAAACTTATTTTTACAACAAATTTTTATTTACGATCCGTCAAAATCTTGTTAAGTTCAAGAAAGTAAAGTTTGGTGTGGGTGGGTGCTACTTTAAGGGGGATTTTTATGTCTCTGTGGGCGAAAAATGCTTTTTTAGAAATGGTCCCATATAAATCTATAGATACAAGTGGATTAAATTAAGTTTCAGAATGAACATTTTTGTTGTTTCCGTACTGTAAACTTATACTGTATATAGATAGACCAAACTGAGAACACAAAAGCAAAAAGGACCTTCATTTGTGCTGACAGGGAAAATATTGCATATAAGCCATTTTTTAAATTCATACAGTTCCAGAAAATACAGATCGGATCAAAACATCTGCATTTTGACTTTGCTGAGCATGCCAAAAACCAATAAATTGCTTTTGCCCCTCTGTTTTGAATGAATAAGCAAGAATAAGGATTTGTAATTCAGGGGTAAATGTACAATCCCCGTCCAAATAACTTCTTACAATGTTGAAAAATCCAGAAATATTTTAGATTGGTTTACATTAATTGTGAGGGTTATGGCTATATTTATTTTACAGGTGCACTATGTAACTTTTCTGCTTGTCTCCATGGACATGTTTACACTGTGGAACATTCCAGGCAGAGCACATCTCCAACTTACAGAGTGCACATTTAAACATGTATTCCTTAAAGTCAATCAAGAACTTTACATTAGAATTATGCGTGTGTTTTTTTCCCTCTCTTTCAAATATATATTCTAAACTTCACACAAGGCAGCTCTATCTAGCGCTTTATTAGAGAAGGCACTAAACGGTTTAAAAAGGTTTCCAAAGGTCAAATATTCATCAAACTCATTACCTGTTTAAAGGAGGAGATCCCAGTCGTGGCTCATTTAGTGGAGTCTGAACCTTCATTTTCTTTGTAAAGGGCTGGAGCGTCCCCCTGGACCACACCTCCGCCTCCGCCTGCAGTTACATCTGCTCAAGTCACTCACTGTACGAACAAGAACAACACTTACATCTGAGGCTGAACTCACTCATGTCCATTTGTCACACTTGTTACTGTTGTTAACAAAATGTAATGTTTGGCAAAGGTTTTACTTTACTAAATGAGAAATATATAATGGGTAAAAGTATAGGCAGGCGCCAACTAATGATTATTATATATAAGTCAATTAGTCCCCGATTTATTTTTAGATTAGTTGACAAGTGAAAAGATTATTTTGTAGATTTTTTTTAATATAACATTTAATCAGTTTAATAATAATGTGCAAATAAAATATGCAAAAGGGAAGGTTGTCATTCTTATTAGAATATTTACAATATTTATAATATTTACATTCATATCATATTGTATCATATCATAGTCTCATTTTCATTTAATAACAGGTCCATCTTTGTGATGAAATGTGTTTTCAAAGCAGATGGAATGTACTAAAATTTCTATATCCAGATAATGATTAGCAAAGACTCAAAAACAAAAACAACAGTTAAAGGGGCTGTACCTGATTTTTTACAGGTTTTTAAACGTTTTTTGCATGTAATAAAGTAAAATCTGTTTTTCCCCAGCACAGGTATGTCGTAAACCATCTATTTGAGTGAAAATGAGACCACAGCGCTTTCTATTAATAGAATGTTTAATTCTATGAGAAGCAGGAAGTGTCGATAGCATGCTAATGTTTGTTAGCTTTACCAGTGAACGACAACTCACTTTGGGCTCAGAGACTGCATTAGGAAAGTGAACGATACATGTGACTAATGTAAAGACTTTAAGACAACCTTCTAAACAGTAAAAATCAGGTACAACCATTTTAAAAGGAAACATATTATACATTTTTCATAATGTTATTAGCCTTTAAACATGTTCTTGAGTACCTTAAATTTGCCATCTCATGTTTTGAAACCGCAACAAGAAAACTTTCATTATTTCATAATAAACTTTTCTCAGCTGTATGCAATGACACTGAGTGTATCCAGCCAGTAGATGGCGCCTAACGCTATACACAATTTAGTTATGCTATCTCTTTAAGAAAATGTGCAACACGCTATTATCAAGCTAGTATATATAAATGAGAGATATATTTAATGCCATACCCAATTCTTTACTTATTTCTTTATATTATCTATAATTATCTATTCTTTTCTCCAGTGTTTCGTCTGAGGGGCCCTCTGTACTGGGAGCAGTGGTCGGCTGTGGCTGCTGGGCCCTGGCTCAAGGGCCCCTGGTGGAGGTTTGGTGTGTGCCTCATCCCTCCTCTGGGCCCTGAGTCTGTGTCCTGTGGCTGCAGAAGACTCTGCTCCTGGTGCAGACGGCTCCTACGATGGTGCTTCTTCAACTGGTTTATCTGTACTCAGCCTCTTGTATTTTAGGGCGTGTGTGTATGCGCGTGTGTGTGTGTGTGTGTGTGTGTGTGTGTGTGTGTGTGTGTGTGTGTGTGTGCGCGTGTGCGTGTGCGTGTGTGTGTGTATGCGTGTGTGCGTGCATGTCTGAGCAGATGTGTGCATGTGTGAATACAAGTGTATGTATATGTAACTGTCTGTGGAGGGTTTGGTTGTGTGGATTGGCTGGCTGTGGGGGAGGCTGGGAGGGAAACTGCATGTGGGAATGTTTTTAATGCACTGTAAAGCACTTTGTGTTACATTTTATGAAAAGCACTTTATAAATAAAGTTTTATTTGATTTGATTTGATTTGATCCAGTACAACATTCTTTTTTTTTAATTTTAAGTAAGTGACGAATCCAAACTGTACCAACTGACCAAAAAACCTTTTGTACTTTCTCATACCTACATACTTACTACAGCGCTGACCATCAAAGCCACACAGGCCGAGTCCAGAAAATAAGTCCCCCTCCACTGCATCGCCCCGACAGAGCGGCAGATAAAGTGAGCAGACGAGAGGAGTGTGATGGGCACTCAAGTCCTGTGTGTGAAATGCCTTCTGAGGACTTCTGAGGAGACCGTCCACTCCACTCCAGGGAAATGGAGTGACGAATGGCAAAAGATAAAGCCACAAAAGCTCGCAGACTTTAATAAATTGCAAATCAATAACAGGAGGAGATATAAAAAAATACCTCAATATCTCAGAGGTCTGTGTTCATTCGGACCATAATTCATCTTGTGCGTGTCGTTGCTACTTGTGTGACAATTGTGATTTGGGGAAATGTTTAAAGCGAGGTTATGATTTTTTTTTTGTGAGTGTGTTTTGAAGGTTTTTGAGAAATGTCTTCATGAATTTAGTGGGTGTTAGGGGTGCAGAACTATACTGTTTTCTCACTATATCAAAAGACTTAAAACATTTATAATAGTTTTGAATTTTATACATGGTGCTGGGTCAGAAATGCATTGGAGTTGTTGGAGCTGCAAGCAACAATGGATCAAAGATTAAACTGAAAGAGAAGTAAAAAAAATACTGCCTTTTAAGACTTTGTAACATTAGTTTGTTTCATGTAATAAAGTCAAATCTGTTGCTCCAGTGCAGATAAATTGTAAAAGCAGCTCTTAGTGTTAAAAAGAGACCGCTGCGTGCCGTGTGCATCTGATTACTGAGCATTCTTTTCATCCACGACGCAAATGCTAATTTTTGTTAGCTTTACCTTGACAGTGGCGTTTACCTTGGCATTTATCAACTCATCACTGTGAAAAATTAGGATTTAGGGTACCACTTTGTAATAACTACACCTTATTTTACCTTTAAGGCCAAATTTTATGCTAAATTTACTTTTTTTTTTAGCTTTTCCCATGTTCTAACAATGCAATTAGCTTAATTCATTAGTTAAGTAGTTACTAAGCCTGAATCATTCTAAATAAATGATTTGTTCACAGTGAATCGAGTCTTTGTTCATGCTTTATTAAGACAGTAATAAGTGTAGTTATTATAAAGTGTTATAAATGTTGCCGGATTTAGTAAGTGAGCCATGAGTTTCGACCGCAGCTAAATAAACTAGTTCTGTTATTTACATTTTGAGGAAAGTAAAAATCAAGTATCACATAGTTTACTTTAAAAATAAATACAATATTAAGTAGAGAAATAGTAGCATTTCTATATTACCATGAGCTAACTATTTCAGTAGATGTCCATTACTTGTACGAGTTAAGGACAAATTGCTACAAGACCTAGTGCATTTTTTCCTTGGACCAAAAAAAATGGTTAAAGTGCCCATGACAAGTTGGAGTACTCATTTGATAGAAATGCAGTTAAGATAAATATATTTCAAAGTTTGATAAATATTTCACAAATTTTGTCCTGGTTTAGCAATTTTTTTAGGTTTTTAATTTTACTTCCTGGTTGTAACTGATGACATCACACTAGGAAATGATCAAAAAACCATTCTGTACACCGGGTCAAAACTCCTAATGTCACAGATTTGATTTTTTTTTTTTTCACAGAGAAAAACGCATGTGAACGCCTATATTTTGTTGAATTAACGTTTAAAGGTTGAAAAAAGCAGTTTTGTTTGTGTAAATTACGCATAACCTTTGTCTCCCTGGTGTGATCAATTTTACTTCCTGGTTGTAAATGATGACATCACAGTAGGAAATGACCAAGCAACCATTTTTTTGTTGTTTTTTTTTACAGAGAAAAACGTACGTGAACACCTATATTTTGTTGAATTAATGTTAGTTACTTAATTAATAAAGGTTGAAAAAAGTAGTTTTGTTTGTGTAAATTAACCTGATGATGTCACGTGATGTCATCAATCTGTTTACTTCCTGTAATTTTCCACTACTTTTCTTCTAGAATTTTCAACTTTTCTCAACAAACGGCTACTTGATTGGTGTAAAACTATAATTTATGTTTACAAATGGTATAATACATTTAAAAAAGTCAAAATTAGAAAATGATAAAAACCTGTCATACGCACTTTAAGTGGTGGTGAGTTACGTCTGATGAGAAGCGGCATTCCACAATGACATAAAAAAAAAGATAAATAAAAAAATCAGAATAGGCCTTTTGCTTTTCTACAGGTTAGCAGCTTTGCTCAAGAAAAAAAAAAAAAAAAACTCCACTATTGTAACAACCATCCACAAACAAGCAGTTCCAATAGAAAAAATAAATAAATTTAAAAAAAGACCATCCTACACTGCACCACCAGAAAACACAAGCAGAAAAAACACAGAACGGGCGCTGGCTCTGCTCCGAGGGGAAAACCGCGTCTGTAAATGCACAATATTCAACATTACATCCGTGTCAGGTCTGTGAGCGCCGAGAGTGACGCGGTGTCAAATCTGTGTGACAGATTTAGGTGAAGGGCTGAAGAGGAAGAGGAGGATGAAGAGGCAGAGGAGGGGACCAGCTCAGGACCAGGGACAGCGGCAGAACGGCAGGACCACGACCAGAGCTGGGAAAAATATCCAATTGCGTTTTTTTTTCCCGATCAGTATTGCGGTCGCGATTAGATTTGCGATGTCTGTTTTTATGATGGGATTTTTTTTCAAAGTTCACATTTTAAAAAGAACCAGGCGAATTCAAAAAGAGATTGAAATATGAACTGATAATAGAAAGTTTGTCACTTAGAGTAGCGTTCTTGTCGATTTCGGTCAAATTTAGTAGCGCTATTGTCGCTTTTAGATGCGTTTGTTGCTTTTGTGTTGCGTTTGTCGCTTTAAGTTGCGTTTTTGACAACTAGTTGTGTTTTTGTTGCTTCTAGATACGTTTTAGTTGCCTTTAGCCGCATTTTTGTCGCTGTTTAGTCACGTTTGTGTTGCTTTCAGATGCATTTATTGCTTTTCTGTTGCTTTTATTCATGTTTTCATCGCTTTTAGTTGCGTTTTTGTTGCTTTTAGCTGTGTTTCTGTCAATATTAATCTCGTTTTTGTCGCTTTTAGATACGTTTTAGTTGCCTTTAGTCGCGTTTTTGTCGCTCTTCAGTCGCTTTAATCTCGTTTGTGTTGCTTTTAGACGCATATATTTCTTTTCTGTTGCTTTTAGTCATGTTTTCATCGCTTTTAGTTGCGTTTTTGTTGCTTTTAGCTGCGTTTCTGTCACTATTAGTCATGTTTTTGTCGTTTTTAGATACGTTTTATGTGCCTTTTGCTGCATTTTTGTCACTCTTTGGTCGCTTTTAGTCTCGTGTGTGTTGCTTTTAGACGCATTTATTGCTTTTCTGTTGCTTTCAGTCATGTTTTTGTCACTTTCAGTCCTGTTTTTGTTGCGTTTAGCTGCATTTCTGTCACTTTCAGTTGTGTTTTTGTCACTTGTAAACACATTTTATCACGTTTTTGATGCATTTTAGGTGTCTTTTTGTCACGTTTTGTCACGCTTTTGTTGCCTTTTTGACACATTTCTGTTGCTGTAAGTCGCGTTTGCAGCATTACAACCCGTTTGACACTTTTTTTTTACACTTTCAGTCGCATTTGTCACTTATGTTGCATTTTTGTCGCTTGTTTCTGAACATGTATTAACAGATCCAAACTCCTGATTTAAAAAAAACTGATTATGATTTGAGTGATATATTTGTTTAAACTAGGGAAGTCACGATATTGAAGTGTTATGATTATTGTGAAAAGAAACATGCAAAAGTGAAATCCTTAATTAATACATAGCTGTTCCGAGAGACTGTGGTCAGCTTCATGAAAGTTATTGTGATATAAACACATTAGAAGCACACACATTTAGGTGCACTTTTTTGGAGTGCAGTTTACTTCTAAAATAGTCACAATTACTGTTTTTTATTTAGTTCTTATTCTGACCTGAATAGCAATTATCGATTAGCTGAACAACCCTGACATTCCAGGACTAAAATGTGTGTAAATGTCTTAAAATGCAGTTAAAATAAATATATTCCAAATTCTGCTAAAATCTTAACAAACTTTACCCCAATTTAGCTATTTTTTTAGGTTTTTAATTTACTTCCTGGTTGTAAATGATGACATCACACCAGGAAATCACCAATAAAACATCCTGCACACTGGAGCAAAACTCATCTAATATCACCGATTTTTTTTATTTGACAAATAAAAGCACACGTGAACATTGTGAATATTTGTTTACAGGGTCAAAAAGTAGTTTATTTTGTGTAAATTATGGATAAACTTTTGCTCCATATTGTGACGTCATCATTTGTTTACTTCCTTGTGTTCCTTTGTTTACTCCACAAACAGCGACCTGATTGGTGTAAAACTCTCAGTTATATTTATAAGCGGTATTAATACACTGAACAAAGTCAAAATAAGAAAATTTAAAAAACTGTCATACGCACTTTAAGCATCACGCAAAAAGTGAAGGGATTGTAAATGAACCACAAAAGTGCAGAAACAGACAAGTTTATGTTTTGTTTTGTTCTTTTTAGATTAGATTCAGTTTAATTGTCATCACATTTGGTCAACAGCAGGGCAACAAAATGCACTCTAACTAGAAGTGCAATGAAGCAATTACTAGATAAAACTACAAGACAAACTAATAAAAGAATCACATGTAATCAGAATGTTTTTGTCACATTTTTGTTGCTTTCAGTCGGGTTTTTGACATTTTTAACTTCTGGCCATTACTCTCTCTGTACGAGCATCAAAAGACCCTCTGACCCAATCTAGAAACTGGGCTTTAGTGCTCACATGGATGGAAATTTAAATGTATTAATACGTGAACATTATTATGAACTGGGTGTTTTATAAAAGCGAGTATGTGATCACTTTCCCCTCTTTGGATGAATTTATTTGAGCATGTTCATGTACAAAAATACTATTCCATCAGAACATTTCAACACGTCTCAAAGAGGAATGGGAAGAAGTGTGAAACTATTAAATCACACCTATGTGTCTAAATTTTTCTGTATTCACCATGATTTACATAATTTACAATTCAAATAATATTAAAAAAAAAGTGATGTGTGAATTTTCCCCAAAGTTATTTTAATCGGATCCGTTTAATTTGTCCTTACAAGAACGTTATACTTGCTTAAAGACGTCACTTTATTATTTCACTGAAAGTTATAACAAGTTGCTACTATGGAAAATTCTACAAATCTGCTATTTCACTTTTGAGGTTAAACTAAAAAAATTTGGGGGGGAAACTAGGGCACAACGATTTGTAAAAAAAAAAAGTAATTGTGATTTTTCTAACAATTGCAATTGTGGTTAATGTTTGAATAATCTGATTCTGTTCACGTTTAAATGTCTCCTGGAGGCTTGACAGAAAGACAATATGAACTGAAATGTATTTCTGAACACATTTATACAGATCCAAACTACAGAGAAGGGCTGTGCAATTAATCGTATATATAATCCTGGTTTCAATCATTACTCTATTCAGTTACAAAATGTTATAAATACAACGAGTAGTCTTCTGTTCAGAGTTATGAGTGCACTCTTTTTACCTCAAAACAAAGGCAAAGGCACTTTTCTAAAACATTACTAATAAAATACAGTATATTCAGTCTATACTTTCTCTGTAGAATAATTCGGACAATATTGAGGTAGTTGTTTGAAATGATCATGATTTCAATTATGAGCCAAATAACCCTGGTAATTATCAAGCAGCACCACCGCAGCATTAGTAGTTTTTCCGCAGAATACGACGGGATATTTTTGTTCGGTACTTCAAAAATTGCAGTCTTTGCGTCCGTTCAAACAGCAATTTTGATTCGATTGCGATTAATCTGGCAGCCGGTGACAGTTTACCCAGTGTGAGGACGTGCCCCGGCCTTTTCTAAAGCTACATCTATGTCTAGTGTTAAGGCTGACAAACTGCAGATGTCAAATTGCTCGATAAGTGACTAACGCCTGACAGGTTTGGCACATTATGTGTGATCAAATTCAGTTAGAACTACTTAATTCAACTATTTATGATTCAAACGTCATCTAATTATGTCAAATCAATGAAAAAGTACAGGTTTTGTGGGTGAAATTCACTCAAAAGTCTCTTATTTCCTACATATTTTGTTTCCTTACTTTCATCCACTCTGGCATTTTGATTTATGCCTTTTTCTTTTTGCATAACTGCCATTACAACATTTCTAGAAAAAAAACACAAAGCTATTCCAACTGCAACGGATTCAATTCTCTTAAATGTCCGACTCACCTCCTCCTTGTTGCAGCTGCGATCCTCTGACGTGTTCAGTTTGGACAAAATGATCTGGCAAAAAAGGAGAAGAACACAAAATCAGCAAGAGAGAGATATGTTTTCTCGAGTGGCCAAATATTCTGGAGGTTATCGGAGTTTAACTTGTGTCACAAAGTGGATTAAAGTGGGCTAAACTAAGGCGAGTCCAGGCCCACTAAAAAGAGGGATTCTACTTGTAAAAGGCACTGGTTTATTGTCAATGTAATGTCGCCCTCTACTGGTATTACTGCATATTAAAACTCAAGGCAGAAAGTCAGGGGAAATGACCAAACATGGCTTTTGTTTAAGGAATATATACTAAAATACACAAAAATCACCATAATACAATGATAAAGAAATGCATTAATTAGCCTACTTCGGGTATTTTGCCTTTTATACATAGATAAACTGGGTAAACTTAGATAAAACGTCACTGGATAAGTTAGTAATGAGAGTATGTTTTAAATCTAAAGCCTTACTGACATCTAGTGTTCATGATGAGAACTGCACAACAAAGTCATACAAACAAATGTATGCTTTTGGTCATAATGTATTTTTTGTGGTGGAACAGTTTTCAGATAATGTATATGAGGGGAATTGCATAATATATAATAATAAACTTGCATTAAATACAGAAAACATGTTATTGTATGGTATAATAAAGGCTCAGATCAGCTTTCTTCTGCGATCACTGGATCTAAAGTTCATAAACTCTGAAGGAGGGGCAGAGCAGAGCAATGTTTGATCCTACACTAAACAGATATTTTTGAACTAAACAAGTAATAAGACTTGCCCAAGGACACAACAACATGCAATCGTCTGTGTTAGTCTGTGAAACACTCTGGGCCGCGTACTTTTGTTCTACAACGCAGTTCTGCCGAGACCTAGTTAGCTTACCTGCCCCCAAAGCCCTAAACTTAAACCAAATTATCTGCTCCTGAACCTAACCTAACCTTAGCCTAAACCTTACTCTAAACCTTACCCTAACCTAACCCTAACCTTAGCCTAAACCTTACTCTAAACCTTACCCTAACCTAACCCTAACCTTAGCCTAAACCTTACTCTAAACCTTACCCTAACCTAACCCTAACCTTAGCCTAAACCTTACTCTAAACCTTAGCCTAAACCTTACTCTAAACCTTAGCCTAAACCTTACCCTAACCTAACCCTAACCTTAGCCTAAACCTTACTCTAAACCTTAGCCTAAACCTTACCCTAACCTAACCCTAACCTTAGCCTAACCTTACCCTAACCTAACCTTAGCCTAAACCTTACTCTAAACCTTAGCCTAAACCTTACCCTAACCTTAGCCTAAACCTTAGCCTAAACCTTACCCTAACCTAACCCTAACCTTAGCCTAAACCTTACCCTAACCTAACCCTAACCTTAGCCTAACCTTACCCTAACCTAACCCTAACCTTAGCCTAAACCTTACTCTAAACCTTAGCCTAAACCTTACCCTAACCTAACCCTAACCTTAGCCTAAACCTTACCCTAACCTTAGCCTAAACCTTACCCTAACCTTAGCCTAAACCTTACTCTAAACCTTAGCCTAAACCTTACCCTAACCTTAGCCTAAACTTTAGCCTAAACCTTACCCTAACCTTAGCCTAAACCTTACCTAAAC